>OX401422.1:18564829-18925468 GCA_947846245.1 Cerastoderma edule | reverse complement strand
ATGTCTCATTGGACAAACCCATCAAATTGCTCTATGTGGAAAATAAAACAGATGAAGAAGTCATCAAAATGACTAGAATACAGTTGACATCAGCGTTAAGTCCCAAACAAACCGAGCGACAGAATAAAATACTTTGAAACGTATCGGTACTTTATGATAGTAAAACATGGTAATTAGGGATTCAGTCTTTGAAGGCAATCTATTCTAAAGAAGTATGCAGACGATGTTTCTGATTTTACCACGTTAACCAAAATGTCGCTTGTTCGAGACCCCGTCCGATCAATATTTCTATATGGAGATAATCAAATAAGTCATTGTCCCTTTTCCTACAGTGTTTCAATGAGTAAATCTACTGATTATGTTTCTGATTGCTAACCCATTACCCATAATCTGACAAGACTGTTACTGTATATGTTCATATCCGCACAGAGTGACTTCCCCCCCAAAAACAGACCCCCACACCCGACCCCCGTCCAAAGCGTAGAAATGCTCCTTGTGAGCGGGCAATTTCTTTATGCACGCTGCTGCTTAAAATAGTATGCCGCGAAAGTCAGAGTAAGGGGATCAACAGCAAGTTTACTCATGGGGGAAAGATGGGCAAAGTTGCCTCCCTTTTCTCCTTGTTATTGTTTGACATACATGTATAGAGAGTTCACATTACTCATTACACAAGTCCTTTTCCACACACTGTTTTCACTGTATGCTAACTTGTTCATTGGATTGTCCCATTCATGACTTGGAAGACTGGAGTCTGAAGTTTGAGACCTGGCCAGATCAAACTTTTGTTTGTTTAACCCTTACCAAAAATAGTTGAGAAAAAGTTTAGACAGTCCCTATATAACTGGAGGAGTTTCAGACGCCATTTCTGAATGCGATGAATTTGAAAACTGATCTTTTGATAGAGGAGAAAACATTGTGGGAAAAGGAGAAATTGCTGGTGAAGAGCAATTTCTCATTTTCCCACAACGTTTTCCAAAGTCGCCTCCAACAAACTGGTCAAATGTCGTTATTGTTTGGTAATGGTATAAGAAGTCAATACGACATGTCTCATTGGACAAACCCATCAAATTGCTCTACGTGGAAAATAAAACAGATGAAGAAGTCATCAAAGTGACTAGAATACTGTTGACATCAGCGTTAAGTCCAAAACAAACCGAGCGACAGAATAAAATACTTTGATACGTATCGGTACTTTATGATAGTAAAATAGGGTAATTAGGGATTCTGTCTTTCAAGGCAATCTATTCTAAAGAAGTATGCAGACGATGTTTCTGATTTTACCACGCTAACCAGAATGTCGTTTGTTCGAGACCCCGTCCGATCAATATTTCTATATGGAGATAATCAAATAAGTCATTGTCCCTTTTCCTACAGTGTTTTATTGAGTAAATCTACTGATTATGTTTCTGATTGCTAACCCTTTACCCATAATCTGACAAGACTGTTATTGTATATGTTCATATCCGCACAGAGTGACTTCCCCCCAAAAACCAGACCCCCCACACCCGACCCCCGCCCAAAGCGTAGAAATGCTCCTTGTGAACGGGCAATTTCTTTATCCACGCTGCTGCTTAAAATAGTATGCCGTGAAAGTCAGAGTAGGGGGATCAACAGCAAGTTTACTCATGGGGGAAAGATGGGCAAAGTTGTCTCCCTTTCTCCTTTGTTATTGTTTGAATGCATGCATAAAGAGTTCACATTACTCATTACACAAGTCCTTTTCCACACACTTTTCTCAATGTATGCTAACTTGTTCATTGGATTGTCCCATTCATGACTTGGAAGACTGGAGTCTGAAGTTTGAGACCTGGCCAGATCAAACTTTTGTTTGTTTAACCCTTTACCAAAAATAGTTGAAAAAAAGTTTAGACAGTCCCTATATATATAACAGGAGGAGTTTCAGACGCCATTTCTGAATGCGATGAATTTGAAAACTGATCTTCGGATAGAGGAGAAAACATTGTGGGAAAAGGAGAAATTGCTGGTAAGAGCAATTTCTCATTTTCCCACAACGTTTTCCAAAGTCGCCTCCAACAAACTGGTCAAATGTCGTTATTGTTTGGTAATGGTATAAGCAGTCAATGCGACATGTCTCATCGGACAAACCCACCAAATTGCTCTACGTGGAAAATAAAAGAGATGAAGAAGTCATCAAAATGACTAGAATAGTGTTGACATCAGCGTTAAGTCCAAAACAAACCGAGCGACAGAATAAAATACTTTGAAACGTATCGGTACTTTATGATAGTAAAATAGGGTAATTAGGGATTCAGTCTTTCTAGGCAATCTATTCTAAAGAAGTATGCAGACGACGTTTCTGATTTTACCACGTTAACCAGAATGTCGTTTGTTCGAGACCCTGTCCGACCAATATTTCTATATGGAGATAATCAAATAAGTCATTGTCCCTTTTCCTACAGTGTTTCATTGAGTAAATCTACTGATTATGTTTCTGATTGCTAACCCTTTACCAATAATCTGACAAGACTGTTATTGTATATGTTCATATCCGCACAGAGTGACTTCCCCCCCAAAACCAGACCCCCACACCCGACCCCCGTCCAAAGCGTAGAAATGCTCCTTGTGAGCGGGCAATTTCTTTATGCACGCTGCTGCTTAAAATAGTATGCCGTGAAAGTCAGAGTAAGGGGATCAACAGCAAGTTTCCTCATGGGGGAAAGATGGGCATAGTTCTCTCCCTTTTTTCTTTGTTATTGTTTGAATGCATGAATAAAGAGTTCATATTACTCATTACACAAGTCCTTTTCCACACACTGTTTTCAATGTATGCTAACTTGTTCATTGGATTGTCCCATTCATGACTTGGAAGACTGGAGTCTGAAGTTTGAGACCCGGCCAGATCAAACTTTTGTTTGTTTAACCCTTTACCAAAAATAGTTGAAAAAAAGTTTAGACAGTCCCTATATATATATAACTGGAGGAGTTTCAGACGCCATTTCTGAATGCGATGAATTTGAAAACTGATCTTCGGATAGAGGAGAAAACATTGTGGGAAAAGGAGAAATTGCTGGTGAAGAGCAATTTCTCATTTTCCAACAACGTTTTCCAAAGTCGCCTCCAACAAACTGGTCAAATGTCGCTATTGTTTGGTAATGGTATAAGAAGTCAATGCGACATGTCTCATTGGACAAACCCACCAAATTGCTCTACGTGGAAAATAAAACAGATGGAAAAGTCATTAAAATGACTAGAATACTGTTGACATCAGCGTTAAGTCCAAAACAAACCGAGCGACAGAATGAAATACTTTGAAACGTGACGGTACTTTATGATAGTAAAATAGGGTAATTAGGGATTCAGTCTTTCAAGGCAATCTATTCTAAAGAAGTATGCAGACGCTGCTTCTGATTTTACCACGCTAACCAGAATGTCGTTTGTTCGAGACCCCGTCCGATCAATATTTCCATATGGAGATAATCAAATAAGTCATTGTCCCTTTTCCTACAGTGTTTCATTGAGTAAATCTACTGATTATGTATCTGATTGCTAACCCTTTACCCATAATCTGGCAAGACTGTTATTGTATATGTTCATATCCGCACAGAGTGACTTCCCCCCAAAAACCAGACCCCTCACACCCGACCCCCGTCCAAAGCGTAGAAATGCTCCTTGTGAACGGGCAATTTCTTTATGCACGCTGCTGCTTAAAATAGTATGCCGTGAAAGTCAGAGTAAGGGGATCAACAGCAAGTTTACTCATGGGGGAAAGATGGGCAAAGTTCTCTCCCTTTTTTTTTTTTTTTTGTTTGAATGCATGAATAAAGAGTTCACATTACTCATTACACAAGTCCTTTTCCACACACTGTTTCAATGTATGCTAACTTGTTCATTGGATTGTCCCATTCATGACTTGGAAGACTAGAGTCTGAAGTTTGAGACCTGGCCAGATCAAACTTTTGTTTGTTTACCTCTTTACCAAAAATAGTTGAAAAGAAGTTTAGACAGTCCCTAACTGGAGGAGTTTCAGACGCCATTTCTGAATGCGATGAATTTGAAAACTGATCTTCGGATAGAGGAGAAAACATTGTGGGAAAAGGAGAAACTGCTGGTGAAGAGCAATTTCTCCTTTTCCCACAACGTTTTCCAAAGTCGCCTCCAACAAACTGGTCAAATGTCGTTATTGTTTGGTAATGGTATAAGAAGTCAATGCGACATGTCGCATTGGACAAACCCACCAAATTGCTCTACGTGGAAAATAAAACAGATGGAAAAGTCATCAAAATGACTAGAATACTGTTGACATCAGCGTTAAGTCCAAACAAACCGAGCGACAGAATAAAATACTTTGAAACGTATCGGTACTTTATGATAGTAAAATATGGTAATCAGGGATTCAGTCTTTCAAGGCAATCTATTCTAAAGAAGTATGCAGACGACGTTTCTGATTTTACCACGTTAACCAGAATGTTGTTTGTTCAAGACCCCGTCCGATCAATATTTCTATATGGAGATAATCAAATAAGTCATTGTCCCTTTTCCTACAGTGTTTCATTGAGTAATTCTACTGATTATTATGTTTCTGATTGCTAACCCTTTACCCATAATCTGGCAAGACTGTTATTGTATATATGTTCATATCCGCACAGAGTGACTTCCCCCCAAAAACCAGACCCCCACACCGACCCCCGTCCAAAGCGTAGAAATGCTCCTTGTGAAAGGGCAATTTCTTTATGCACGCTGCTGCTTAGAATAGTATGCCGTGAAAGTCAGAGTAAGGGGATCAACAGCAAGTTTACTCATGGGGGAAAGATGGGCAAAGTTGTCTCCCTTTTTTCTTTGTTATTGTTTGAATTCATGCATGAAGAGTTCACATTACCCATTACACAAGTCCTTTTCCACACACTGTTTTCAATGTATGCTAACTTGTTCATTGGATTGTCCCATTCATGACTTGGAAGACTGGAGTCTGAAGCTTGAGACCGGGCCAGATCAAACTTTTGTTTGTTTAACCCTTTACCAAAAATAGTTGAAAAAAAGTTTAGACTGTCCCTATATATATAACTGGAGGAGTTTCAGACGCCATTTCTGAATGCGATGAATTTGAAAACTGATCTTCGGATAGAGGAGAGAACATTGTGGGAAAAGGAGAAATTGCTGGTGAAGAGCAATTTCTCATTTTCCCACAACGTTTCCCAAAGTCGCCTCCAACAAACTGGTCAAATGTCGTTATTGTTTGGTAATGGTATAAGAAGTCAACGCGACATGTCTCATGGGACAAACCCACCAAATTGCTCTACGTGGAAAATAAAACAGATGAAAAAGTCATCAAAATGACTAGAATACCGTTGACATCAGCGTTAAGTCCAAAACAAACCGAGCGACAGAATAAAATACTTTGAAAGGTATCGGTACTTTATGATAGTAAAATAGGGTAATTAGGGATTCAGTCTTTCAAGGCAATCTATTCTAAAGAAGTATGCAGACGATGTTTCTGATTTACCACGTTAACCAGAATGTCGTTTGTTCGAGACCCCGTCCGATCAATATTTCTATATGGAGATAATCAAATAAGCCATTGTCCCTTTTCCTACAGTGTTTCATTGAGTAATTCTACTGACTATTATGTTTCTGATTGCTAACCCTTTACCCATAATCTGGCAAGACTGTTATTGTTTATGTTCATATCCGCACAGAGTGACTTCCCCCCAAAAGCCAGACCCCCACACCTGACCCCTGTCCAAAGCGTAGAAATGCTCCTTGTGAACGGGCAATTTCTTTATCCACACTGCTGCTTAAAATAGTATGCCGTGAAAGTCAGAGTAGGGGGATCAACAGCAAGTTTACTCATGGGGAAAAGATGGGCAAAGTTGCCTCCCTTTTTCTTTGTTATTGTTTGACATACATGTACAAAGAGTTCACATTACTCATTACACAAGTCCTTTTCCACACACTGTTTTCAATGTATGCTAACTTGTTCATTGGATTGTCCCATTCATGACTTGAAGACTGGAGTCTGAAGTTTGAGACCTGGCCAGATCAAACTTTTGTTTGTTTAACCCTTTACCAAAAATAGTTGAAAAAAAGTTTAGACAGTCCCTATATAACAGGAGGAGTTTCAGACGCCATTTCTGAATGCGATGAATTTGAAAACTGATCTTCGGATAGAGGAGAAAACATTGTGGGAAAAGGAGAAATCGCTGGTGAAGAGCAATTTCTCATTTTCCCCACAACGTTTTCCAAAGTCGCCTCCAACAAACTGGTCAAATGTCGTTATTCTTTGGTAATGGTATAAGAAGTCAATGCGACATGTCTCATTGGACAAACCCATCAAATTGCTCTGCGTGGAAAATAAAACAGATGAAAAAGTCATCAAAATGACTAGAATACTGTTGACATCAGCGTTAAGTCCCAAACAAACCGAGCGACAGAATAAAATACATTGAAACGTATCTGTACTTTATGATAGTAAAATATGGTAATTAGGGATTCAGTCTTTCAAGGCAATCTATTCTAAAAAAGTATGCAGACGATGTTTCTGATTTTACCACGTTAACCAGAATGTCGTTTGTTCGAGACCCCGTCCGATCCATCTTTCTATATGGAGATAATCAAATAAGTCATTGTCCCTTTTCCTACAGTGTTTCATTGAGTAATTCTACTGATTATGTTTCTGATTACTAACCCTTTACCCATAATCTGGCAAGACTGTTATTGTATATGTTCATATCCGCACAGAGTGACTTCCCCAAAAACCAGACCCCCACACCCGACCCCCGTCCAAAGCGTAGAAATGCTCCTTGTGAGCGGGCAATTTCTTTATGCACTCTGCTGCTTAAAATAGTATGCCGTGAAAGTCAGAGTAAGGGGATCAACAGCAAGTTTACTCATGGGGGAAAGATGGGCAAAAGTTGCCTCCCTTTTTTCTTTGTTATTGTTTGACATACATATATATAGAGTTCACATTACTCATTACACAAGTCCTTTTCCACACACTGTTTTCAATGTATGCTAACTTGTTCATTGATTGTCCCATTCATGACTTGGAAGACTGGAGTCTGAAGTTTGAGACCTGGCCAGATCAAACTTTTGTTTGTTTAACCCTTTACCAAAAATACATGTAGTTGAAAAAAAGTTTAGACAGTCCCTATATATACAACTGGAGGAGTTTCAGACGCCATTTCTGAATGCGATGAATTTGAAAACTGATCTTCGGATAGAGGAGAAAACATTGTGGGAAAAGGAGAAATTGCTGGTGAAGAGCAATTTCTCATTTTCCCACAACGTTTTCCAAAGTCGCCTCCAACAAACTGGTCAAATGTCGTTATTGTTTGGTAATGGTATAAGAAGTCAATGCGACATGTCTCATTGGACAAACCCACCAAATTGCTCTACGTGGAAAATGAAACAGATGAAAAAGTCATCAAAATGACTAGAATACTGTTGACATCAGCGTTAAGTCCCAAACAAACCGAGCGACAGAATAAAATACTTTGAAACGTATGGGTACTTTATGATAGTAAGATATGGTAATTAGGGATTCAATCTTTCAAGGCAATCTATTCTAAAGAAGTATGCAGACGATGTTTCTGATTTTACAACGTTAACCAGAATGTCGTTTGTTCGAGACCCCATATGATCAATATTTCTATAATTATGGAGATAATCAAATAAGTCATTGTCCCTTTTCCTTCAATGTTTCATTGAGTAGTTCTACTGATTATAATGTTTCTGATTGCTAACCCTTTACCAATAATCTGGTTAGACTGTTAGTGTATATGTTCATATCCGCACAGAGTAACTTCCCCCCCAAAAAACCCGACCCCACACCCGACTCCGCCCAAAGCGTTGAAATCCTCCTTATGAACGTGCAATTTCTTTATCCACGCTGCTGCTTAGAATAGTATGCCCTGAAAGTCAGAGTAAGGGGATCAACAGCAAATTTACTCATGGGTAAAGATGGGCAAAGTTGTCTCCCTTTTTTCTTTGTTATTGTTTGAATACATGCATTAACAGTTCACATGTCTCATTACACAAGTCCTTTTCCACACACTGTTTTCAATGTATGCTAACTTGTTCATTGGAATGTCCCATTCATAGGTTTGACTTGGAAGACGGGAATTTGAAGTTTGAGACCTGGCCAGATCAAACTTTTGTTTGTTTAACCCTTTACCAAAAATAGTTGAGAAATAGTTTAGAGAGTCCCTAACTGGAAGAGTTTCAGACGCCATTTCTGAATGGGATTAATTTGAAACATAATCTTGGGATAGAGCAGAAAACATTGTGGGAAAAGGAGAAATTGCTGGTGAAGAGCAATTTCTCATTTTCCCACAATGTTTTCCAAAGTTGCCTCCAACAAACTGGTCAAATGTCGTTATTGTTTGGTAATGGTGTAAGAAATAAATGCGACATGTCTCATTGGACAAACCCACCAAAATGCTCCACATGGAAAATAAAACAGATGAAAAAGTCATCAAAATGGCGGCGGCCGTGGTTCGGAAACCCAGCCCGGGCAATGTTGGTTTTTGTTTGGGCTTCTTATCTTTTTAAAGGAAGACAATGCGACACGGCTTATTCATCCTTCACCACTGACAGAATAAGTCTGCGAGAGAAAATAGGGGCACAGGAATATCACAATAGGACTAGAATACTGTTGACATCAGCGTTAAGTCACAAACATACCGAGCGACAGAATAAAATACTTTGAAACATATTGGTACTTTATTATAGTAAGATATGGTTATTAGTGATTCAGTCTTTCAAGGCAATCTATTCTAAAGAAGTATGCAGACGATGTTTCTGATTTTACCACGTTAACCAGAATGTCATTTGTTCAAGACCCCGTTGAATCAATATTTCTATATGGAGATAATCAAATAAGTCATTGTTCCTTTTCCTACAGTGTTTCATTGAGTTATTCTACTGATTATGTTTCTGATTGCTAACCCTTTACCCATAATCTGGCAAGACTGTTAGTGTATATGTTCATATCCACACAGAGTAACTTTCCCCAAAAAACCTGACCCCCATACCCATCCCTACGCCCAAAGCTTAGAAATGCAAGGGGGGTAGTACCTACTACCTCGTGCCATGGGGTGAATACCTACCGACCAGGGCAAGGGGGATGAATACCTACCACCAGGGCAAGGGGATGAATACCTACCACCCAGGGCCAGGGGTGAATATCTTCTGAACAGGGCAAGGGCGGTGAATACGTACCACCAGAGCTAGGGGGTGAATACCTTCCACCCAGGGCAAGGGGGTGAATACCAACCGACCAGGGTAATGGGGATGAATACCTACCACCCAGGACAAGGGTGTCGATACCTTCCACCTAGGTCCAGGGGATGAATACCTATAGACCAGGGCAAGGGCGGTGAATACCTACCACTAGGGCAAGGGGGTGAATAGCTACCGCCAGGGCAAGGGGGTGGATACTTACCACAAGGTCAAGGGGGCCGGTGAATACCTACTGAACAGGCCAAGGGGGATGAATACCTACCACCAGGGCAAGGGGGTGAATACCTACCACCCAGGGCCAGAGGGATATATATGCCTACCGCCAGGGCAAGGGGGTGAATACCTACCACCAGGGCAAGGGGTGAATACCTACCGCCAGGGCAAGGGGGTGAATACCTACCACCAGGGCAAGGGGTGAATACTTACCACCCAGGGCCAGGGGGATATATATACCTACCGCCAGTGCCAGGGGGTGAATATCTCCGACAGGTGGCCAAGGGGGTCACGGTTTTCTTTGACATAGTAAATGTCCCCCAATTCTTGAATATGGCCCCTTAAGATAATTATTTTCCACAAACAAGTCTATGTATAAGGTGTTAAGATTCTCCCAAATTAGTATTAATCAATGTGTCAAGGTAAAAACATGTGTGTTGAACACATATCACTGGGTGGTTGAACACATAAAACAGGCGGGCGGGGGTTTAAGACCAACAATCAATACGGGTTGAATTGATTCAAACTTCACACATGTGTGTATGGGGTCATAATGAAGGGTTATTAAGTAAGATTATGCCCCTTTTTACTTCTTTTTTACTGGTTTAAGCTTTTTGCACTTTTAAGTTGATCTCTCAAGACTTACTGAAGCAAAAGAATGAAAATATCACACATGGACTAAGGGTCATACTGTAACGATACTGACTGAGTAACTCCGCTTTTTATTTGAATTAAATCATACAAGTTTTTGTACTCAGAAAATATTGGTTTAAGTTTATTGTACATCTAAGTATTTTAATTCACCGACATGTACCCCTCTCCAACATTAATGAACAATGGAGCGCTGTCCATAGTACAACTTGTGTTATTATCCACATGTCCAAAAGTAACTTATTGAAAATCATTCAACTGGTGACCCATAAAATGATCATTCTGGTAAGTTACAAATTTCTGTTTGGTCCACTTATAGCTTAACTATTCATAGAATGAAGAGAGCTATACTACTCTCCCGGGCAGCGACGTCATGCCTTACTTAAAGTTTTACCTCAATAACTACTGCAAGGAATGGATTGAAAATTTTGCACATATATTCAAGGTCATTATATAAGGTCACTGACCAAGTCCCAAAACGCCAAATTCGATTTATGGCAAATTTTGACAATTTTAGTACTGACATGATATTCGTTCAAATTTCTCTCAAAAAAACTACTGAATGGAATGAGGGAACAAAGAATTCAATAACTCTGCTTTTGATTTTTAGCAAAGTCTACCCATTTTCATAGTTAGAAGATCTAAGTTAAAGTTCTGTTAATATCTCCCAAACAAGTAACTTTTCACTGACCTAAAACCCTCTCCAAACATTTATCTTTTAGTTGAGTTTGCTGTCCTATTGGCAGCTCTTGTTGTTTTGCTAACACCATATTGTTCCTCATTTAATGTCTACTCTTTGGGACTATGTGTCTATCTCTCTGTTTTACTTTCTCTCTCTTTCTCTTTCTTTCTTTCTCTCTCTATTACTTTCTCTCTCTCTATCTCTATTACTTTCTCTCTCACTCTCTTTCTTTCTCTCTCTCTCTCTCTCAATCTCTCTCTCTCTCATTCTCCCAATCTCTCTCTCTCTCTCTCACAATCTATCTCTGTCTCTTTCTATCTCTCTTTCTCTCTTTCTCTCTCTCTCTCTCTCTCTCTCTCTCTCTCTCTCTCTCTCTCTCTCTCTCTCTCTCTCTCTCTCTCTCTCTCTCTCTCTCTCTCCCTCCCTCCCTCTCTCTCTCTCTCTCTCTCTCTCTCTCTCTCTCTCTCTCTCTCTCTCTCTCTCTCTCTCTCTCTCTCTCTCTCTCTCTCTCTCTCTCTCCCTCTCCATCTCCCCCTCTCTCTCTCTGTCTCTCTGTCCCTCTCTCCCTCTCCCTCTCCCTATCCCTCTCATTCTCTCTCTCTCTCGTTCTCTCTCTCTCTCTGCCTCTCTCTCTCTCTCTCTCTCTCTCTCTCTCTCTCTCTCTCTCTCTCTCTCTCCCTCCCCCCCCTCTCTCTCTCTCTCTCTCTCTCTCTCTCTCTCTCTCTCTCTCTCTCTCTCTCTCTCTCTCTTTCTCTCATACCTGATCATTCATGAGTGCCGCCATTTGCAATCTGTTTTATACATCAAACATTGATCCCATTATTACCCCGTCTGTTCATCCCTTATTCCCTCTTCTTTCATCCACTCTCCATGTCATATGTATATGAAGATTTTATTATTTACTAAATACTTTTATCATTTCAGCATCTAAGATGGTCAACTCGGTGCCAGGCTTTCGTTTACCAACTTATAGAGTTCATAGATATAAAGAGTCATATGGATGAAACCAAAAAAAACATGAACTCCTCTTTTCCCTTTATGTGTTCTTAAATTTGAGTATTTGTCAATTGAATTTCATCCTGTGAATATAAAATTCAAACAATGGTTTTTATCTGTTTGATTGGCTTTGATTTCATGTTATTTTTAACGCTTCGAAGATTACATCCTTTTTATCGGTACAACTATCCTTGAAACTCTTCACTCTAGTTTTGCACAATAATCTATTTAATGTATATTGTAATTTATGTAATTTAATTACACCCAAATAAAACATATATTTCAAAGAAAGTCTTGAGATTGATTTAGAAAGATATCTAGAAGTGAATTTTGGTAAGACTCTTAAAATACCTTTTCCTGACTTGGTACCAATGACATTTCTGTAAGTTCTATTTCGTATCTTCATACCTTCAAACTAAGTCTATTAAATTTGCTTGTTCACATGTGAGTCAACTTGAAAGTCAAACTAGAATGTCAAGGAAACAACTTACAGTTTTTTTATGGTGGTATAATATACATTCCTAAAATGCGTCCCATGATGAAATCTATCCAGAATGTGTCTGTATATTTAAGTATGTACAAAGTTATTCAATTAATTTCAAACCCGTTGCAATGCTTTTGAAGCTAAATACACATTTATTCATGTATCAACTTATTTTTTTTTACAATTTCTATTCTCCTGTGCCTCTCATACAATAGTGCAGCTGCTTACCAGTTTTAAGTTTCCTCACATCTGTGGACAATCAGCTTTGAATAAACCCTGAACTAGGTCGGTGCTAGGCCTACAACCCCCTGTGATATTTCTATAAATCACATTGCTTGGTCACAAGCCCTAGTTCTTGCTCTTCAAACCCCAATGTGTATTCAAACCCTAGTGCTAGGGCCACAACAGATGTAATATTTATTAAGGTTTCAGGTAAACAGTGCTTTAGTTATGTTTGGATGAAGCTGATAACGATTGAGAAAAACTTTCATTTTGACTGCACATAAGCGCTGGTCAAGCCGGGTAGAATCATCGCTATTTGGGAGAATAACTCTCGCCAAAATCGAAATGCTGTTACCGGAACATGAACCTCCGTGGAGAGGAACTGTGTGATTTATTTCAACGTCAGACAAACACCTGTACCATAACTTTTTGCATAGGCTTTTGTCAATTGAATGTTGAACATAAAGTAGTTACACTGAAGAAAAGGAAGGCCGAAATGCAGTTCATCTACCGATTGTCTAACCCTCACTGTCCCTTCACCAAAACCGTCACTGAAACTGTGTCTATATTTATTTCAAGGCAACATGGATGTCTAAATTATTGTAACACTTGAAAATATAAATGTGTATTGAAGAAATATGCACTGCATGTAGTCTAAAATTCATATTTTAAACGTTTGTGTTTAAGGGCATTGAGTCGGCAAACTAGCCATGCCACTCGTATTGTGAGTCTACCAATCGGTATTTCTGGCTATAATCATACCCTTTTGCATATATGTATGTACCTTTAACATTTATCGCGCTGGCCAACATCTGATCGGAATTCCTCACATGTTGGAAACCCTTCACCTTTCTGACTCATACAACCTGTTATCCGACCTAGGTTCGAGCCATCAGACAGAGATAAATGTATTGAAATGAATCTTGCCTTCATATATGATCTCAGGTTTAGGTAGAGTGCAACTTTGCTTGAATGAAATGTTATAGACTTCGAGAAAACAGGAAACGAAAATACACAAAATGCTTATCTTAAAACAGCATGTACAGTACATGGGTATAAAGCATGGCAGATAGCAATTGCTAGAGGACGGAAGGTCTGGTACCTGGCGCGCTAGGGTTTAAATTTTCTTTAGAGACGTTTCTCGTAATTTGCAGTTTTGGAGGATTGTTTTTTATCCTTGATCCATTTTAAAACCCTACAAAAGAGTTAATACTCGATAGATCTTATCATCTATCTAACTCAAAATCTTAGCTAAGTTTAGCTCGAAGAATTCAATTAAGGGTTCATTACGCCCGACGTCATGTGACGGCGTCTTTAAGGGACAAAATGCACATAATTTCTTAAACCTCCCGCGAATCCGTGGCACTTGTTTCGATATCTAAGTGTTGATTTTTAAAATCTTGGCCACGATCTTTAAACCCAGCCCTATAAAAGATGTGAGAAAAACAGTAATACAAATAAATTATGATTTTGATTGGTACCTATGTACCTATAACCCCATATTAAGAACCCAATTTAGTCTTAGTTACCGAGTTTTTCGAAACAACAAATCAATGCAGCTCGGTTATGGCCTTAATCTTGCCGAATAAGGCCAGGATCGTATAAGAGATTATATTAAAGTTTTAAGTCGAGATCTTGTCTTTAAGAGACCACTTTTTAATTTAGACGTTGGACCGGAACTTTGGGAATCTGACTCTTTTAAAATAGCTCTTGAAATGTTTCGATCGCGCTGGAGGAATGTCATTGCTAGTATTCAAAGCAAACTTTGTGAAAATATCAGTTTTAGTAAAAAATATTATGTAACTTTGATTGTGTCATTTTGGTACTTAATATTTTAATCTATTTTCAAACGGCCATAAAATCAAAATCAATACAAATGTACCATTATATTTTTCATTTGCTTATAGTCTAGTTTCTATTTTAAAGATTCAATATGCTCGAAACATTCCCATCGAAAGATTTTACACTTTGCGAACGGTTGCGAGTCGAATATTCTCGTCTGCGGCAAAATCATTTCGGAAAGTTTGCACGCAAGTGCGGGAAAAATAATACAAAGCCTTCAATTTACATGTTTTAAGTCCGAAGCCCATTAATTCTGATACATGTATATGAATTCGAAATAGCTTCTGTTAGTAGGTTCAACACCTCCAGGATGTTAATCCGATGTCATATATCCGTACGTCTGTCCGTACGAGCATTGAAGAACGAGGGGAGCGTCCAGAGACAGAAAATATCGCGTTTTCCGGGACTTTTGCCTAGAAGTGGAAAAGCAGCATTTTCTTATTAAGAAAGGAAAGGGAAGAAGGGAGGCAGGTAGCATTACTTTTTTAGATGGGAAATCGTGGGACACAGCTGCGGCTTGGTGGTGGCCTGGCTCTTTCCTTCGGGACACAGCTGCGGCTTGGTGGTGGCCTGGCTCTTTCCTTCGGGACACAGTTGCGGCTTGGTGGTGGCCTGGCTCTTTCCTTCGGGACACAGCTGCGGCTTGGTGGTGGCCTGGCTCTTTCCTTCGGGACACAGTTGCGGCTTGGTGGTGGCCTGGCTCTTTCCTTCGGGACACAGCTGCGGCTTGGTGGTGGCCTGGCTCTTTCCTTCGGGACACAGCTGCGGCTTGGTGGTGGCCTGGCTCTTTCCTTCTTCATAAAGGGTTATTAGCTCATTTGAGAACTACCTCCATGTCTGAATTCAAGAAAAAGAAGGCACGATTAATTTCCCACAACACCACTGAACAGTCTCTTATTTATTCAAATTTGAACATATAACATTTACAAGAATTGAAAACGTAAATAACTACATGCACATTTAATATATATGATGTAAATTCAATAAGTAAGTGAATCAGTCCCAATGAATATATTCTAATATTGTATCTTATTAGTTGTTTGGACATGTGCACTGAGGTAAATACCAGCAGCACTGATTGAGATAATTGTTTATGCTTATTTAAACCCCGCATCCGGAGTTGCGATTTGCTGTTATGTTTACAAAATAGATAAGCTGTATTTCAACTTCACAAAACACTATTTTATAAAAATGTTATAAGTTTATTTAAACCCTGTTCACTGCTTTATGTTCACTGCTTTATGTTCACTGCTTTATGTTCACTGCTTTATGTTCACTGCTTTATGTTCACATTACATGAGATAAACTGTAGTCCTAATACTTTCCAAGTCTATGCTCTTTAAGTCAATGCATAACCGAAATTGTTAAATAGTGTTCCAACCTCGTTCTCAATCTCGACCAAACTCGCTGGGTAAGTAGAGGAGAGCGTACAGAGGCAGAAAATATCACGCGTTCCCGGGACTTTTGCGTATAAATGGAAAAGCAGCCGTTCCGAGTGTTCTCTGTACAATTCAATGCAAAATGAGAATATGTTAATAAAGGGCTGATCCCGACCAAACTCGCTGGGTACGTAGAGGGTAACGTCCCGAGAAAGAAAATGTCATGTTTTCCCGGGACTTTTGCCTAGAAATGGAAAAGCAGCCGTTCCAAATTTTCGCTCTATAATTCAATGCAAAATCCAAATATGTTAATAATGGTCTGATCCCGACCAAACTCGCTTGGAACGTAGAGGGTAACGTCCCGAGAAAGAAAATGTCACGTTTTCCCGGGACTTTTGCCTAGAAATGGAAAAAGCAGCCGTTCCAAGTTTTCACTTTTTAATTCAATGCAAAACAGAAATCAGTTATTAGTTTTCCTATCTCGAACAAACTCGCTGGGTAGGTAGAGGAGCATCCCAAGACAGAAAATGTCTCATTTTCCTTGGACTTTTGCTTAGAAATGGAAAAGCAGCCTTTCCAAGTTTTCGCTCTATAATTCAATGTAAAACAGACATCAGTTTTCAGTTTTTCTATCTCGAACAAACACTCGCTGGGTAGGAAGAGAGGAGCATCCCAATACAGAAAAGATCACCTTGTCCCTAGATATTTGCCTAGAAGTGGATAAGCAGCTTAACAAGTTTTCTTTAACTCAATGCAAAACTGAAACCCGTTAATTCGGTTCGATCTCCGCCGAACTAGCTGGGTATGAAGAGGGGAGCGTCCTAAAACTTTATTTGGAATCACCTTTTGACGATAAATATTAATGGTATAATTGAAAGACCCATCTCTGCCTTAACAAGATTCTATTATATAACTCCTGATGCTGAAACCCAACAAACTATTGTTATCATCGGCTTATAGAAGTCGGTTCCAGCACAATAAGGTTTTGATTTCCTCTTGATCCATTTTATCTTACTTTTTTTTCTAAGAAGATGTGAATTTGGTGAGATTTGGCGTATATTTGAAGATTTAGGCATTTGCATAATTCATTTAACTTATAAATTGATGTTATGTACGTGCGTATCATTGGCTACACCACTGTCAAATATATTTTCAAATGATAATTTGATGTATATATTGATGTTTCATGCGTTATTGTAGAATTTTATATATATTATGTTATATGCGTTATGGTAGAATTCGATATGTATTATGTTATATGCGTTATTGTAGAATTTGATATAGATTCATGTAGTATGCGTTATTGTAGAATTTGATATATAATTATGTTATATACGTTATTGTTGATTTCGATATATATTTATGTTATATACGTTATTGTAGAATTTGATATATAATTATGTTATATGCGTTATTGTTGATTTCGATATATATTTATGTTATATGCCTTATAGAATTTGATATACATTGACCTTAGTCTGATTCACCCATTTTAATGCTCTCATGGGTGAGTTTTAAACATGCATAGAAGTCTTCTGCTTGTTACGTTTTTATGTTATATATCTCTTCCATTCATCTTTCTTAAGATGTTAGAAATGAAAACAATTGTGAAATAACTATGCATATGTCTTTTTCTTACATTTAGCTCCGACTTCTCTTGCAGGCATTGGAACAATCTCATAAAAAACAAAGATCTACAACAGACACAGTGAAATGATCAAACGTCTTACGAAAAGACTAATTTTGGTTACAATCGAAATCTACAGCAAATAGACATAGATAACTATTATAACTATTTAACTGTTATCTATGTGTCTAAGCAGTCTAAGCGGCAGCTTTGCATGAGCGATTCATAGGTACAAAGACGACCATAAATGGACAATTTTACAGGGACGTTACTCTGCGTACTTTACCAATTAAGGTAATTAATCATCGGTTACTTCCCTTCTGTCGCAGCTGCTGGAACAGATATATTGACCAATCAAACGTCGCGTTACAAATTCCAATTTGACATTAATTGGAAAATCGAAAGGACATATTTTAGACGTTTTGGTATCGTTAAAAAACCACTTTTAAGTGTTTATGATGGAGTAATACTAGCTGATTTTAGTAAATTCGATTCAAAGAAACATTATTTCGTTTTTACAAACCAGACTCAGTCTCATTTAGTAGCCGATCTAGAACTACCTTATATGGCGAAATCCGAAGCGAGCCTTACTATTTCCATGTTTTATTTTGCAAAACGGAGCGAAGGAATGAGAATTAAAAAGGAATAACAAAACAAACCAATTTAAACAGTTCGATCGCTGTATTAACAAGCTACACCTAGACATGGTCCTGCACCACTTGACCGTTGGCCAGTTGAGTGTGTAATGATGAAGACCGTACTGTTGCTGGACGATTGGTCAGGGAGAGATCGTGGGTCCGGACACTTCTGACCATTCCAACATGCCCCCAGTCTCACAGGTCGGCCTTCTATATACACAGAGGTTCGAAGTTAAGGTACTCTTATGGCTATGTTTTTATAAATGTATCCATTTATCCATAGCCGTAATAGTTCCTAAACTTCGAATCCCTGTGCTTGCATATACATTACCAGTGATAATTTTTCGATTGAAACAAATGAGTTGTTAAGGGCATAAATCTTAAATTCAATGTGCTTTTATGTAGCCATACATACACAGGGGTTCGAAGTTAAGGTACTCTTATGGCTATGTATTATGTATAAATATATCCATTTATACATAGCTGTAATAGTTCCTAAACTTCGAATCCCTGTGCTTACATACATAACACATTACCGGTGATGATTTTTCAATTGAAACAAATGAGTTTTTAGGACTCAAATCTTAAATTCAATGCGCTTTTACGTAGCAACAAAACAAAAATGAGTGAAAACTAAGAGCTTTTTGTGAAAACTGAGTGAAATGCCATGTAGAATTAGCCCTGTATTCCTCCACAATACAACCACATTGATGCATCTGCATTAGATGACTTTACCCTTAGAATGCTGGGTAATTTTCTTTAAATAGATTTTTGTGTTGTCTGCTTTCCAAAACTTCGGATATCCAGGGTTATCATTAAGAACCTATTGCAGATGCAAACCATCAGTTAAATCCTTGTGAATGGGTTACTTCATGCCAAGTCATAAAGGCTAATGAAAGAGATTTGTCTGGCTGAATTGTTCTAAGGGCTAAAGGAAAAACACCTGCAATTATAGAGTAAAACAAGTAGAGCCTTATTTTACAAGATCATATATACACATAAGAAGAGAATCATGTTTAATGTCGAAAAACTAATGACGCTCTTCGTTATTATGTCAGTGTGGGTAATTGGAGCAGTGTATGATTGGAAAAGTCAAATTGAGATAAGAAATGAAGGCAGTGCTGGTTTGTTTCAAGGAAATGTCATAATATAATGTTTGGTGACAAACTTGGTGGTTTTGTCATAATTCTTAAAATCATCTGCTGCAAGATACAAAAGATGTATGTAAAAGCAAAAAAGTGTGTTGCCTTTGTTAATTGATTACAGAAGGCGAAACTATGCAGTCAATTAATCAATCCCACTTTCAGGTATTTGTGACTTGTCCCAATTAACCCATTCCCAAACAATAACGACATTTGACGACTTTGTTGAAGACGACTTTAGAAAACATTGTGGGCAAAGGGGAAATTGCTCGTAATGAGCAATATTTCCTTTTCCCACAATGTTTTCTGCCCTATCAGAAGATTATTTTCCGATTTCATCACATTTTGAAATGTCGTCTGCAAACTCTTTCAGTTTGGGACAGTTGAAAATTTGTTGTTTGGGGAAGGGTTAAAAGCAAAACCAGATGACAAACAATAACTTGTAAGAATCATGTTTCTTGTGACTAAAGGATTAATTGCTCATTAGAAGCAATTTATCATTTTTATCAAATTGGTTTATGAATTATTCTGCAGCAGATGCTGGACAATTATGAAGTAAGACAGATCTATGCAATAAACCCTAATTAGATCCGGCTGACTGAATCTCCACACAGTAGCGGCCATTTCACTCAACTTTACAAGGGCTTTTCATGTTTAACCCTTTACCAAACGCGAAATTTTCGACTGTCCCAAATTGAAAGAGTTTGCAGACGACATTTCACATGTAATGAAATTGGAAACTTATCTTCTGATAGGGCAGAAAACATTGTGGGAAAAGGAAAAATTGCTCGTTATGAGGCATTCTAAACTCGTCATTCTTAACCATAATTTCTCAAATCATTGGTTTCATCAGAGACATAGATAACAGAGATTGGCAACTCCGGAATTATCGCCAAACTCTCGCGTGCCGCGAGGTTCTGCGAGATAAGGAAAGTGCTTACCTGTTTATCTTTGTCACGGGAGATGTCAAGCGAAATTGATACTTCTTTATTACAGTAAAATAGCTATGTTTTGGTTATCTGAAACAACTTCTGGACATTTTGTTTTATTTTCATTTTATTAAATTGATTTTATGTTAGGCCTTCTTTTTCGATGACAGGCTTGATTACCATGCAATTCAGAATTGTACTTATAACGACAATGTCTTTCAAGCAAAGGTTTGAATAATATTTTGTAATAAATCAAGTGACTCTATTTAGTTGCAGTTAATAACCAAAGCATGAACTTTCCACTAAGACATGATAGTTTTCGTCAATACTAAAAGATTGCTTTCTCACTTCATTTCATTTATTCTGTGTCGTAAAACTGTTTACAGTGCTAATTTTGTCAAAACAAAACACATTTTTCATCATGACATTATTTCAAGCCAAATGTTTCAATTTAAGAAGATTCAAAGTATTTCATGATGTTAAAATGCATGTGATGAGAATTTTTGTAAAAGTGGTTTTAGTAAACGAAAGGACTCGTAAGAAAAAACTGACGTGCAAAGTTTTTCAATACACCTTTTACCGCAGATTCCTCTAATATTGATTGCAAATCAATAAGTACATAATTATTCTTAAACATGTAAGTGTCTGGTCTTATCATGCTGCTGACCGAAATGATTTTAGAAAAAAGAAATGTGAGCTTTTTGAATGTTAAACCAAATCAAATAGTGTGTCTTGCACCTTCGTTTTTATTATCATTTTTCAACGAGAAATTAAGTCAAAGCACACTACTTTTAAAACCAGACAGACGCTTTAAACAGAACAAATCCTCCCTATTTTGTTTTCGGGATCTTTAGGTCATTAAATTTGAATGAGGTGTCAGAGAGTGGACACAGGGTTAGCGCCACACACTTCTTGTGTAATCGCCCTAGCATCAAAAGGTTTTATGACATCAAACTACATATTTTATGGGGTGGCAATTTACAATCATAGCCTGTATTGTCCACTACCGTGATTGACTCTATCACCCTTCATTCTTCAAATGACACATTTCACTTGACATATTTGCAAGCGATCGGAATTAAGAAGAAGTATGACAAAAAAGGAAATATCGTGGTGTTTCTGATTAAGAAGATCTATCCATTCTCTTTTGTCCATTAATTGAATGGATTTTCTTCTTCTTACATAGGAATAACACTTTGAAAATACGGGAAACTATAAAACTTAGTCAGCATTTAATACGGGATCAATTCAAACTCATTCAGACGTTTTCAGTAATAACACGTTTGATAAAATCCAAGTCACACAGTTTAAGTTTTAATTGATGCAAAAATGAAAGATTTTGATTGAAAATAAAATGGCTGAAATCATGATTATGCTTGTGTGGTAAAGCAAACCTGGTATAACTTCGTTATAAACACGACAATCACCATAAAAAAGCGGGTAACCATAAAACAAAAATAACACTTCAGGAAAATGTCAAGTATGATATGATCCAGTGCAGTGTTTTTTAGTTTAACTTGCTACAACTTGTTATATTTTGGTTGGAAATCAAGATGGCTGAACTCATTAAGGTAGTAAATGGGACATATTTAGTATGCAATAACTTCTAAATGACAAAGCATATCAGACTGAAAATTTGGAAATCAACAAAATCATATTATCCCATTAAAGTGGACATAAATCAGAAATGTTTGAATAAACCTCCATTAAAACATTTCACTTTGTACAAGTATGAAATATTTTGGTTGAACATAAAATGGCCGAAATCACGATCATGCTTGTGTGGTTAAGTAAACCTGGCATAACTTCGTTATGGAAGCGAAGATTACTATAAAAATGCGGGCAACCATAAAATAAATATAACACTTCAGGAAAATGTCAAGTATGATATGATCCAGTGCATAGTTTTTTAGTTTTACTGTGCACAACTTTGTTAATTTTTGGTTGGAAATCAAGATGGCTGAACTCATTAAGGTAGTAAATGGGATATATTTAGTACGCAATAACTTCTAAATGACAAAGAATATCAAACTGAAAATTTGGAAACCGACAAAATCATATTAACCCATTAAAATGGACACAAATTAGAAATGTTTGAATAAACCTCCATTAAAACATTTTACTTTGTACAAGTATGAAATATTTTGGTTGAAAATAAAATGGCCGAAATCATGATCATGCTTGTGTGGTTAAGTAAACCTGGCATAACTTCGTTATGGAAGCGAAGATTACTATAAAAATGCGGGCAACCATAAAACAAAAATAACACTTCAGGAAAATGTCAAGTATGATATGATCCAGTGCGTAGTTTTTTAGTTTTACTGTGCACAACTTTGTTGATTTTTGGTTGTAAATCAAGATGGCTGAACTCATTAATGTAGTAAATGGGATATATTTAGTACGCAATAACTTCTAAATGACAAAGAATATCAAACTGAAAATTTGGAAACCGACAAAATCATATTAACCCATTAAAATGGACATAAATTAGAAATGTTTGAATAAACCTCCATTAAAACATTTTACTTTGTACAAGTATGAAATATTTTGGTTGAAAATAAAATGGCCGAAATCATGATCATGCTTGTGTGGTTAAGTAAACCTGGCATAACTTCGTTATGGAAGCGAAGATTTCTATAAAAATGCGGGCAACCATAAAACAAAAATAACACTTCAGGAAAATGTCAAGTATGATATGATCCAGTGCGTAGTTTTTTAGTTTTACTGTGCACAACTTTGTTAATTTTTGGTTGTAAATCAAGATGGTTAAACTCATTAGGGTCGTAAAATGGACATATTCAGTACGGAATAACTTCTAAATGACAAAGAATATCAAACTGAAAATTTGGAAATGTAGAAAAACAAACCCTTTCTTTAAAATGGACTTGAATTGGAAATGTTTGAAAAACCCTCCTTTAGAACAGTTTGAATCTAAAACTACTCAATTATCACGTTTATCGCACCAAACCACGAAATTGCGAACAATTCAATCAAGTTTGTCGCAGTTTGCCATGTTTATTTCTTTGATAATCGCTTGCTGATCGGTCTTGTTGTATGGAGAAACTTTCTAACAATAACAATATAGTAAATTCGGTAAGAAAATAATTTAATTATGACTTAAAACACGCTTAAATGTGTGTTGCCTATTTCGCGTTTAGTTGAAAATTGCGTCGATAGACAGATCTCGAAAGGTCTCGCTAAATAACGCGTCATGCGAGATATCGCAGAAACCGGCTATAGGTAAAGAAGGAGTTGCCAATCTCTGTTATCTATGTCTCTGGTTTCATGAAACACCTCTTTCTCATATTTGAAGATCCCTTACTTGAGGAAAGATTTAACTCTAAGAATGCTGGGTAATTTGCTAAAAATATATTTTTGTGTCTTCTGCTTTCCAAAACCCTAAATTTTTACTTAATTTTGTTGAGGAAAGATGCTCAGAGTAGCAAACAGGGTAGATCACAGGCCAGCTGCCAATTTACTTAGCCTGTGATCTAACCTGTTTGCTACTCTGAATTTCTTTCCATTTATCAAAATTAAGTAGATATTTAAGGTTTTGGAAAGCAGACGACACAAAAATCTATCCTAAGAAAATTACCCAGCATTCTAAGGGTTAATATAAACCTTATTTAAACAGTTATAGGAGAGTCATCACATACAATATATGAACAATCATAAACAAATGAGTTGTATGTAATTTCAGGGTAAAGGAATGAAAGCAATGAAAGGAAGATTTCATAAGCGTTCTGACGGCAGTTTTTCTGACAGTTCCAATAGTTTTGTTCATCAGGTAAGTGGCTGACTCTGGATTACAAAGGATTCTGTTGTTGGTTATATCAATATCAGAACTGAAGAAATCTATGCTATGAAGATAAACACTGCCTTCATGTAAATTATGGCACCAAATTCAGCTCTTTTCTGAACATACCTGAGTCATCTAGGAGTTTAACCAAATGCTATCTTTCTGTTTCTGTTCTGTCACATAGTTTGAACAAACAAAAATTCTGAAGCTTGTTTTGTTTTTGTTGATGCTAGTTTTGTTTGCATGATGGTTGTATTCTATGTGATGAATTTGTCAAGTTTTTATAGTGATTTGCGTCATATGCGATGGCTCCTGACAACTCTTGTAGTGTTTTATAGACATATATGGTGGCTACGGTTAACCCTTTCCCAAACGCCAAATTTTAGACGGTCCCAAATTGAAAGAGTTTGCAGACGACAATTCAAGATGTGATGAAATTGGAAAATAATCTTTAGATAGGGCAGAAAACATTGCGGGAAAAGGAGAAATTGCTCATTAAGATCAATTTTTCCTTTAGAGCAATTTCTCCTTTTCCTACAATGTTTCAAGAGTCGTCTGCAACAAAGTGGTCGAATGTCATTATTGTTCCGGAAAGGGTTAAAAATGTAATGAAATACGAAATCAACCAATGAGGAGGAGTTTGGTTGTATACAGTCGGATCTTGAGTTAAACGACCACTTGAAGGAAACACAAAAAGTGGTTGTCCAAAAAAATGAATAGCTACCTAAGTAAAACAAACCTCCCAGAAGTTAAGGTTTCATTAATTACAGGGGCATATTCTACATATGTTATTCATAAAGAAATGCATTGAAATGGGAAAGGTTTACCTTAATAAAAAAGATTGTCTACAACATTATAATGTTTAAAAAAAAGAGTAGTCTCATTTATAAACTACGGTCTTGATTCCTCTCTTTGTGTGTAGTAAATGATGAGAATTGACAATTTCTTAACATGACCATTAACCCATTACCAAACAATAACAACATTTGACCAGTTTGTTGCAGACGACTTTGGAAAACAATGAGGGAAAAGGAGAAATTACTCTTAACAAGCAATTTCTCCTTTTCCCACAATGTTTTCAACCCTATCAAAAGATTATTTTTCTATTTCATCACATTCTGAAATGTGGTCTGCAAACTCTTTGAATTTTGGACAGTCAAAAATTTGGTGTTTGGTAAAAGGTTATGTTATGGTGTCAGAGGGACTCACTTGTATAATTCATTTGTACAATGTTCAACACAAAGTTATAGGTAAACAATTGAAAATAAAAAAGTTATCAATGGATAACTAAGTGTTAAAACTGTGTAATGGAAGAAATATGACTTGTAAGATCACATTGATTACCAAATATTTATTCGTCGATGAATGAAATGGCCACTGAAGAGTAGAAGATTGTCAATCAAAATGATGGCTACAGAGATTCAGATTATGAATCCCAAATCCTGCCTTTTTCATGCAGTAACAAGATTTAAATATTGTCTCTACTAGAAGAGATATTTTGACATGGTTATTAAAAGCAACTGTCAGAATAATTCGAGGGTTCAATGCAATACTATAGTAAGTGCTTCATGTTTGTGAAGCATTTACTATAGTCTTGCGTTGAACGATTGAGATAAACAGTCAAACTTTTGTTGAGAAGCCAGCCTATGGAACTGAAAAAATTGGCTGTTTAAGACAGGTTGGATGCTTAACACAAATTGATGTACACTATTAATCTAACAATGGGACTTACTGTAGTGGTTGCTTAAGGAAGGCTGGCTGCTTGAAAGGATGGTTGTTTAACACAAGTTGATCTATAGTGGCATTATAAAAATGAATAAAGAAAGATGGGATATTGGAGAATGTTGAATGACTCGAGAGTTCAACAATCTCCAACATCCCATCTTTATTCATTTTTATTATGCCACTACGTTCAACTTGTGTAAAAAAACCATCCTTTCAAGCAGCCAACCTTCCTTACCAAACAAGCAATTTTTCCTTTACCCACAATGTTTTCTGCCCTATCATAAGATCATTTTCCAATTTCATTACATTTTGAGATGTTCTCTGCAATCTCTTTCAATTTGGGACAGTCAAAAATTGTCAAAACTTTGGCGCTTGGTAAAGGGTTAAGCTTGAACTGAAACCTTAACATGTAAGCATATATTAGACAAAGGGAAATAATTGAATATAAGTTGGTGGGAAATAACCTGAGGCATTGTATAAATCAAGGGGTATACTACCAGTGCAACCAATTACTAAATGATACGCAGACGATTCCTTTATCTTTTACCAAACGTAAAATTTTCCACTGTCCCAAATTGAAAGAGTTTGCAACGACATTTCAAAATGTAATGAAATTGGAATGTAGTCTTCTGATAGAGTAGAAAACATTGTGGGAAAGGAGAAATTACTTGTTACGAGTGTTTTCTAGAGTTGTCTTCAACAAAGTGGTAAAATGTTGTTATTGTCTGGTAATGGGTTAAAGACCAGGGTACTCTTTTACCAAACAACTTCAGGAAAATATTTGCGTAAATCAAATGTGTTAAACGCGGATAATATCTTAAATCAATGTGCAATATTGTAATGTGACAAGTCATTGGAAGCGTCTCGGAGAGATGATTCCAATGATGTGTTACATTGCATTATTGCTCAGCCAAATATTGAAATAAGAGGGAATTTTGTTTTAATCTTATGCAAATCTTAACCTTAAAATGTTTAGTAAAACAGTACTCAGAACCAAATTTCTGCTAGTTTATGATAATTGTTTCTGGAGATAATGACAATTTAAGCTTTTTTAAATGGGCTCATTACCAGATAGTTGTCCTCAATCAGTCTATTTACTAACATACTGACTTGAAACTACATATCTGGTACAGATACTTTAAAAGATGTGAGGAAATTTTGAAGTTAAAACTCAATTACTTTAAAACCACACAACATCTGTAATGTTATATGATACACACTGCAAAAAAGCCAATGGAAGCAAAATTAGATCGTTTTTAATTTTTTGCAGTGTGTATACAGTGAATTAATATGTTTTTTAATCTGAAAGCGTGACATTGCTTTTGAGATCTAGCATGTACGTCCATACATATAGGTAAATTGACATTTCCTGAATTGACTATATGCTTCCAATAGCTACCTTTAATTGCATATCAAACAGCAATACAATAACTGCATGTATTGTTTCAATGACATTTTATTTTGACTCTCAAATTTTCTCTTGTGTGAACAAGCGCCTTAAAATGGTATCAAAATTTTTCAGATACCAGTCATACAGTGGTCACTGGTTTCAGTTTGGAATTTTTTACTTACTCTTGGTTTACCCTTCTAGCGTCTATTTATTTTACTGGTTCATATTAATTTGTATGTTTTCAAAGCATTGAATGGTTATAAGCGAGGTGAAACCTGGCAAATTAAGCTGAGTCATTCATATGAACCCATTTGAGGTATCCCGGTCTACCGCCGGTATTGAAAGATGGCTGCGAAAATGGGTCTGGTAAAGTCTGTATTTCATTCGCATAGTCTGCACGTTGTTGCAAATGACTCTGGAAAACATTGTGGGAAAAGGAGAAATTTGCAATTTTTCCTATGCCCACAATGTTTTCTGCCCGATTAGAAGATTATTTTCCAATTTCGTCTTATTTAAAATGTCGTCTGTAAACTCTTTCAATTAAGGACAGTCGAAAATTGGTCGTTTGGTAAAGGGTTAAGCAGATGAATTGATGTGTTTGTAGCTGATTGAATATATGGGTACCTTCATGTATGTGTGAGAGCATATCAACATGTTTGGGTATTTGTGTATGTGTAAGTGTGTGCTGTTCAGAAAAAAGAAATTGTTTTTTGTTTGCAAAATATTTATTGGTCATCAGAGGGAAAAGTTACAGACTGGTTTACCGTAAAACTTACATATTTATAGCTGGAAGCTGTATTTTATCAAAAGCCAGTCTATTTTGACAATTTGATAGCACCAAGGGGGAACCATTTTCCCAAATTGGTGGTAATTGAAATAGTTTTCATTTTAACCATTACACTCAATAGTCCAGATAATTGGTGCGTATTTGCGTATATTACGCATCACAAATTGTCAGATATGAATAAAAACAAAAATTGATGAATATGGATCAAGGGTTTGATGCAATACTATAGTAAGTTCTTCATAAACATGAAGCACTTACTATAGTATTGCACTTAACCCTTTCCAAAACAATAATGACATTTGACCAGTTTGGTGCAGACGACATTAGAAAAAAATGTGGGAAAAGGAGAAATTGCTCATAACAAGCAATTTCTCCTTTTCCCACAATGTTTTCTGCTCTATCAGAAGATTATTATCCAATTCATCACATTTTGAAATGTTGTCTGCAAACTCTTTCAATTTGGGACAGTCTACAATGTGTTGTTTGGGTTAACCCTTGAGATATGTTAAGGTTTTCAGTTTTGCTCCTTACTAACTGCAATGTTATATGTGAGAAATCAATACTTATTATCCTCTTAGTTCATTAACCCATTACCAAATAATAATTACATTTGACTAGTGTGTTGCAGATGACTCTAGAAAACATTATGACAAAAGGAGAAATTGCGTTTAGAGCAATTTCTCCTTTTCCAACAATGTTTTGCCCTATCAGAAGATTGCTTTTCAATTTCATCACATTTTAAAATGTTGTCTGCAAACTCTTTCAATTTGGGACAGTCGAAAATTTGTTGTTTGAGAAAGGGTTAATATTTCATTAATATCGTGGAATACAAAATAAATAAACTTTTGACATTTGCATATACTTATGACAACCTTTATTTAAAATGTATCCAAAAAAAGTCATTTGATTTAAATAACTTATTAAAACATAGATAAGAGGATACACCCTACAAACAAAAGTCACACTTTCCGATCGAGCATGTTTAAAATTTACTTAAAAAGAAAGTGAAAGCCTTGCCACAGCTGCGTAGTATTGCGCATCTGACCCGTGATGTGATACAAATATGGGCTGGTTTTCCTCAGCAGTACCTTCATGGCTACATAACATCCATAAGGGCTTGGTGTCGTGCATGTATTACTGCCAATGGTGGGCAAACAGACTACTAAAGATTTCTAAAACACCATAACTTGTGTGACTTTTTTAGTAGGGTGGTAATGTTAACCCTCTTATAGATATTTGAATTAGTTAAATTAAATCAAATGATTCACTCCACGTATTATTTCCAGTAAACAAAACAAACAGTTGATTAAACTCTATGTATATATGAGGGAAAGGGTAGTGAAAATGAACAGCATTATAAATATATGGGAAGAAAATGGTCTATCGACTTTGAACAAGGTGATGAAATGTTATTTTTTCTCTCATGAAAACTTAAGATGTCTGTTATTATATTGATGAATGGCCCTTTACCATGAAGTCTAGGCATACTTCCAAAAAAGAAGCATATTTGTTTTGCGGTTTTCATTATTGCTTCTATAAAACCTTCATATTGTGGGTTCTTATATGAATTGTCTCGGTGGGTAAGTGCCCACAAAATAGGATTAATGCAATATTTATAAAAGACTGGCTCAGTGGTTAAGGTGGTGGACTCAGAACACGGGGGTCCCAGGTTTGAGCCCCACTGAGACCACTGGATTCGTTGGAGTGGCCTTTGGCAAGTCACTTCAGAGCCCTAGCCTAGTACTGGTGCATCCAGGAAAGCCGTTTCAGAACTGAAAAATGTAGGAAACGCCCTGACGAAGAGGACCCATATGGGACCTGTGTTGGGTAATGACTCTAATCTAATCTAATCTAATAATTTGAGGGTTCAGTGCAAGACGATAGTAAGTGCTTCATGTTTATGAAGCACTTACTATAGTATTGCACTGAACCATCTGAATATAAAGACCATGATACACACCCTTATGTAGACCAATGTAATACCTTGATTACTAAGATGTTACCAAACAATAACTTCACAAATTCTTAATATTGTTTGTAGGAATTGGTACTTTAACTGCATTTTCAACAGGATTTATGTCTCACTGCGGCAGCCAGTGCCTCTGTTCGTGCTCCGTGAGCTTATCCTTCAAATGATTCAAGAACATGTTCATGAATGTTCATGGTTCATGAATGATTGTTCATGAAAGCAAAGCTGTTCTTGAACTTCAAGAGCATGTTCATGGACACCAAAAACAATGAATGAGAAGATTTATAACAAGCAAACTGTAGTCTTGCATTAAACCCTTCACAAATTGAGGGTTCAATGCAATATTATAGTAAGTGCAACACATTGGTAGAGGATTAACTTGGAACAGTCTTGCATTAAACCCTTCACAAATTGAGGGTTCAGTGCAATATTATAGTAAGTGCAACACATTGGCAGAGGACTAACTTGGAACAGTTTTGCATGAAACCCTTCACAAATTGAGGGTTCAGTGCAATATTGTAGTAAGTGCAACACATTGGCAGAGGACTAACTTGGAACAGTCTTGCATTAAACCCTTCACAAATTGAGGGTTCAATGCAATATTATAGTAAGTGCAACACATTGGCAGAGGATTAACTTGGAACAGTCTTGCATTAAACCCTACACACATTGAGGGTTCAGTGCAATATTATAGTAAGTGCAACACATTGGCAGAGGACTAACTTGGAACAGTCTTGCATGAAACCCTTCACAAATTGAGGGTTCAGTGCAATATTGTAGTAAGTGCAACACATTGGCAGAGGACTAACTTGGAACAGTCTTGCATTAAACCCTTCACAAATTGAGGGTTCAGTGCAATATTATAGTAAGTGCAACACATTGGCAGAGGACTAACTTGGAACAGTCTTGCATTAAACCCTTCACAAATTGAGGGTTCAGTGCAATATTATAGTAGGTGCAACACATTGGTAGAGGACTGACTTGGAACAGTCTTGCATTAAACCCTTTACAAATTGAGGGTTCAGTGCAATATTACAGTAAGTGCAACACATTGGCAGAGGACTAACTTGGAACAGTCTTGCATTAAACCCTTCACAAATTGAGGGTTCAGTGCAATATTATAGTAGGTGCAACACATTGGCAGAGGACTAACTTGGAACAGTCTTGCATTAAACCCTTTACAAATTGAGGGTTCAGTGCAATATTATAGTAAGTGCAACACATTGGCAGAGGACTAACTTGGAACAGTCTTGCATTAAACCCTTTACAAATTGAGGGTTCAGTGCAATATTACAGTAAGTGCAACACATTGGCAGAGGACTAACATGGAACAGTCTTGCATTAAACCCTTTACAAATTGAGGGTTCAGTGCAATATTATAGTAAGTGCAACACATTGGCAGAGGACTAACTTGGAACAGTCTTGCATTACACCCTCAGCATACATGTACCCTTATTCATAAAAATTAACCTTTAAAATGCTGGATAATTGTCTAAAACTTGATTTTTGTGTTGTCTGCTTTCCAAAACCTCAAATATATGCTTAATTTTGATGAGGAAAGATACTCTGGGTAGCAAACAGGTTAGACCACACCAATTTAATTATTTCTAATTGAAGAAAATGCCCATCAATTTTGACGGCATTTCGCACTTAACCCATTACCAAATTGTAACAATATTTAACCAGTTTGTTGCCGACGACACTGGAATACATTGTGGGAAAAAGAGAAATTGCTCTTAATGAGTGATTTCTTCTTTTCCCACAATGTTTTCTGTCCTATCAGAAGATTATTTTTCAAATTTCATCACATTCATAATTGTCTTCTGTAAACTCTTTCAATTTGGGACACAAATTTGACGTTTTGTAAAGAGTTAAAGAAAGCCCAGCCACAAAGTTCCTGTATGAGTGAAGAGCCGGGAACAAGGCCTTCAGGATTGTGACGTCAGTACCTTAGTCCATTGAATTTACATATCACTTTTTTGGGGACGGTACTTTATCGATACACAAACAGTGGTCTGACCCCAATTACTCATTAAACATCCGCCTTCACTGTGCGGGCTAATACCTTCTTGGAACTTGGAATGTAGTCCGGATTTACTCGCTTTGTTTTGCTATATATTATTATAACTGTTGCCTCGTGGGAAATGTCAGGATGTTTGAAAAATAGACTATTGTTCACAGAAATAATAATTATAGTAATGGTGGTAAAAGGAGCAGCTGTTTCCCTCAAGAAGTTGTCCAAAGAAATTTTCAAATGTATCCTCAATCATCTTGCTTTAAACGCACCTTAGTCCTTCAGTGCTTTCAGCACTTTGATCTTTTGTTGGGGAGTCGAGTTGAGTCTTCAGACTAATACTATTAACAAGTGTTCATAATTCATGACATGATGATGATATTATTATAGGATAAGTGCAACACTGAAGGGAGTCTTTCTTTTATTGGGAGGGTTTACTGGAGTCTTGCACCTTCTCGTATTTATGTCCCCTAACTGACTTGCCCTTTTATTTCATACTCAGTGTAGCTGATGACCTAATCCATTCTCTTATATTTCAGATGATTGGAAAGTATGAAAAAATGTAGCCTTTTGCTTGTTTGGGTTGATTCAAACGAATTTCACACAATAGTGTTTTCGTGCAGCATATTGAATGGTGTGGGGCGAGGGGGAGAAATATTTCTTTTGACTTGTATTTGTATGTTTGTGAATTTTTATTATAATAAAAGAGACATTTCGATAAACATGCATATTCCTTTGACTTGAATTGTTTGTAAGCTTAAAGAAAGTTTATGCTGTTTTTAATCACATTTTTATCCATGATAGTTCACTATGATGCATCAACTGTGATAGATTCTAGAAAACCATCTCACAAGAGGATAAAATGTTTATAATAAGATATTTTGCATTTTGTTCGAATGCATGGTCTCTACCTAATGTTAACCCTTATAGTGCTGGAACTGACTTCATGCTTATGCAAACAGGTTGGATCCAAGCAAGCCGCCAAGTTAATTGTCAGCTGGTCTATGATCTAACCTGTTTGCTACTCTGAGTATTTTTCTTTATCAAAATTAAGCAGATATTTAAGGGTTTGGAAAGCAGACAACACAAAAATCTTTCATTAGAAAGTTACCCTAAGCATTCTTAGCGTTAAAATAATTATTATGCAATATCTTCAAAATTTTAATGATGTTACTTCCACTTTGGGAAAGTCAATCATCCCAGTAGGAAGAAATGTCTGAACAGGTAGTAAATGATGATTTGTATATTGAAAGGACTTACACAGATGATTTAAACCCTAATTAGATGACGGACACAATTCTAATGATTACAAACAAAGGAGAACTTGTATATTAGTTTGTGCATTACTTCATGTGATAGAACCTGTATAAATTACCCCCTCATGTAGACCACTCATATAATGGTACATTTGTACCCCAGCATGAATGTGCTGAAACATTCCATTCCGCCAATCTTGCTTATAAGGCATAAGCTAATCGTTCACCGTTCATCGTTCACTATTCACCGTTCACCGTATTTGTTTTACTTGAATTGTGAAGGAAGCTTACAGCTTGTTCAAAGCCACTCTTGATGACTGCTTCCTGGATACTAAACCAGTAATTGCGACAGTTTGTGGGTTAGTCCCGGAAATTTTCACCCCGCCTACAAGGAATTCGAACCCGGGACCCTTGGTACAAGAGCCCGACGACGCTCTACCCCTTCACCAATGTCGCTAACATTTTACTCTGACCCGGTTCTTAGTTTTGCATCATATAGGATAAAAGGTCCTCAATTATCAAATTTGCCCTTTTGTTCCCAGATGAAATTTGAGGCTAATAGACTAATAGCTGTTGTACGCATAACTGAATGTTCAATATCCCAAACTGTGTTCTGTGGCCATATTTCATTCATCCAGTCAGCGTTATTATGAGGTTTCAATGCAAGATTAAAGTAATTCCATCACCAATGTGGAGCACATACTTTAGTCCTGCAATGACACATACTTTAGTCCTGCAATGACACATACTTTAGTCCTGCAATGACACATACTTTAGTCCTGCAATGAACCCTCATTTTTTTCATGACTGAGTTCTCATTATTTTTTCATGGATGTCAGAATATAAGTATTTCCCAGTTTCGTATAATTTGCTACAGATGGCATAAAAACCAAAAAAGTAAACAGTCTTAATTAGTGGGCTTGAAGAATTGATGTTTGAATGATTTATGTTTATAGCATTGAGATAAAAGGAAAACTTTCTTATTTCAAGCAAATTCTGTCAAAATGTGATGGAATTGAAAAATAGTCTTCTGATAGGGCAGAAAACATTGTAGGAAAAGGAGAAATTGCTCATTGAGAGTAATTTCTCCATTTCCCACAATGAATTTCAGAGTCGTCTGCAACAAACTGGTCAAATATCGTTATTGTTTGGTAATGGGTTAAAAAAAAAAACTGGCTTATGAAGAGGAAAGAATGTTTGTTATGGAATAGTCTGACTGTCAAGTGCCGTCCATTCTCTGAAAAGGGTAAGAAATAAAAGTCCCCATTGCTTTGTGAACCAATTTGCATTAGTTATAGCCGTATGCAATAATATTGGCATAATATATTATCTAACAGGAGTAATTCTCTAGTCACTTACTGTCTTTACAGCCATGAATGGACTGGGATATTAGACTGGTGAAAAAGGTGTGTACTTATGACATGTGGAACGTTTTGTGTTTAAAAAGATGATTTAATTACGGGTGATTGTTTGATTGGTTGTATTTTCTACAGCTTATGATGAGGTGATAACTCTCACATCTAATGTATTTCTTTCAATATAGGGATACTAATTAATAATAGCGATGAAGGGTCTTTATAATTTAGATACTAAGGAGAATAATGAAATGTTGATCATGATAAAAATAGTGGGTTAAAAGGTGATAGTAATTATACAAATGTAACAATGATTTTAGTGGGTTAAAAGGTGATAGTAATATATACAAATGTAACAATGATTTTATATCAATGGTAACAAAACCTTTGGTAATGATTGATTTCAAATTGTACTAGAAGTAATAGAAGAGTTAACAGAATGCTTTTTATTACAATGATCAGGGAAAAGAGGAAAAGTATGAAGTGGGAGCCAATGTTTTTTAACATATATAAGCATGTTCTTTTAACTAAAGTAATAAGTAATTTTTTCCTTAATACAAAACCTATACTTTTGCCATAATTAAATGGAAAGCTTAGAAATAAGTTAAAAGCAATTACCTTTTTTGTAAAGTTTATTTGAGTTATTCATTGCAGATCTGTTTAATCCCTTATTTTATAATACCTTTTTTTGAAGCACCTGTTGCAAAAGATATTAGAAGTCATTATGAAGAAAGAATTAATTGCGTATAATGAGCAAGCAATATACCTTTTGGACACAGGTTGAAGCGTACCCCTTTGCAATATAACATAGAAATTGTATTTCATGCATATTGTTTTTGTCGTCTGTAGCTGCTGTTGATTTTAACCAAAATCTCAAATTCTCATATAAGGTATGGGCTAAGTAAGAAAATGGTGTTTTCGGGGTTCATGGGAAGAGACCATTCACAAAAGGATAGATTAACCTACACATCAATTCAGGTTTCAATGCAATCTTATAATAAGTCCTTACAAACGTAAAGCACCTACTATAGTCTTGCTCTGAAAACTTTTTATAGAACAAGACAATAATATACTGCATTCATTCAAATTTATTTCTCTTTATTACTAGCCCAGGACTAATATGTCATCCATAAAGCATAAGATGGTGATTTGGCCATGGGGTGACAACAAAGTGACCAAAATATCCAATCTAAAAGTGTAACACACTTCAATGCCTGCTCCAAAACAAAAATCACTTTTAAATTAGATAGATTTGATAACTTATTGTTAGATCTTTGTCACAAATTGCTCATACAAAAATATCATGCAAAAGACCTTGGGGCCTAGTCACACCCCTATAAAAGTGTTTTAGCCATCTTCGAAAGGTAGGGAAAAAGAGCAGAAATTCACTAAAGCAAAATTGGAATTACAGGTGCTGCCTTAGCTATAGTTTCTTCTTATTGTCTTCCTTGCTTTCATTTCTGCCAAGGCGCCATATTCTTGATGCAAATAGATCACGTTTTTACCAAGATATGAAAGGTTGGTTGGGTTAAGATATGGAGTGAACTTATAGGATTTGAAAGATGAAATATCCCATGAAGAATGGTCTATAGTCTTGCCTAGAAATCCTGTTTCCCCTCACTAAAAGCTCACAATAATTCCACAAAAGATTGTTAAATGTTAAATCAAAGCCTGGTCAAAGCTGGTGAAGCAGTGGGGCCTAGCTTTAAGGATTTCCATGTTGGACTAGCAGACCAAAATGCTCACGAATTTACAATGCCAAAGGTTGCCTGGGAATTGAAGGAGTGGGATATCACAATTTTTCATACAGCTCAAAACTTTCAGAGTGGTAGGAAAGATCATCTCAAACTCAAACTCAAACTCAAAACTTTTTATTAGACATGTCGGCACTTTATGTGCCTATGGCCAATACATTTACAATATAAAACATAATACAACATGCATGAAAACGTGAAAAACAATTTGTAATACATAGAGGGTTAATAATAATATTTTTCTAAGTTTAGTTACATTTTTTCTCTATTGCTAACCAATACATGCTAATCTTGATTCGCATCAGACAAATTATTTCTTATACTAAAGATTCCTTGATAAACTTACATAGATTCATTAATATTTTAATTTTTGAAGTAGACATTATGGATAAAAATAATGGTAATGAAGGAAAGGTGCAATTTAGATATTTAGTTCTCAAATTTCTATAGGATGGACATATATGTATAAAATGATATTCAGTTTCAACTTGGTTCTGTTTGCATACTTCACAATACCTTTCCTTCCTATTTATATTAGTGTATCTGCCTGTTTCTATTGCTAATTCATGGTCCAAAATATGTAATTTTGTTAGTGAAATTATTTGCTTATCATTCTTTACATTACTTGAGTGTGGTTCAATTTCATAATGTTTTTTTAATTTTTTATAGAAGTGTTATTTCCTGGAATTTGAAATATCAGAAAACCATTTCTGTATAAACTGGTCTGGGGTATATAGCATTGCTTTGGCTGGGATGGGGGTTATTGTTAACTTCTGTAAACTGATTACCAAACAATAACAGAATTTGACCAGTTTGTTGCAGACAACTCTTGAAACATAGTGGGAAAAAGAGAAATTGCTCTTCACGAGCAATTCCTCCTTTTCCCAAAATGTTTTCTGCCCTATCAGAAGATTGTTTTTCAATTTGATCACATGTGCAAAATTAATGTTGTCTGCAAACTCTTTCAATTTGGGACAGTCGTAAATTTGGTGTTTGGTAAGGGATAAACACGTGTGAACTGTAATGAGGTGATGAATTCATTTCACTTCCCTGAAAAAAGAAAAGCTCTGTTGATGGTATATGGCCTTTACTGAATAAACAAAACATAAAGTTAAAAAGTTATGTGTGATGTTTCTACAATGGCTTCTATTAACCCTTTAAGGTATAAAGATAAGGCTTATCATTGAGACCATAGGTATAAACCATCCGATTATCGGAGATCATTAACGCATACATAATCAGTCACCCTAGGTACCTATTTGCACAAGATTATCTCCGATAATTGTCACTGATTGGGGTACTGTTGATTAAACCAAAATTAATGCATTTTTCGTCAATCAAATAGATTTTCACAAAGAATAAAGGACGACGAGAACAAAATATCTTTTAAGTTGATGTTTTTTTTCTTGTAGGTCTAGAAAATCAGACAAACAATGAAACTGTAAATTGTGGTGTGAATTATACAAAATCAAAAGTATTTAAAGGACGTATGTGTTCCCCCTGAGAGATCCCTACTTTGTTTTTCTGTTTTGTCATCAATTGCAGTGAATTTTGTTGACGAAAAATGCCATTCATTACGGAGATACAGGCTTTGTCTTTGTATATTTCTCAACAAAACTGAATCGTTTTCCTTCTATTTCCATTAAAACCGTTTCCAAATTAAAAACTAATATTTTTCAACGCAATATATTGCTTCATAAAGTAGTCAAACCTGGTCCTCTAATACATGAAAAACTGTAAAAATCAATTTATTATGGCAACGAAACATGCTTATAATTCCGTAAAATACGTGTCCATGGGTGATGAATAACCAAAAACTCGTTGTTGTAGTCAAAGTCGGAGGAATAATCTAATTTGCTTGTCCGCGAATTGGTAGGATTTATCAGCATTTCATCATCTTCATGCTCAAAAGACCGATCAAATGACTGCTCTGAATCTACATTGGTGTCTGACCTGCGATTGAAAGCACCAAAATTGACATAATACGTTAAGTAGCCGTCTTTATAAAATCCGGTATTCGACGGCTTTATTTTCATTCGCCTTTCAACTATGAAAAACAGCTCTGTGCCATAAACATCCTTTACGGGTCGTGTGCCGTATGCTCTCATTTTAATTGGATGATATTTTTAGAAATGTGTTAATTTTCTAAAGAATTGCATGAAATCCTTATCGAGTCTTTACAAATCGGCATTGTTTTGATCTTTTATGACCGGATATTGAAGACCTCTCATTAATTGGGTTGGTAATTTGAATTCCCTTCATCTCAATTTGATAGCGTCTTTTTCAGAAGGGTGTCGTGGGACCATTATCAAAAGATTCTCTCTAGAGCAAAAGTTCAAACTTTGACCCTATGATTTTATCATCGGAAATGAAAGAAAACATATTTATTTAAGAGGAAAATGATATTTGGAGAAAGTGACATGTGTGTTTATGTGTGTAATGAAGGGTTAAAGTTGAATCATTTTTTCAGCTGTCAAAAAGCGTTCTATGCGGTCATCGATAGAACGTCAAAATAGGTTTTATACGGTAATAGGTATAACGGCGAAAAGGGTTTTATGCGGTAATTGATAAGGCGGCGAACGGAGCTATATACCGTAAAGGGTTAAATATCAAGCTGAAAAGCATTTAATCTTTTGTCAATGGATAAGTAGTGTTAATTGGAGAAGTATGTTGTATAATTTTGAATTCTGGGTGAAAGTGGTGCAGTGGTAGAGTATTGGCCTCAGTTTCTGAAGGTTTTGGGTTTGATCCTTGTTAGCTGTGAGATGAAAATGCTGGGACGAGCCCCTAAATTGGTTGGAGTACTGGTTTAATATTCAGAAAGCTATCATTGGGTGAATGGGAAAAAGGGGGAAGATACAATATTGATTAACAGTTATCATTATACTAACTTATCTAATTATGTCATCAATTAAGCATTCTAATTGAAAGTCATGCAGCTCTAACATATGATTAGTAATGCCTCTATAGCTGAGTAAGAGGTTGATCAAATCAAGTGTAGTCATCTTTCTTTATCTATGAAAAGTAATGAATTGTTCAGTTATTCAGGGGGTACAAAATGACAAGTTTGATATACATATTGTAAAATTTGGTAAGAGAAAAGTATTAAAGATTAAATCAGCTTTGAGGACAGCGTCAACTAATAAGATATTTTAGTCAACATACTGAAAAAAGCATTATTCACATTTAATTTGAACAGTGTGCAGAAATATTTTGAATGCTACTTGAATGCTATTTTAGATTAAGTGCCCATTAGATCAACTTGAATTTGTTTGTTTTGTGTAGGATTTACAAGATTTCAACAATTCTTTTGTGATATTGTGACACTTGGCTCATTAAAGATGTTGGAAAGTCCCAAGCGTAAACGTGCTTGTTCCCAGATGTGACGAAATTCAGAAGATAAAAAGCAATTTTTTAAAATTGCACAAAAAGTGTTACTGTTATTATTTATTATGATAGCACCTTTAAATGTTGAAAAAGGGCTGGTCAAGCCAAGTAGAACCATAATTATTTTGTCACCTTCCATTGGAATCGTAAGCTGCAGCAGGGTTTTAACCCTTTCCCTAACAACAAATTTTCGACTGTCCAAAATTGAAAGAGTTTGTAGACGACATTTCAAATGTGATGAAATTGAGCAATATTATTCAGAAAGAGCAGAAAACCTTGTGGGAAAAGGAAAAATTGCTTGTTACGAGCAATTTCTCATTTTCCTACAATGTTTTCTGAAGTAGTCTGCAACAAAGTCGTCAAATGTCGGTATTGTTTGGGAAAGGGTTTACCTGCATGGGTTGGAACCATGTGATCACAAACTCTAGCTGTTCTCAGTTTGGGTGATCACTTGTTCCAGGGTTATAAATACATTGTATGCCTTGGTCGAGCTTAGAGATTGTTCCAGGGTTATAGATACATTGTATGCCTTGGTCCAGCTTAGAGATTGTTCCAGGGCTATAAATACATTGTATGCCTTGGTCCAGCTTAGAGATTGGTCCAGGGTTATAAATACATTGTATGCCTTGGTCCAGCTTAGAGATTGTTCCAGGGTTATGAATACGTTGTATGCCTTGGTCCAGCTTAGAGATTGGTCCAGGGTTATAAATACATTGTACGCCTTGGTCCAGCTTAGGGATTGTTCCAGGGTTATAAATACATTGTATGCCTTGGTCCAGCTTAGAGATTGGTCCAGGGTTATAAATACATTGTACGCCTTGGTCCAGCTTAGAGATTGGTCCAGGGTTATAAATACATTGTATGCCTTGGTCCAGCTTAGAGATTGTTCCAGGGTTATAAATACATTGTATGCCTTGGTCCAGCTTAGAGATTGGTCCAGGGTTATAAATACATTGTATGCCTTGGTCCAGCTTAGAGATTGGTCCAGGGTTATGAATACATTGTATGCCTTGGTCCAGCTTAGAGATTGTTCCAGGGTTATAAATACATTGTATGCCTTGGTCCAGCTTAGAGATTGGTCCAGGGTTATAAATACATTGTATGCCTTGGTCCAGCTTAGAGATTGTTCCAGGGTTATAAATTCATTGTATGCCTTGGTCAAGCTTAGAGATTGTTCCAGGGTTATAAATACATTGTATGCCTTGGTCCAGCTTAGAGATTGTTCCAGGGTTATAAATTCATTGTATGCCTTGGTCAAGCTTAGAGATTGTTCCAGGGTTATAAATACATTGTATGCCTTGGTCCAGCTTAGAGATTGTTCCAGGGTTATAAATTCATTGTATGCCTTGGTCCAGCTTAGAGACTGGTCCAGGATTATAAATACATTGTATACCTTGGTCCAGCTTAGAGATTGTTCCAGGGTTATAAATTCATTGTATGCCTTGGTCCAGCTTAGAGATTGTTCCAGGGTTATAAATTCATTGTATGCCTTGGTCCAGCTTAGAGATTGTTCCAGGGTTATAAATTCATTGTATGCCTTGGTCCAGCTTAGAGATTGGTCCAGGGTTATAAATACATTGTACGCCTTGGTCCAGCTTAGAGATTGGTCCAGGGTTATACATCCAGCTTAGCCAGTATTGTCACTGACAGTTCATCAAGTCCTACCAGCACATAATCTTTCCTCTCTCACCTGTACCAAATAATGATGACATATGACCACTTTGTTGCAGACTCACCTGTACCAAACACCAAATTTGGACTGTCCCAGATTGAAAAAGTTTGCAGACGACATTTCAAAATGTGATGAAAAATTAGAAAATGATCCTTTGATAGGGCAGAAAACATTGTTGGGAAAGGAAAAATTGCTTGTGGCAAGTAATTTGTCCTTTTCCCACAATGTTTTCCAGAACTGTCTGCATTAAAGTGGTTAAATGTCGTTATTGTTTGGTAATTTGGTAGGAAATCTGGCTGGTGTTTGTAAAGGTTATTACTGTTTGTGCTGGTGAAGAAAGACCAGAGGCACTGATGTGTGTAATTGACTGCTGTAATTAAATCAATATTGTTGAAAATGTCATTAAACACCAATACATATGTATTAGCTGTTGGATGAAAAAAAAATCAACTTAAGATAAAGAACAATGGATATCATATGAAAACAAAAAGATTAAATGAAAAAGTTCTGATGATGTCAATTATGCGAAATATAACCCATTTAAATGACATGTCTGTTGTTGAATTCTATAGAAACAACAATGGCAGAAAAGATTGATTACTTCATAATAGGATTTGAACCCACAAAGAGAGGGACTATGGTGTTTAATGTTCAGTACTCTCACCACAAGTCTCAGAGGCTAAAAGGGTAAGACAAGCCGGAGAGGCATGCATTGGTATGTGCCAAGCAAGTCATAACAATGTCATCAAGACATGGTGTAAAATGTAACCTAACCCTTTCTACTATTGCAGATTATCGTTAACGCTCTGCAGATGTTGAAATATCTGCGACTTATTTTTGGAGAAATTACTTATTTATCATGAGAATTTATCATTATTCTTTTCTTCATTCCTACACTTTTTGATAAAATTTGCGCAAATACTTTGTAAAGCAATTAGGTCACAAATATGACGCACATACTATAGTAATGCACTGAATCTTCATGATAAATTAATAACAGAAAATGTGACAATTATTATTATCCCCAATCATGTGCAAATGCATACATTCCATGTTTTTTCTCACAGCTTTTATGTTGTTACATTGTTCTGTTTTGGCATCTATGAAGGGCACACTGTTAATACTAATTAGTGTTCCAATAGACCCATTGCTCACATCTAATCTCACCCTAGATCAAGTTTATTTGATGGTTTGCCCTATTCAACAGTTTTTCGTATCATGGCAGCAAATGTACCTATCTAAGTTCCTTAATTGTTTCCATCAGTACAGCAGAAAAATTGTCTTGTCTACAAGAAAACACATATTTATCAGGGAAAGAAACAAAAACCTGTTTCATATTTTTGTTAAACATCAGAAATAAGATGGGCAGAGGTTGTGGTTTCAAACATAGAGGTTTAGTTCTCCAAGTTGTAAATAAGTCACATAAGCTTTGTGATTTTCCCTAGATTTCTAATTGGTTGATTATTATTGACTTATTCAACCAAGTCAAACAAGTGATATTCAAATTATCACATAAACATAATAAATTTGTTATTTATCTTAATTTCTGAGTAGAGTGCAGTTTAGCCCTGAGTAAGTGCTATCCAGGGTAGCTTGAACCTTTCTCAAACAATAACGACATGTAACCGCTTTGTTGCAGAGGACTCTGGAAAACATGGAAAAGGGAGAAATTGCTTGCTAAGAGCAATTTCTTCCTTTCTCACAAGGTTTTCTGCTCTATCTGAAGATAATTTTTACAATTTCATCACATTTTGAAATGTCTTCTGCAAACTCTTTCAATTTGGGACACTCGAAAATTTTGTGTTTGGGAAAGGGTTAACAAATAAAAAAAGGCAATGACATCGATAACTAACCCTTGTAGTGCTGGAACCGAATTCAGGCATATGCAAACAGGTTAGTTCCAGGCCAGCTGCCAAATATTGGCAACTGGCCTGTGATCTAACCTGTTTGCTGCTCTGAGTTTCATTCCCCAACAAAATAAAGCAGATATTTAAGGTTTTTGAAAGCAGAAGACACAAAAATTTATTGAATTTAATTTTGGGTTCAAGGTATGATCTCCACCAGTATGGGTTATTTCACAGAATTGTCCTTGGTATGACACTTGAGACATATCTCCTAGAACTTGTATATCCAAGGGAGACATATCTCCTAGAACTTGTATATCCCAGGGAGACATATCTCCTAGAACTGGTATATCCCAGGGAGACATATCTCCTAGAACTGGTATATCCCAGGAAGACATATCTCCTAGTACTGGTATATCCCAGGGAGACAAATCTCCTAGAACTGGTATATCCCAGGGAGACATATCTCCTGGAACTGGTATATCCCAGGGAGACATATCTCCTAGAACTGGTATATCCCAGGGAGACATATCTCCTAGAACTGGTATATCCCAGGGAGACATATCTCCTAGTGCTGGTATATCCCAGGGAGACATCTCCTAGAACTGGTATATCCCAGGGAGACATATCCCTAGAACTGGGGAGACATATCTCCTAGTACTGGTATATCCCAGGGAGACATATCTCCTAGAACTGGTATATCCCAGGGAGACATATCTCCTAGAACTGGTATATCCCAGGAAGACATATCTCCTAGAACTGGTATATCCCAGGAAGACTGTTATATCAAATAAGAATCATTGACATCATGATATGCCCAATACAACACCTGTCTTGCAACACTGTAAAACAACTTCAAAATGATGGTGCAACATTTCAAGGGTTCAATGCATGGCTATAGTAAGAGTTTCAAGTTTATGAGGGTTTTACCATAATCTTACGCTGAACCATCAAAATGAATTATATTGCTGAACCCTCAATTCGGCAATATAGTTCATTATATGGGTTAAATGCAAGACTATAGTAAGTGCTTCATGTTATAATGAACTATATTGCTGAAACAAGGGTTAAATGCAAGACTAAAGTAAGTGCCTCATGTTATAATGAACTATATTGCTGAAACAAGGGTTAAATGCAAGACTAAAGTAAGTGCCTCATGTTATAATGAACTATATTGCTGAAACAAGGGTTAAATGTAAGACTAAAGTAAGTGCTTCATGTTATAATGAACTATATTGCTGAAACAAGGGTTAAATGTAAGACTATAGTAAGTGCTTCGTGTTATAATGAACTATATTGCTGAAACAAGGGTTAAATGCTAGACTATAGTAAGTGCCTCATGTTATAATGAACTATATTGCTGAAACAAGGGTTAAATGCAAGACTATAGTAAGTGCTTCATGTTATAATGAACTATAGTGCTGAAACAAGTGTTAAATGCAAGACTAAAGTAAGTGCTTCATGTTATAATGAACTATATTGCTGAAACAAGGGTTCAATGCAAGACTAAAGTAAGTGCTTCATGTTATAATGAACTATATTGCTGAAACAAGGGTTAAATGCAAGACTAAAGTAAGTGCTTCGTGTTATAATGAACTATATTGCTGAAACAAGGTTCAATGCAAGACTAAAGTAAGTGCTTCGTGTTATAATGAACTATATTGCTAAAACAAGGGTTCAATGCAAGACTAAAGTAAGTGCTTCGTGTTATAATGAACTATATTGCTGAAACAAGGGTTCAATGCAAGACTAAAGTAAGTGCTTCATGTAATAATAAACTATCTTGCTGAAACAAGGGTTAAATGCAAGACTAAAGTAAGTGCTTCATGTTATAATGAACTATATTACTGAAACAAGGGTTAAATGCAAGACTAAAGTAAGTGCTTCATGTAATAATGAACTATATTGCTGAAACAAGGGTTAAATGCAAGACTATAGTAAGTGCTTCGTGTTATAATGAACTATATTGCTGAAACAAGGGTTAAATGCCAGACTATAGTAAGTGTTTGTGAAGGACTTACTATCGTCTTGTATTGAACCCATATAATGAACTATATTGCTGATTCAAGGGTTTAGTACAATACTGTAGTAAGTGGTTCATGTTTATGAAGAACTTACTATAGTCTTGCATTGAACCCTTCATATGGCGTATATATATGTGACATGATTAGGATTCCCTCATGTTGATGATAATAGGTTTAATAGCATCTGTAACAAATTATGTAATGCAGGGATGGCGGGTAATTTGCTGTTTTTTTGTACCTTGTGTGATTGACATATTCTGCAAGTTGACTTAGCCAGTAGAATGCTGGGTATTTTCTAAAAATAGATTTCTTTTTGTATTCTGCTTTCCAAAACCTTAAATATCTGCTCCATTTTGTTGAGGAAAGATCCTCAGAGTAGCAAACAAGTTAGATCAAAGACCAGCCCCCAATTCACTTGGCGGCTGGCCTGGATTTAACCTGTTTGCTGCATGAATTTGGTTCCAGCACTATAAGGGTTAGTTATCCATGTCATTGCTTGACTTCTTTATTTGTTATTGCTACCTTGGATGTTCAATAGGCAACCTTTTTTTAAAAAGATTTTGAATAAGGATCATATCAGATCATATTAATTGCTTTGATTAATTGATGATAAGGTTTGACCTGCCTAGAGGTACCAATTAAAGGTATATTATTGTTTTGTTGGTGCAATATTCTGAAATTTAACAATACATTCATTCTATATTGTGATGTTGATAGAAAAATGAAAGAAGTAAGTTAGCATAGCAAAGCCATCTCTGGTCTTGATTGTGCTGCCTGATTAGATTTACAATACTTTTCAAGCTCGAATTAGATAGATGGACTGAAGAATAAAAATTCAATATGGAAGCTGCAAATACAACAACTTAAACAATCACCTGTTACCTGCCATTAATTGGACAAACTATAGTTGACAGAAAGAAAGTCGTCATACTTTAGTGAGATAAGTTGAAACCTTTTGCAAAAGGATTTTTAAGTGCCAACACCACAGAGGAGAATATACTGTATTGGGATTTGGACAAAAGGACTGTTGAAGAAAGAGATTTGGCCATGACTCTTGACTTAGAGAGATACTTTACTAAGGTAAGAGTTTTACTTTGAATCAATCTCTCATAGTATATTTTTTGACTTGTCCATTTATAAAGAAGCAGCAGCAATAGATAAGCTTTGAAATGGGAAATAACATTATCATTGTGATTTATGAGATAGACCATTATGACAAAAGGAAATCTACATATCAAGGGTTTAGTGCAATACTATTGTAAGAGCTTCACATAAGTGAAGAACTTACTATAGTCTTGCACTGAACACTCGATTTGTGCTATGAAAAGTTTGGACTTTTGAAACGGTGGTCTTTTTGAATCCATTACTGTAGGTGTGAAGTGGATTTGATAGAGATTATGGACAGTTACTAAGGTGCTACTGAAGTGTAGAGTTGTGCTTTTATTTTTCAATTTTTCGTTGTAAGTTATAACAGATAGAGTAGTGAGTTGCAAGTCTTTTATATGTGACTTATTTGTTAATTTGATTTCTGTTTCATCTCTTTTTACCTAGTATTTTTTCATGTTACATTGAATTCAATTGTTCCATCTGCAAAAGTACTTAACCCTTTCCCAAACAGTAACGACATTTGACCACTTTGTTGCAGACGACTTTAGAAGACATCATGGCAAAAGGAGAAATTACTCTTTACAAGCATTTTTCCTTTTCCCACAATGTTTCCTGCCCTATCACTAGATTATTTTACAATTTTATCACATTATGAAATGCCGTCTGCAAACTCTTTCAGTTTGGGACTGTCGAAAATTTGTTGTTTGGGAAAGGGTTAAAGGTGTGTGTATTTGGCCAATATCAAGTCAAGTGAAGCGTAATAATCAAAAAATAATTTTGAAGAACTTTTATGATAACTCTGTGTGTATTTATTTACATTTTGAGGATGGGTTGTCTCCCTTTCATATTTGTGAAGGCTTCTCTACAATCTGAACACATCAGGTTTATCCAATGAAAACACCTCTGAAATAATAGGGATGACGACATATTGTTTCCCACGAGAATGACGTCACTTTACTTTCGTTTTCTAAAAATAGATCTTAAATATGAAATCTAAAAAGTTGTTTAATTTGATTAAGGAAACAACTATATATGCCACAACTTATAATTTCGCCATTTCGTATGAGTTACCGATAAAAAATGATTTAAAAGAATGCCAGACACTTACATACATATTGAACAACTTGACATGCACACTTAGGAAATGTGTCATACGCCGGGCCGATTTACCTGAAAAATTGTAACCCTACACTTTTATCTGAGGTGTATTTCACAGCTCACAGAAATACCCGAGTAGTTCCAATTGGCTTTTCTATAGTCTTGCATTGAACTATACATTGCTTGCAATTAATGCTCTTACTTGATATAAAAAATGCATAATCAAAAGACTTATATGTAATGAATGTTTCAAAACCCTTTCTAGATTACTCTTTTTAATCTTCTTCAATAAATCATTATTTTATTTTGTGTCCAATATCTAAGTATGATTTAGCCTTTTGATAACTGCTTTACCATAACTAAATTGTTGTTGAGTATCACACTAAACCCCATTGGAGAAAAGAAACCCATTTATTTTAATCACTGTGACAAAAGGAGAAATGGCCTATGACAGTTAATTATTTCTTTCCAAACAATTGGTGTTCTGTTTTATGCCATATATGTTTTATTTGTTTGCTGATGTTGCTTTCACCTTAGAACTGTCAGTACTAGGAATAGGTTAATATAGTTGTTTGGTAAATTTAGAATTTTAATCTCAAATTGAAAAGTATCAAACTGTCTCCAAAGTTGTAAGATCAATTATAGAAGTTTGATTGGGTTAACCCTTTACCAAACAGCAAATTTTCGACTGCCCCAAATTGAAAGAGTTTGCAGACTGCATTTCAAAATGTGATGAAACTGAAAAATAATCCTCTTCTAGGGCAGAAAACATTGTGGGAAAAGGAAAAATTGCTCATTACGAGCAATTTGTCCTTTTCCCACAATGTTTTCTAAAGTTGTCTGCAACAAACTGGTCAAATGTCGTTTTTGTTTGGGAAAGGGTAAACCCTTAAATTGCTGGAACCAACTTCATGCTTATGCAAACAGATTAGATCCATGCCAGTCGACAAGTAAATTGGCGGCTGGCCTGTGATCTAACCTGTTTGCTACTCTGAGTATCTTTCCCCAACAAAATTAAGCAGGTATTAAAGATTTTGGAAAGCAGACAAGGCAAAAATCTATTTTTAGAAAATTATCCAGTATCATAAGGGTTAATGGGTAGAAGAAGGAGAATAGTTTCCCAAAGTTTTGGAGATCATCCAACATTCCAGTTCCCTGCCTGATCTTAGTTGGTACCCAGCCTGTGTACAGCTGCATTCCAGTGGTTCCCAGCGCTAAATTAGTCATTAACGCCTTTTTCATGTTTCTTTTCTTCTGGCATGTGTTGATGGCTTAGTGCAAAACTTCAGCTAACTTCATATTTGTGAAGGACTAAGCTTGGTATTGCAATGAGCCAGCAGTAAGGGGTTTTGATGTGTAACAGCATTGTTAATACTTTGTTTTTGTGACATGAATATGTCAACAATTACATTCACAACCTTAATCTTGTTGTTCATGAACATGTTCTTGAAATTCATAAACATGCTTTAGGACAATGTAATGATAATGAACAGCCATTTTTCATTCATGTTTGTTCATGTCTGCTCATGAAGGTCCTAAAAGCAGTTCTTGAATCCTTTGCAGGGTACACAGTATAATACAAAACAAGATTAAAGCAACTCATTCATGTTCTAAAGAGTGGCTTTAGTCTTACATTGAACCTTTAATCTTACTGAGAGATTCTAAGGAGAGGAAATCTATGTACAAGTCTGGTATAGAAGTCCCCACATAAATCTTACTGAGAGATTCTAAGGAGAGGAAATCTATGTACAAGTCTGGTACAGAAGTCCCCACATAAATCGGAGAAAAAATCCAATACCAGTCTGCAAGTTTGCTAGAGCGATGTGGAATTTCCCTGTATTATACATATATACATACCAACACATACTTTGGCAAGTGGTACTGGCATATTAGTTCTCAGGTAATGTACCAGTAATTTCAGGTTATTGCTGAGATAGAAACTAGTCTGACATGAAGTGTAGCGGTTATGAGTTTGAGATTTTGTAGAAGTTTAACCCTTTACCAACATCAAATTTTCAACTTATCGATACACAAACAGCGGTCTGACCCCAATTACTCATTAAACATCCGCCTTCACTGTGCGGACTAATACCTTCTTGAAACTAGGAATGAAGTCCGGATTTACTTGCTTTGTTTTGCTTTATATTATCATAACTGTTGCCTCATGAGAAACCGTAAAATGTCCAGATGTTCGAAAAAGTAGACTATCGTTCAGTCTCTGTTCACAGAAATAATAATTATAGTAATGGTGGTAAAAGGAGCAGCTGTTTTCCACGAGATGTTTCCCAAAGACACTTTCAAATGTTACCTCAATCATCTCGCTTTAAACACACCTTAGTCCTTCAGCACTATCAGCGCTTTGATTTCTAAAGTCTTCTGCTGCAGTAACATCAAAGCGAAGAATAAGATGTTGCAAGGCCTGCAAATCATTTTGTCTTCCTTCATGCACAATGCTTTCAAATGTAGAGAACAAAAGTTTTAACCCTTTTCCAAACAATAACAACATTTGATTACTTTGTTGCAGACCACTTAAGAAAACATTGTGGGAAATGGAGAAATTGCTCGTCATGAGCAATTTTTCCTTTTCCCACAAGGTTTTCTGCTCTATCTGAAGAATATTTTTCAATTTTATCACATTTTGAAATGTCGTCTGCAAACTCTTTCAATTTGGGACAGTCAGAAATTTGTTGTTGTTGAATTAAAGGCGTCTGTTGCATAGATGGTTAAAGTTGTTCCAATAACCCTTAGGATGCTGGTTAATTTTCGTCTGCTTTCCAAAACCTTAAATATCAGCTTTAATTTGATGAGGAAAGATACATAGAGTGGCATACAGGTTTGATCACAAGCCAGCCGCCTATTTACTTGGCAGTTGGCCTTGATCTTACCTGTAATCATAAGCATGAAGTTGGTTCCAGCTCTATAAGGGATAGAGGTAAAGATGCTGAACAGGTTTTGAGCACATAACTCTTTCATTCATGTGCTGAGTCCCTTTACACTTGTAACAGTCCGTGTACATTCATAAACAGTGTAAGAACAGTGATGATGATGTGCATCATTTACCTTTTCCTAACAAGAAAGTCATTTTATATTTTCTAAAGGAGAATAGATCATATATTCTGGCAAGATAACAATACTGACAGCTATCATTTCCAAGAAAGGTTCTATTTTGCTACCTTTTAGGTTAGGAGTTATCTTTAACCCTTTCCCAAACAATAACGACATTTGACCACTTTGTTGCAGACGACTTTAGAAAACATTGTAAGAAAAGGAGAAATTGCTTGTAACGAGCAGTTTTTCCTTTTCCCACAAGGTTTTCTGCCCTATAAGTAGATTATTTTCAAATTTCATCACATTTGGAAATGTCGTCTGCAAACTCTTTCAATTCAAAAATTTGTTGTTTGGGAAAGGGTTAAGAAAATTACAGCAGCAGCTTCTCAAAATCGTTTTGAGCAAGTTATGGTTCATTCATTCTTGTTAAAGACCTTTCCCTCATTTTGTTTATTTTTTGTAAGAATTTTGACTAATCAATTGAATGATTGTTCTAAATGAATGCTTGTTGTTTCTGTTTTGCTGCACTCCTAGACACCTGTTGTTTATACATCAGTGATGGGGAAAGAGTGAATAGATTTATGTAGATAATATAAGGCCAAATATTGGAGTATGGTGTGTTTGTAGTGTTGCTTTCTGAATCTACGTCATTGAAAAACTTATTGCGAGACTAAAGTAAGTCATTTAACCCTCTCCCAACAATAACGACATTTGACCACTTTGTTGCAGACGACTGTAGAAAACATTGTGGGAAAAGGAAAAATTGCTCGTAACGAGCAATTTTTCCTTTTCCCACAAGGTTTCCTGCCCTTTCTGAAGAATATTGTTCAATTTCATCACATTTTGAAATGTCGTCTGCAATCCCTTTCAATTTGGGACAGTCAAAAGGGTTAAAAACAATATAACTCCTGCCAAGTGTTCAAAGTCTTGCAATAAACCCCCCTTATATTCTGTAATGAATGATATTACTTATAACACGGCTGGCGATCGCTCTACCGCACCACCATGGTGCTGACGACAGAATCTGTCGTGGGTTAAGCGTTTTTACGTAGGCTTTTGCTTTTTTTCTGCATTTTCAGACAGGCAATCAAAAATATAAAATCATAATTCAACCCTAATTAGATCCAACCATCTATAGGTAAAGTTTCAGTTTTGAAAAGCAAGGAATTCACAAAAACATCCGCCCTATACCCCATTCACAAAGCTATTAAAATATCATCATTTTGCCATGTTATGTCAAGGTAAATAGATGTTCTGATAAATATTGATACTCAAAACTTTCAAGTGGTAAGATTTGCTGCACAATCGGTTTGTTGGGATAGATTATAGCAATTTTTAGCGGACTTTTGAATTGCAATTTTGAATTGCACTGGCATAGGAAAATGAGGAAATCTCAGCCAATTCCACAAGTTTAAAACAAACAAATCAAACAAAGAATGCACTGGTAGATTGAGGGATAATCGTTAGACAATAGTAAATCCCTCACAAATGTAGAGAACTTACTCTAGTCTTGCACTGAATTTTGAAATAACAACGCTTGTTAGTATGATATGGTCAACATTCAGCTTTAAGTGGTGGTGCTAGAAACACACAAAAATGTTTAGATGGCCTTGTACCCGAAGATCATCATGATTTTTGAGAAATTCAAGAAAATACTGGGATGGCTAAGTGGAAAGGTGTGTGCCAGATATGTATGCCTCGAAGTTTTGGGGAGGAATCCCCAAGTGTTAAGTACTGAAATGTTAGGTTTTATGCATTGATACAGAAAGGTATACCCAGAAAGTTGGATTTTGGGAAAGATTGTGCGTTTATAGTGTATTGAGAAGATTTGGATGTAGTTCATGTGTTTGACTTTGTGATTTACTCTCGTTCAGTTTTATTCAGCATGTTACACAATTAATATTCATCATTACACAACTTCATCAGCAACCTTTCAGTTCTTAACATTCTTACAACAAATTTTGGACTGTCCCAAATTTAAATAGTTTGCAGACAACATTTCAAAATGTGTTGAAATTGGAAAATCTTCTGATGGGAAAAGGAAAAATTATTCATCACGAGCAATTTCTTCTTTTCCCACAATGTTTTCTAAAGTCGTCTGCAACGAAGTGGTCAAATGCCGTTATTGTATGGGAATGGGTTAAACCTGTTATATAGTGGTTGGTCTTCTGCCGCCGAAAGCTTTCAAAAAGTTGCTTGAGAAGTTATTAAAATTTCTGTAGTAATGAATTTATGTAATTACCCTGAAAATCTTGTGACAAAAGGCAAGTTTTTGTATGAGGAGAAAATTCTCCTTTATGTCGCAATATTTTCAAATATAATTTGTTTGGAAGCGTTCGGAGTCACCTGTATAAAGTAAATAGTTACAAAAAAAGAAAGCATAAACTTGTCATCTTGGTTTAATCAACAGAATCTTCAGAATCATGTTTGTGTAGATTTTTGCTATTGGGTTTTTGGTTATGTTTAGCAGGGTTCTCATTAAAAAACATGGGATTGTTCACAAAAAGCAACAGAAACCTTAGAATGCTGGGTAATTTTCTAACGATAAATTTTTGTGTGTTGTCTGCCTTGCAAAATCTTAAATATCTGCTTAATTTTATTGAGGAAAATAGCCTTTTGTCAAAAGAAAGAAGAAAATTTGATCAATTTTAATTTTAATGACCTAATTAAAATGGTCAAAATAGGGACAAATAGTTTTGTCTAGCCAGAGGTCCCAAAAGACAGTGAAATAAAGTTATGATGTTTTTTTTTAAATAAAATTTGTCTTAGTGATTTGGCACCATACTGGGTTGTTATTAACACACCACAACATTATGCAACATTTTTGCTTCTTACAGCAGACGACTTTCAAAAAGCATTGGTGCAAGAGGAGAAATTGCTTGTTGCAATTTCTTCTTTTGCCACAATGCTTTTTCAATATATTCACATAATTATCACATGAGCAGAACTAACAGGCTTTTTCACATGTTTACAAAGCTTTTCTGAAGAGTCTGATTCAAGTAAAAAATAACACTGTATACAGTTGGTAAAGAGTAATAGTGCTCAGAAAAACTGCAAAACAGGGTTAAAATGAATTATGAATTATGATAGAATATGTTGAAACATATCGAAAAACCACAAGGTTATGACAATATAACGCCTGTACTATTTATTATCTTTTTTTCAAAATACTATTTTCACAATTCTAGTACCCACCAATTTAACTTCATTGTTTACATTCGAGTAACATTTAAAATAGCAAGGAGCGCTTGGATAAATGAGTGGTGATCACCTGGTTAGAAAAGTCATGTGTAACACATAAGAATACTGTCATTTATCCAATATAAACGTGAACATTCAAAATGGAGAATTTCTCGGGTTTTGTTGGTTCCTGACGTTTCTCGGGTGACCTTGTTTTATCGCTAATTGCAAACAAACCTTATTGTATCCACCTTTTTAAAAGCATCTTGCGAACATGTCACCTTTTCATTTCTTTGTAAAAGGGAATCAAATATATTTTCAAGTTAATTTTCAATTAGTCTGGAACTTTCATGATTTAAGTGTAAATGAGCTCAAGTATGGCTTTAATCAAGGTTTAAGAATTGAACATCAATATCATTGAAAATCCTATTTCGCTAGTCTCTCAGGTATCCAGGTATTCTGTTGAATGCAGTACAATTTAGGGGCTCAAATCAAAACTATTTTAAGCCCTTTACTTTTGTAGAGGGCTTACTTTAGTATTGCATCAAGCTCTTGTTAATGGAGTGATTGGTGAACTAATTGGCCTGATTGTGTCTAACGAGAAAGGAACCCTGTCCACAAAACAAACATGTGCAGCTTTCTGTGGGGCACCTGTGGGGGGCACTTTGGGTAAAAAGAAACATTGTTGTGACAATCAATACATCACTTTTCTTTCCTCAATGTTTTCTAAAGTCATCTTGAACAAAGTGGTCAAATGTCGTTAATGTTTGGGAAAGGGATAACCAATATCAAACATCATTGGTTTAATTGTGCCTTATTGCTATAATCTGAACACATCGGGTTTATCCAATGAAAACACCTCTGAATTATAGGGATGACGTCATATTGTTTCCAGCGCGTCACTTCATTTTCGCTTTCAAAAATAGATCTTAAATGAGAAATCTAAAAAGTCGTTTTATTTGATCAAAGAAACAACTTTACATGGCACAACTTATAATTTTGCCATTTCGTATGAGTAACCGATAGAAAAAAATGATTTATAAGGATGTCCAACACTTCCATACACATTGAACTACCTAACAAGCACACTTAGAAAAGGTGTTATATGTCGGGACCGATTTACCTGAAAAATTGTAACCCTTCACTTATATCCGAGGTGTATTTCATAGCTCACGGAAATACCCGAGTAGTTCCGATTGTTATTGCTATTCGTGATGAAACTTTAAACGCTATTGCTATTTCTTAATTATCGACTTCCTCAATTCTTAGTGTATCACCATTCTTTAAATTTCATTATTTTGCATATTGTGCACAATGTTTGTTGATCATCTTTATTTTTTGTCTAAGCCATATTCTACGTTATTGTAAATGGCCATAGACAAATTTTGACGATGATTGCCAATAAAGAAATTGAATTAATAGCTAACAAGTATTGATAAACACTCTAATGGGTCAGACATTGAGGGTTCAGTGCAAAACTATAGTAAGTCCCTCGCAAATGAGAACCGTCTGTATGTCTTCCTGTTAACCCTTTAACAAATGCCAACTTTTCGACTTTCCAGAGTCGTCCGCAAAAAACTGGTCAAATGTCGTTATTGTTTGGTAATGGGTTAAAGGAAATATCAGCTTTAATCCTGAACTATTCAAAACCTATCCTACAAGAAAATCCTCTTCCATTCTTTTCATCTTAGTCAAATGCTGATACAATGAGTAGACTATGGTTCCCAAGTAATTGTGGACAAACATTTGGGCCGTCCATGCTTCAAATGAAAAACTTGGTTTATAAATAGTAATTGGCTGCTTTCATGATGTGCATTTCATCCTTTTTGACACATTGGTTTCTCAAGTCTTCCACGGCAGATGTGCTAAGTGACGTCAGGGTTGTCATTAATTTCTTTAGTAAGAGGCCAGCTTTCAATTTGCAGAGGCCATTGAAGCAAACACCCAACACAGAATAGGTGTTACTTATGAACATCTATTATAATTTTGGTTATTTGAGCTGACCAAAAAGTCATTTGAAGTGGTCAAATTCGCTAAGAGCCGACTCTTAATAACAACCCTGGAGGTACATAATTGAGTAAAGGGTTATATTTGCTGTCTGCTGATGCTTTCAATTTCTACCTGTTTACAAGTGTTCTAAGGTTATTGATAATACTCATTAAAGGCTGGCAGGAGTGACTAGGGAAATATACATTCCAACAAACAACACTGCCAAATAATTTCCCTTTTCTTACAGAAGGTAGAAAAACATGTCTGCTGCATTTTGGTGATATCCTTTTCTAACAGAATGTTCAAAAGTGGTCTGCTGTAATGCAAGGAATTTCGTTTTTGTTTGGTAATGGGTGAAAGTTTTAACTAACTTAAAACATTTTTAAAGGAAAAATTGCTCCTATAAAGGATTTTTTCTCTCTGTTTTGATGTTTTCTGGTTATCCAAATTGAACATCGAAGGAGATTGTATGTTCATAACTTGAATAAATGAACAAAGAAGAAAGTGCGTTCATGAATGAATACTTTTTCCCTTGGTTTCAACATTTTCTATAATAATGAACTATTAAGGGAGTATTTATTGGAAAGTGTGTTGATTAGTAACCCTTTGTCTACTTTTCAGAGGATTGTAGATTTATGTTTAATGTTAGTCTAGCTTGAAACATCACTACAAAAGGAGAAATTGCTCATTATGACCAATTTTCTTTTCTTCAATATGTTATCATTATACAAGGTGTAGTTAAGTATCTGATAATTGGGTATTTATTGGTAAATGTGTTAACCCTGATAGTGCTGGAACCAACTTAATGCTTAAGCAACCAGGTTAGATCCAGGCCAACCCCCAAGTAAGTTGGAGGCTGGTCTTTGATCTTACTTGATTGCTACTCTGGGTATTTTTCCTAATCAAAATTAGGCAGATATTAAAGGTTTTAGAAAACAGACGACACAAAAATCTATTTTTAGAAAATTACCCAGCATCCTAAGCGTTAATCAGTTACCCATTGTGTTCTCTCCAGGGGTTAGGGTTTTACACCCTGAAGCTCGGGGCAAAAACACAAACCAGATGTATGTACTAGATCTATGTAGTGGTGTAGATGTGTAAATAATCAAACGAGGGAGAACAGTTCTCTGGGATATATGGGGTTATTATACATTTTTACTATAGAAAAAAACACAAACAGGGACGGGTATTACAACTTGTAAAGGTAGATATATTTTGTGGAAAAATTGGAGCTTTTATGGAGATACTGTTCTATTAGTGAGTAAGAGTGATGTTGGAGTGGCTTGTTTTCAATTTTGAGTAAAAATAAGGACATTTCATAAATATTCATGGCTCAATGCATTTTGTTAACATACCCATGTATCAATATGTGTTTTATAACTGAATATGTATGCATTTAGGTACATGTATTATCAAGGGTTCAAAACAAGACTATAGTAAGTGCTTCATAAACATGAAGCACTTACTATAGTATTGCACTGAACCCCTGTAAAAATATGTAAGTATTTCTGATGAACCAAACATGAAGCACTTACTATAGTATTGCACTGAACCCCTGTAAAAATATGTAAGTATTTCTGATGAACCAGAGATGGTCATTTAGTGTGATTTAAAGATCATTTTAATATCATAACAACGTTTGAATAAATTGAGTGATTCAAAAACATGAAGTACTTACTACTATAGTATTGAATTGAACCCTGATATTAATTTTGTTTTGATCGGGGATGGGGGGTGGGGGGGGGGATTTACACCTAATTGATGTTCTGTTTCAATTAGAATCCAAGCATAATAGTTTCATGCCATAAAGACTGCAATATTGGTAAATAAATATTGAAATTAATGTCTCTAAAGAGGGGAAATTCCTCATTCTGGGGGTTCTTGCTGTGTCACAATGTTTTTTGACAGCTGCCCGGATCTGTTTCAATGGATAGGCATGTATTTTGTAGGGAAAGGATTGAACAAAATATTAATTTTGCTTTTTGTATCCCCAAAAACTGTGTTCATCATTTAGGAAAAGCTGTTTTCCACGTGAGTAAGCAGTTGGAAGGTTCACCTCAAGACTCATAATACTGAGGGTTCAGTGCAAGACTATAGTAAGTGCTTCATAAACATGAAGCACTTACTATAGTCTTGCACTGAACCCTTGATATATACATTTTATATATGTCTGTTACTTTTGTGCACTGAACCATCACCTTGATGATGAGGAAGTATTGATTTGGAAATATTAGGAAACATGAATAGCTGTATTGACTGGCACAATCTGACCAATGGTAAAAATGGAATGTTGTTAAACTTTTCTAATATGGAGCTTGCTTTAAAGCACCAACAACAGAAACTTTTATTTCAACAAGATTTGAGAAGTTACTTAAAGCCATACTTAAGCTCAATTACACTTAAATTGTGAAAGTTTCAGACTAATTAAAAATTAACTTTAGAGTACTTTTAATTTTATTTTAAAGAGGAATTGAGACAGTAACACGTTCACATGTTGCTTCTAAAGGAGTGAAAACTGTAAGGTTTGTTTACAATTAGCGATGAGACAAGTTTCACATGACTTTTCCAACCAGGTGATCGCCACTCATTAATTGGAGGTATCCATGCTATTTTAGATGTAATACCAATGTAAACAATGAAGTTAAATCGGAGGGCACCAAATTTGTGAAAAAAGCACTTTGAAAAATAGATCAAAAATCGTGTAGGCGTTATATTGTCATAATCCTTTGGTTTTTCGCTATGTTTCAACATACTCTATAATAAGTTATAAATCTTATTACCCAGTTTTGCAGTTTTTCTGAGCGCTAGTATGTTTTGAATTAAGTCTTCTGAAGCTATTTCTTGAAATCTTTTAACTGTTAAGTAAAAGATATAATCAAGCTCAAATCAAAGAGATCTAAAACATGATTGGAATATGAAAAATATTGTTCTAGCAGATACCAGAAAATTACGCTTTTTGCATTATGGCGTTTATTTGTTTTATAATGTCTATAATGTTCATACTCTATAATTGTGATATAATATCAGATCCTTTGAATTCGGAAAACTGTCAAAATTACATGGTCAGGTAGGGGTTCTGTCTGGCCAACAGGTTAAGGTAGAATACCCATAACATGCCATTTTGAAATATTTACTTTCGTTGAACTACTTCGGTTGTTCTCGGCATACACTGGTCGGGCCGGAACTATTCAGTTTAGTATAAATAGTTCTGGCTCAGACAGTTGTAAAGTGAGTCCGACCAAAGTAATTTGACCAAAAAAATGTTTTATAATAGCGGCTTATAAGGTAGCAGTTTAATATAAATAGTTCTGGCTTAGACGGTTGTATACTGAGAAACGACCGAAGTAATTTCACAAAGAAATGTTTTATAATAGCGGATTATGGGTATTGAACCTTAAGGTAGCAGTCTTAGTTCTCAAAGTGTGTGTGTGTGTGGGGGTATGTTGAAGGCCCACAGGTAACTCTTGTTTCATGCAAGTGTCCTTTCCTCATATTCAGAAGGTATGTTGAAGGCCCACAGGTAACTCTTGTTTCATGCAAGTGTCCTTTCCTCATATTCAGAAGGTGTGTTGAAGGCCCACAGGTAACTCTTGTTTCATGCAAGTGTCCTTTCCTCATATTCAGAAGGTGTGTTGAAGGCCCACAGGTAACTCTTGTTTCATGCAAGTGTCCTTTCCTAATATTCAGGTGTGTTGAAGCCCACAGGTAACTCTTGTTTCATGCAAGTGTCCTTTCCTCATATTCAGAAGGTATGTTGAAGCCCACAGGTAACTCTTGTTTCATGCAAGTGTCCTTTCCTCATATTCAGAAGGTATGTTGAAGCCCACAGGTAACTCTTGTTTCATGCAAGTGTCCTTTCCTCATATTCAGAAGGTATGTTGAAGGCCACAGGTAACTCTTGTTTCATGCAAGTGTCCTTTCCTCATATTCAGAAGGTATGTTGAAGCCCACAGGTAACTCTTGTTTCATGCAAGTGTCCTTTCCTCATATTCAGAAGGTGTTTTGCTGTGATAACAAGACTAAAGAGGATGAAGCTTAGTTTTATATCCAAAAGAAACGGAAAAACAACAAAACATTAGATATAGTGAAAAGAACTACGATGACCATAGTTTAAATTGTGTGTTCAGTGTCGAGTGAAGGATTTAGTGCATTGTATTTGATAACACGAAACAGTCAAAATGAAGAACGCAATGAAGCAGAAACGTGCGCAGAACAAGCAGCGTGTACGGAACATGCAGCAGTATTCTAATAACATGCGCTGGGGGGAGGAGGAGGACGAGGAGGAAAGTGCCCCGGTAAGTCATCAGTCCTCAATCAGGGTCTTACCCATGCCTTTTAACCCTTTCCCAAACAATAATCTTTTTTTACTGTCCCAAATTAATTAACCACTTTGTTGCATATGACTTTAGAAAACATTGTGGGAAAAGGAGAAATTGCTCGTAACAATGTTACTTTTCCTTTTCCCACAATGTTTTCTGACTTTCAGAAGATTATTTTCCAATTTCATCACATATTGAAATGTCGTCTGCAAACACTTTCAATTTGAAACGGTTGAAAATTCGTTGTTTGGGAAAGGGTTAAGCGCTGTAGTACCCCAGCACCTGAATTTCAAAATAAGCACCATCTTGGCGCCTGAATTGATCCCAATGTGCTTAAAATTTGACCACAGCGCTTTAAATTTGTCTCACAGTCAGTGTTAACAACATTTGACCACTTTGTTGCATATGACTGGAAAGCATTGTGGGAAAAGGAGAATTTGCTCGTGATGAGCAATTTCTCCTATACCCACAATGTGTTCTGCCCTAACAGAGGATTGTTTTTTTCAATTTCATCACATTTTGAAATGTCATCTGTAAATTCTTTCAACTTGGGACAGTCAAAAATTTGGTGTTTGGTAAAGGGTTAATCCTATTTGACTGGTCTACTATAAGAAACCCTTTTGATCAGATCATTCTTGTGAACACCAATAATAAAGGCCTTATCCCTTTACCAAACGCCAAACTTTCAACTGTCCCAAATTGAAAGAGTTTGCAGATAATGTTTCAAAATGCGATGAAATTGGAACATGATCTGCTAATAGGGCAGGAAACAATGTGATCAAATGTCGTTATTGTTTGATAATGAGTTAACTGTTAGTCAGGAGTTCAAATTTCAACATGTATCTCTTCATTTATTTAATTGGTAAACGGCCCCTGCCCTTTCATACAAAGATTATCATGTACAGTCAAAGACAAAAAAAATATGCATTTAACCTTGCACCGATAAAAGACCACGGATATTTCATTTACAATGTTGTTGTATAGGGGTGACTAAGCTTTTAAAATATGTTTCACTCATGTAATTAGTTAAGTTTCACCCAGTTATGTAACCATGTTGAAAATGAATATTCATATTTTCATTCAGTGCTGTTGAAGCTCTCTCCTTTAACCCTTTACCAAACGCCAAATTTTCGACTGTCCCAAATTGAAAGAGTTTTCAAACAATGTTTCAAACGGTGATGAAATTGAAACACAATCTATATTCTGATAGGGCAGAAAACCTCGTGGGAAAAGGAGAAATTGCTCATTACGAGCAATTTCTCCTTTTTCCCACAATGTGTTCCAGTGTCGTCTGCAGCAAACTAGTCAAATGCCATTATTGTTTGGTAATGGGTTAAGGTTAGTGGGTTAATTGTGAAGAGGTTACAGCGTTGTTGCATCAAACTGTCTGCATAAGTCTCATGCTGATCACTGACCCAGAAAAGTTAGAATGTCTCGTTATGTTTACCATTTATGTGTGCATAATACAATTTGGGTTTACCCATAATCTAGTATGGGAATGTTTGACTAAATGAAAACATCAATAGTAATGAAAGAGAATTTTCTCTGTAATCTTTTGTAGATACCATTCAATTTGGATCTTTGGATCTGGAATTGAAGAAAATTGATTGTTGTCAGTCAAAGTGGTGTTTACAGTTATTTGTAGAAGGGAGCGGTTTATTATAAACCTGTAGTTCTTGAAATCTTTTGCATAAATACTCATAAATTATATTTCTTCTCCGTCAATGCCAAACATTGACCTGTCACCAAAATGCATAGAATTTGATATTCTTGTTTCACTGATGAAATTATTGCCAAGACCTGAGACAAACAAATGCATGCCGACAACCAACCAATATGGTCTACAAGATGGCTCTATATAAGAGTATAGCAAGTCCTCTACAAAAGTGAAGGGCTTACTATATAGTCTTGTATTGAACTCCTCATGTTGTGAAAGAACTTAATTGAACACAAAATGGAGTGGGATTTGTTAACAAGTCAATTGACTTAACCCTTAGAATGCTGGGTAATTTTCTCAAAATAGATTTGGTGTTGTCTGCTTACCAAAACTTTAGATATCTGCTTAATTTTTGTTGAGGAAAGATACTCAGAGAAGCAAACAGGTTAGATCACAGGCCAGCCGCCAATTTACTTGGCGGCTGGTCTGGATCTAACCTGATTATATAAGCATGAAGTCTGTTCCAGCACTATAAGGGTTGAAATGAAATGGATTAGTATTGAACAGATATCAAGATGGCAAGAGATATCTTATCCCTTCTATGGTACTTATTTATCGCACCTGCTGCAGAAAACCTTAGAAAACACTGTGGAAAAAACTGCAAATAACTTAATTTCAAACTTATTTATTCTTCATTAATTATGGAAAAATCATCCTGAAAGAGAGGATTCAATACAAAACTATAGTAAGTGTGCTATGTTTGTGACAGACTTACTATAGTCTTGAATTGAACCCTCGAGTAGCATGTGCTGTTGTGATGTATAGAAGATGACAATGTGAGGTGAAAAGTTGGATAACTTTGGCCAATGTAACCACTTTTGATCAGTACCAGCAGCCATTCTATAGGGACAGCAGTCAACCCTTTACATACAATCCAGATTTCATCGGGTCATTGGGAGGGGAATATTTTAAAACATTCTATTTTCGTGAATTGTGTACCACACAATTTTACTTCATTGTTTAGATTAGAGATATGTATTAAAATAGTGATGAGCACTCAGAAAAATGAATGGCGGGCACCGGGTTTGAAAAGTCATTTGGTACACATAAAATTCCTTCATTTATCCTACATTCAAAATGGAGAATTTCTGCAATTTCATTGGTCCCCTAAGTTTTACAAAAGTCGCCAAGGCAATTCTCAGGCGATCTTGTTTTATTGCTGATTGTAAACAAACCTTATCATCTTAACTCTTCTAAAAGCATCATGTGAATATGTTGCCGTCTCAGTTATTCATTAAAAGGGAATTTAAAGCATTTTATAAAATATGTTAATTTCGCAAATTCACATTTTAGCTGTCAATGATTTGAATTTTCATGAAAGGTAGTCTTCAGCGAGCCCAATGGAATACAAATGGTTCTACTTGTCTTGACCAGTTAACCCTTTCCCAAACAATAAAGACATTTGACCACTTTGTTGCAGACGACTTTAGAAAACATTGTGGGAAAAGGAGAAATTGCTCGTCATGACCAATTTTTCATTTTCCCACAAAGTTTTCTGCTCTATCTGAAGAATGTTTTTTAATTTCATCACATTTTGAAATGTCGTCTGCAAACCCTTTCAATTTGGAGTTTGGGAAAGGGTTAAGAAATTAATCTTTCTTAATTCATGATGGGTTTGGCATTATGATTTAACTGAAATGATGTTGACTCAATATATAAATCCATCAAAAAACAGCATAAATCTCCCCCTGTATGTAAAATAAGGTTTATAATGAGAGAAAGGGATAATGAGAATATTGCTGGTGGAGGTTATATAATGGACATTATATACTCTAAGTATAAGAAAAATAGTGCTCTACCTAAATTCTTGAGATATGGACTGGTAATAAATTGTCAAAGGCAGGGTTTTTTTCTACCAGAATTTTTTTTTAGGTCTACTATTCAACACATTCTTGTCATAAATTCTCCTTTTGTTACAATGTCTTAACCCTTTCCCAAATGACAAATCTTCGACTGTCCCAAATTGAAAGAGTTTGCAGACGACATTTCAAAATGTGATGAAATTGAACAATATTCTTTAGAAAGAACAGAAAACGTTGTGGGAAAAGAAAAAATTGCTTGTTACGAGCAAAATTGCTTGTTACGAGCAAATACTTCTTTTCCCACAAGGTTTTCTCAAGTTGTCTGCAACAAAGTCGTCAAATGTCGTTATTGTTTGTGAAAGGGTTAATTGAGATGATAAAGTAGTTTCTCCTTCGAAAGGGAATGGTTATTAGGTGGGAAACTGCTTAATTGAGCAATTTTCCATTTCTCATTTTTTCGCATCTTTTTGTAAAAGCTTGACAGTTGTAGAACCTAAAATAAATAATTTTGTGGATGGTTCAATGCAAGACTATAGTAAGTCCTTCACAAACATGAGACACTTACTATAGAATTGTACTGAATCCTCTTTTTGTTGAGGGTTCAATGCATGGTTATAGGAAGTGCCTGATAAACATGAAGAACTTACTATAATGTTGCACTGAACCCTGAATTTGTGGATGGTTCAATGCAAGACTATATAAAGTAAGTGCTTCACAAACATGAAAACATGAAGCACTCACTACAATATTGCAATGAACTCTTGTCACATTGTTTTAGCATCCGTTCTTTGCTCTCTTGGTAGTAGGGATATTACATAGCTATAACGGAAAGGCGAGGATAGTTCTGTATTCCTGTCAATGGAGCACTGTAATATAGTTGCAAAAATTGTAAAAATGGTGTTAAACACTTTCCCAAACAACAAATGTTCGACTGTCCCAAATTGAAAGAGTTTGCAGACGACATTTCAAAATGTGATGAAATTAGAAAATAATCTTCTGATAGGGCAGAAAACATTGTGGGAAAAGAAAAACTTGCTCGTTACGAGCAATTTCTCCTTTTCCCACATTGTTTTCTTAAGTCGTCTGCAACAAAGTGGTCAGATGTTGTTATTGTTTGGGAAAGGGTTAATAACAATCCCATGACTCAGTTCCATTGATGTGCATTCTGCTGCAGCCATCTTCAAATATTTACTTTAAATGGAAATGATGTTTATATGACAATACCAACAACATGATTGATCCTATCATTAGAACAATTTTTGATTGATGATGCAATTCAAATTAATGTTAATTAATGCTGCCAATTTTATACAATCTACATTGTCGTCTTGCAAACTCTTTTAATTTGGGTCAATCCAATTTCGTACAATCCCCAAATCGTGTCGTTTGGTAAAGCGTGTGTAAAGGGTCCCATTATTGTCGTCTGCCAATACTGCCTTACATGCTAGATGGAATAGTCTCTCATATTGATCAGTTCGGAGGGAACCCTTCTCCACGTTTCAAAGAAATTTACGCCGCATATTATTTATAGTATTTGGGAAAAACTCCAGCTTAATGTGCGATGAATGTCTAATTTTTCAATAGTTGGTGAAATCATTGTAACAAAGGAAGATATTACTCTTGCTGAGAAAATTCTTGTTTTGTCATAATTATTCCATTATTGGTCTTTCGTGTAAGTACCGAATTCATACCATATTAGGAAAAGGGAGAGATTTTTCCAATGTTAGTTGAGGCTATCCGCCATATTGAATATAGAAAGAATGTTTTGTGAAGATGGGGGTTGCATATTTGATTGTTGTGATATATTTTTCGGGATAAAGAAGTGAGGATCTGAGTGAGTGGAATACTTAGGGCTATAATGAAGCTTAAAGCTTAAGAAAGTGTTTTGATCATTAGTTTTGGAGATTTCCTGGAAAATAGTGGATTGTTTCCGGGTAAACTATGGTTTCGCATTACATTATTAATTAAGTTGTCATCCCCCATCCCGGGTTTTGCACAGTATTTCGGGACTATACAGGCATTTTGATATGCAACTTGAGCAACCTTGGGGTGCTTTTGGTGAACATTTCCTTGTAAGTCTTGCATCCCAACAAGGAAAGTTTAGTAATAAATGCAAATTGTGAGGTTCTGTCTACCATCTTCGTTCCCATAGATATCTGATTTCGTACAGAATTGGTGTGTTTTAACACCCAGCTATGTGATTTCTCCATAGAATGTGGTTATCATTGTGCTCATCTTAGGTACGAGGGCCGGATAGATAAATGTTTTTTCTGATTTTACAAGAAATTATGAAACTGTCACCCATTTCTGTCATATGAGTTACCTCCCTTAGAATTTAACTGCATATTATCATTTCCTGTTTAACCCTTTACCAAACGCCAAATTTTCGTCTGTCCAAAATTGAAATAGTTTGCAGACGATATTATAAAATGTGATGAAATTGGAAAATGATATTCTGATAGGGAAGAAAACATGGTGGGAAAGGAAAAATTGCTTGTTACAAGCAAGTTCTCTTTTTCCCACAATGTTTTCTAAAGTCATCTGCAACAAAGTGGTCAAATGTCGTTATTGTTTGGTAATGGGTTAACCCTCTTCTGGAAACAAATGACTGTTGCAGAATAAAACACTCTAGGTAATTATATAACAGAAATAGAATTCTCTTTCATGAGCAGAATTCTCCTGGTATCACACTGTTGTTAATGATTCTAAGTGATTGTTCAGTTTGTCATTGTTTTGTTTTGGTATAATGATGATTTAAAGCTGTTAAATTCTGCAATCAGTAGTACATTTATCAATGAATGTTTGTTCTTTCACCATGTTTACACATAAAACTCTAGAAACCATTGTGCAAACAGGAGAAATCATTAAATTTTGAGCAATATCTTCTTTTTATGTTGGCTTTTCATACCAATTGGCAGCTTTTCAATCATTATCTCAAAGTGACTGCTTTTTTCATGCTTCATGTTCTGATTTGCGTTCAATTTGGACATGTATATCAGAAAATGGTTGTCCCCTTCATGATATAACATTTTAATGGGTTTAACATCATGTTAACAATTTTGCAGTTATATTATGCAAGAATTTACAAGATCTAGGCTAGGGATCTGAGAAATCTTGCAAATGAAACTGCCATGAAACCAGCAGAACTGCTTGAGAAATCCGAGTTCCAAACCATCATCTTAATAAGCACTGGACCATACAGAACCTCTTTCAATATAGAACTAAATAGGTTAAACCTTTTGCCTATCAATATGTCTTTATTATCACCAGTTGACTGCGTTTAAAGATAACCATTTTATTATGGTTAGTTTTCTTCTTTATAGAAATAAATCATAATGTGAAAGACGAAATTTTGCTCTACATAGATTGTTTTAAATAAATGACAATTTTTGCAAAGTAGTTTGCAACACATAAGCATACACCCCCTGTAGCGGAGGGTAATTGGTTTAACCCTTTACCAAACGCAAAATTTTAGACTGTCCCAAATTGAAAGAGTTTGCAGACAACATTTCAAAATGTGATGAAAATGGAAAGTAATCTTCTGATAGAGTAGAAAACATTGTGGGAAAAGGACAAATTGCTTGTTGAGCAATTTCTCCTTTTCCCACAATGTTTTCCAATCGTCTGCACCAAACTGGTCAAATGTCGTTTTTGTTTGGGAAAGGGTTAATCCAATTGACAAAAGGGTGAACAAAACTCAGGATTGTTAAAATTGAAAAGCTGGACTACAATACACTAATTGAATAACCTAATACACTGACATATATTGACAAAATAGTTCATTGTATTCAAAAAGATAATCCCAATTCCTATTCAGTATATTATCTGAAGGGACTGGATATTTAACATTTACCTTTTAAAATAGGAAAGTTCTTTTGAAAAAGAAATAATGAGATATAAATTCCATATATAGATATGAATTCGCATTCCTTTTGTGGCTTTATTTAACCCTTTAACAAACACCAATTTTTCGACTGTCCTATATTAGAAGAGTTTGCAGACAACATTTCAAAATGTGATGAAATTGAAATTAGAACATTTTAAAAGTCAGCTTGGAACCAAGTAACAAAGTTCTAATACATAAATATTCATATATCATTTACTCATTACAACCTTTTAACTCAATTGCATACAATAATTACAAACTATTTATTCATTTTCATTTACTCATTACAATTTTTCTATTTGTTATCATTCATTCATTCATTCATTGCAAATTCTTATTTATTTTCTTAAACCAAACACATTTTAGCCTGTAAATAATTCAATATACATTTATCCACACCATCATAATGTGTGCTAAATAAACTTAGCTGTTGATGCGCCTTAAAACATCATTCATTCATTCATTCATTCTTTCTTTCTTTCTTTCTTTCTTTCTTTCTTTCCTTTCTTTCTTTCCTTTCTTTCTTTCTTTCTTTCTTTCTTTCTTTCTTTCTTTCTTTCTTTCTTTCTTTCTTTTCTTTCTTTCTTTCTTTCTTTCTTTCTTTCTTTCTTTCTTTCTTTCTTTCTTTCTTTCATTCATTCATTCATTCATTCATTCATTCATTCATTCATTCATTCATTCATTCATTCTAATACATAAAAACAAAACAGACTTTTCTAACTTAGTGAGAAGGTAGAGCATATTTTTTTCTAACTAGCTCCTAGTTGACTTAGAAGCATGAAAATTGACTGTCGAAAATAATAATGACTTAAAAAGGATGATAATTATCTGTTGCACTTGAACCCAACTGATTACATTATTAACCCATTACCAAACACAACGACATTTGACCAGTTTGTTGCAGACCACTCTAGAAAACATAGTGGGAAAAGGAGAAATTGCTCCTGACGAGCAATTTCTCCTTTTCCCACAATGTTTTCTGCCCTTTCAGAAGATTTTTTTTCAATTTCATCACATTTTGAAATGTCTTCTGCAAACTCTTTCAATTTGGGTCAGTAAAAACTTTGGCGTTTGGTAATGGGTTAAACCAGGCAACTCAGCTTTAGACTGATGAGTTGTAAGTCACTTTCATTGGTAAGTTTGTTTTCGATTGGGCTTTACTGATTACTGATTAACCCAAAAGAACAAAGTCCCACTATCTTTGTGTTATTGGCTGAGAAACATGTTGAAGAAAAATCAAAAATACTATTGTCCATCACAACTTTCCTCATGCTGCCCCGAATGTACATTATTTTTTCTTGTTCTGTAGAAACAACTTTTGCATAATAGATGAATTTTTTTATTTTTGTAGAAGATAAATTATGACAATAACAGTGATTGTTTTCTAAATTAAATCAATGGGCTTTTTTGACCCAAACTTAAAAATTAATGGTTTTTCCTATAGAAAAATTATTGAAATGAATGAAAGTAATGAGTTTTGGGGAAATTCTATGAAATTTTTGGGCCAAAAATTATCACTGCAATAAGACTACTAGAAGAGCTTTGAAAAATGTCCATTTCTCAGTTAAGGTTACACAGAAGTATATGTATCTACATTACTCACTGCAGGTTCTCACAACGTATATGTATCTACATTACTCACTGCAGGTTCTCACAACATATATGTATCTACATTACTCACTGCAGGTTCTCACAACGTATATGTATCTACATTACTCACTGCAGGTTCTCACAAGTATATGTATCTACATTACTCACTGCAGGTTCTCACAACGTATATGTATCTACATTACTCACTGCAGGTTCTAGAAGTATATGTATCTACATTACTCACTGCAGGTTCTAGAAGTATATGTATCTACATTACTCACTGCAGGTTCTAGAAGTATATGTATCTACATTACTCACTGCAGGTTCTAGAAGTATATGTATCTACATTACTCACTGCAGGTTCTCACAACGTATATGTATCTACATTACTCACTGCAGGTTCTAGAAGTATATGTATCTACATTACTCACTGCAGGTTCTCACAAGTATATGTATCTACATTACTCACTGCAGGTTCTCTACATTACTCACTGCAGGTTCTAGAAGTATATGTATCTACATTACTCACTGCAGGTTCTAGAAGTATATGTATCTACATTACTCACTGCAGGTTCTCACAACATATATGTATCTACATTACTCACTGCAGGTTCTCACAACGTATATGTATCTACATTACTCACTGCAGGTTCTCACAATGTATATGTATCTACATTACTCACTGCAGGTTCTAGAAGTATATGTATCTACATTACTCACTGCAGGTTCTAGAAGTATATGTATCTACATTACTCACTGCAGGTTCTAGAAGTATATGTATCTACATTACTCACTGCAGGTTCTAGAAGTATATGTATCTACATTACTCACTGCAGGTTCTTACAACGATGCATTCTTACATTGTTTGCCATTTCCTTCATATAAATTTGTTATCATAGTACTAGAGGTGATGAATCAACTAAAACAAACTGACAATCACATGCAAAGGTTCATTTTTTGACAGTTATCCCTAGTAAATATTGCAAAAATAATTGTATCTTTTACTTGATATCATTTGTCTACTATATTTTATTTCATTTAAACCATTGACATTATCACATGTTAGGGTTCATTGCAAGACTTTAGTTAGTGTTTCACAAAATGTTAACCCTTATTGTGCTAGAACCGACTTCATGCTTAAGCAAACAGGTTTGATCCAAGCCAGCCAATTGACGGCTGACCTGTGATCTTACCTGCTTGCTACTCTAAGTATCTTTCTTCAACAAAACTAAGCAGATATCTAAGATTTTGGAAAGCAGATGACACTAAAATCTTTTTTCAGAAAATTGCCGAGCATTCTAAGGCTTAAGCACTTACTGTAAGTATTGCACTGAACTCTTGATTTGAGGGACTATGTAATATAAACTTTGCTGCATGTCACTCTCATACTTTTTAACCCTTTCCCAAACAACAAACTTTGGACTGTCCCAAATTGAAAGAGTTTGCAGACGACATTTCAAAATGTGATAAAATTGGAAAATAATCTTCAGATAGAGCAGAAAACCTTGTGGGAAAAGGAGAAATCGCTCGTTACGAGCAATTTCTCCTTTTCCCACAATGTTTTCTAAAGTCGTCTGAGACAAAGTAGTCAAATGTCATTATTGTTTGGGAAAGGGTTAATGCAAGCATCAATAATGTTTGTCTGTGGGAGATTTATGAGGAACAGGGTTGACCATCTGTTATATCATTTGCTTTATGATTAGGAATGGATATGGTAGACAAAACTGTAACACACACTGTCTCATGGAACCCATTGTGCAACCTGTAAAACTTCTCATCTCTATCTCTCTCGGTTCTCCTATTTTAGTGACACTGGCTTCTGGATAGGAAGCAGGTCTTGCGTTTTGTTGCCATAGCAATGAAATTAGTAGGACAGTGAATATTTGGAAAAGTCCTGTGTGTTTGTTGTCACATTGACTTGAGTGTACTTTCTATGTTGAATAAAAAGGTGATGAACTTGTATTCATATTGCGTTATAAAGAAGAACTAACACTTGGACTTGAGGTGGAAAAAGACAACATATTTCTCTTATAAAGTGTGCTTGAAAAAAGAAAAATACATACTGTTGAAGGTAGAGATCTAATGGTCAAGGTCATGATATGACCTTGGCCCATAACCGGCCTCTTAAATGGGCAGAATAATTGAGCCACATCCGATCTCCGAAGTTGAAAACATGTATGATGCGCATCCAACAAAAATGGGGAAAATACGAAAAATTCTGTCTGGACTAAGCGACCTTGATTCTGTGGTAAATATTGATTTTATATCTATCCATAGAGTTTAACTATGTTGTAATTATTGATTTTATTTATATTGTAAATTTTACTTTGTAGTAAATCGTGTATTGTATACATGTAATTGGCTTACCTGAGAACAAGTATTCATTGAGGTATGCATGCAGAATGCATCTCCATGTGGCTTCAGCATCATCAATTCATCTATCCATTCCTTTGTCAATCTGTCAAGTTTTTCTTCTGTTGTTTACTCTTGGACAGATTACTGAAGTGTGACATTTTTATCCCTTTCCCAAACAATAACCACATTTGACCACTTTTTTGCAGACGACTCTGAAAATCATTGTGGGAAAAGGAGAAATTGCTCTTAACAAGTAATTCCTTCTTTTCCCTCAATGTTTTCTGCCCTATCAGAAGATTATTTTTCAATTTCATCACATTTTGAAATGTTGTCTGCAAACTTTCAATTTGGGACAGTCGAAAATTTGGTGTTTGGGAAAGGGTTTGACATAGCATTAATCTCCTTTTATGGGCCTTTAAAGTAAAATTATCAGTTTTCGTATTGTAAGTTTAAGTTAAAGTGTTAAAGGTAAAAACAATGTTGCTTATCTTATTCTTCAAATATGTTGTAATCATTTTGATGAATCTGTTGTGATCTGGGGGGTGGGGGTGGGGGTGGGGGGGTTGATGATAAGTGCTGGGTGTATTAATGATAAGTACTGGGGTGTTGATGATAAGTGCTGGGGTGTTGATGATAAGTGCTGGGGTGTTGATGATAAGTACTGGGGTATTAATGATAAGTGCTGGGGTGTTGATGATAAGTACTGGGGTGTTGATGATAAGTACCGGGGGTATTAATGATAAGTACCGGGGGTATTGATGATAAGTACTGGGGGTGTTGATGATAAGTGCTGGGGTGTTGATGATAAGTGCTGGGGTGTTGATGATAACTGCTGGGGTGTTGATGATAACTGCTGGGGTGTTGATGATAACTGCTGGGGTGTTGATGATAAGTACCGGGGGTATTAATGATAAGTACCGGGGGTCTTGATGATAACTGCTGGGGTGTTGATGATAAGTGCTGGGGTGTTGATGATAAGTGCTGGGGTAACGCTGATAAGTGCTGGGGTAACGATGATAAGTGCTGGGGTAACAATGATAAGTGCTGGGGTGTTGATGATAATTGCTGGGGTAACGATGATAAGTGCTGGGGTGTTGATGATAAGTGCTGGGGTGTTGATAAGTACTGGGGTGTTGATGATAAGTAATGGGGTTTTGATGATAAGTGCTGGTGTCTTGATGATAAGTGCTGGTGTCTTGATGATAAGTGCTGGTGTCTTGATGATAAGTGCTGGTGTCTTGATGATAAGTGCTGGGGTCTTGATGATAAGTGCTGGGGTATGAATGATAAGTATTGGAGTCTTGATGATAAGTTCTGGGGTATTGATGATAAGTGCTGGGTATTGATGATAAGTGCTGGGGTATTAATGATAAGTGCTGGGGTCTTGGTGATAAGTGCTGGGGTAATGGGAATAAGTGCTGGGGGTATTGATGATAAGTGCTGGGTGTATTAATGATAAGTGCTCGGGTCTTGATGATAAGTGCTGGGGTAATGATGATAAGTGCTGGGGTGTTGATAATAAGTGCTGGGGGTATTGATGATAAGTGCTGGGGGTATTGATGATAAGTGCTGGGGTCTTGATGATAAGTACTGGGGGTATTAATGATAAGTGCTGAGGTATGAATGATAAGTGCTCAGGTTTTGATGATAAGTGCTGGGGTAATGATGATAAGTGCTGGGATTTTGATGATAAGTGCTGGGTTGTTCATGATGAGTGTTTGGGTCTTGGTGATAAAAGCTGGGGTATTGATGATAAGTTCTAGGGTCTTGGTGATAAATGCTGGAGAATTGATGATAAGTGATGGGGAATTGATGATAAGTGCTTGGATGTTGATGATAAGTGCTGGGGTGTTGATGATTAAAGCTTGGGAATTGATGATAAGTACTTGGGGTTTAATGATTATTTTCGAGGTTTCAATGAAAAGTGTTGTAGTCCTGATAATAAGTGTCTGGGTTCTGGTTATAAGTGTTGGGATTTCAGGTAAATCAGGTTGGATGCAGATTGTGATATCATGAACAAGTAAGCCCACCTCGTGCAGACAGATGTTGCATGTCTACACTCTTAAAACTGCTTGTTCACAGATGTTAGGAAATTTGGAAGTTAAAAGTTAATTTATTTCAACACCAAGCATGCTGGGTAATTTTCTAAAAAAAAGATTTTTGTTTCATCAGCTTTTCAAAACATATATCTGCTTAATTTTGATGAGGACATATACTTCGAGTAGCAAAGAGTAGCAAGCAGGTAAGATCACAGGCCACCCGCCAATTGACTTGGCAGCTGGCCTGGATCTAACCTGTTTGCATTAGCGTGAAGTCGGTTCAAGCGCTATAAGGTTTTGAATGATGTACAAGGAAGATAACCCCTTGTCAGCTCTACTAATTTCCAATGAAGTTGTTTGATTCAAACAGTTTGTACAATTAATGCCTTTTCTTAAAATTTCTACAGTTTTCTTTTCTTTTAACCCTTTCACAAACAACAAATTTTCGAGAAAATTATCTTCTGATAGGGCAGAAAACATTGTGGGAAAAGGAAAAATTGCTCATTACGAGCAATTTCTCCTCTACCCACAATGTTTTCTAAAGTCGTCTGCAACAAAATCGTCAAATGTCGTTATTGTTTAGGAAAGGGTTAAGCACTGGTCTATGATTTATCCGGTTTTCTACTGCGGGTATCTTTCCTCATAAAAATTAGGCAGAAATTTTAGGTTTTGAAAAGCAGACAACACATAAATCTATTTTTAGAAAATTACCAAGCATTCTAAGGGTTAAGACTTGGTCATTGTTAGTGGCAAATTCATTACAAAATAGAAGAAACAGATAATGTTGATATGATACACTGATATGAGTTATTTGTTTGCTACTCTGAGTATCTTACTTCGTCGAAATTAAGCAGATGTTTAAGGTTTTGCAAAGCAGATGCCATAAAAATCTATTTTTATAAAATTACCCAGCATTCTAAGGGTTAAGGAAGACAAATAAAATTAGGTCAATTGTCCCCTTAGTTTAAAGGCACATGAAACGATATGGGTACAAATAAATTACTGGAAAATTATATGGAGTTCTTTCATTATGTTCATAAAAGTCTTTAGAGTTGATTCATGAATGCTGTTAGACCCTATTTGATAAAGTCCTTTATCAATAGTCTTTTTGTGCTTGAAATATAGTTGTCTCCAATTCAATCATGTTTATCAACAATCTGTTTTTCTACCTGTTTAAAATAACGAATTCTGGTTGGTCAGTTAAAACATTTGTGTATCATATGGCCAGGTCAGAGGGGAAGAATAGGTCAATCTGAATTTTTTACACTAGCTTTTCTGAGTTATTTCTTGTTGGATCACCTTTAAGGTGTGCTGATGGTTTTCTTTGGTGATAACTATTTGAATCTGACCAAAAGTTTACCAAATAATAAAGTTTGATGTAGCTTTAGTTTCCTTTCACAAGATTTTAATTTAATCCTGAAAAAACAATAGAAACATGAAAACTTATAAGAGACAGGTGAGCTCTCTTCAACACAGTGAATATGCAGAAATGCGACAATTTTTATATGGAGAATTTTCCAATGCACTTGCTGAATTAAACAGACCCTGCTTACATACTAGATATGTGTGTGTGTCTGTGTTTGGGGGGGGGGTCTTCTGTATTATTGGAGAAAAAATTGATTTTACATGGCAGAGAGATACTCCGGGTCCAGATTAAGTGTGGATCTGTCCTTTTTACATGTTTTATTTCAAAAACTATTACATAAACCCTAATGTTGAGGGTACGCATTTGAATTATTGTTAGGACAATTCTTAAACCATTGCTTGGACCATTGTTATTCATTCACATGTCTAAACTCAAATTATACATGTATGTACATAAATATACACATAAATTTGCAAATTCTCACAAATTGACTTATACCAAAGGACTGGTCAAGATGAATAGATCCATCAGTATTCCATAGGTCGGTCAGGAGACAGTTATACGAATACCCAGTTATATCCACTGACAGAGGGACGTTTGACCAGTTTGTTGCAGACGACTCTTAAAAACATTGTGGGAAAAGGAGAAATTGCTAGTAACAAGCAATTTCTCCTTTTCCCACAATGTTTTCTGCCCTATCAGAATAATAACTCTTTCAATTTCATCACTTTTTGCAATGTCGTCTGCAAACTCTTTCAATTTCAGACTGTTGAAAAGTTGGCTTTTGGTAAAGTGTTAAGTACCAGTAACATTGCGCTCTGTTCTTGTGACCAATGCTCACAATGAATGCAGAATGTAAATCCAAAGTAACAGCTACAATGGGCTGGTTTCCACTTTCAATCATGGACAGACATCTGAATGTATGGAAATATATGCAAATGAAAAACTTGAATACAGAAAGCAGAGAAAGCCATTTAACCCGCTACTCCCTAATACCTTTCTTTGACAAATTTGCTTTGGAAGTTCTTTATAAACCCCTGTGAGGGACCTCTGAGCCTAGTGGTTAGAGTATAGATCTTGCAAATTACATGGCCCCTCTCCGCTTGGGTTCAAGTCTTGGTGAGGGATGTAGATTTTCATGACAGGTAGTTTTCCGGCTGACTTACAGAATGCTGACATGCTAATGGTACTACGCTATTTGACCAACCCTTATGAGTATGTAGTCTTCCTCCATTATTAAGAGTCTGGTATCGCATCATAAAACTGAAATAATGTTGATGCGATGTTAAACCAATGTAAATACAAAAAAAATATATATAGAAATAACTGTGGGAAACAGGCAATTCTTTTTTTAAAAAAGGACACGTTCAAATTTTGATTTTAACTTTTTAAGATAAGTTGTATTTTACTGATTAACCCTTTCCCAAACATGACGACGTTTGACCACTTTGTTGCAGACGACTTTTGAAATCATTGTGCGAAAAGGAGAAATTGCTCATAGCGAGCAATTTTTCCTTTTCCCACAATGTTTTCTGCCCTGCCATAAGAACATTTTACAATTTCATTACATTTTGAAATGTCGTCTGCAAACTCTTTCAATTTGGGACAGTGGAAAATTTGTTGTTTGGGAAAGGGTTAAGTGACAACACGGATTTCTAAAGTAACATAAGACTAGATTATTGACAGCTTTCCAACCCCGTTCATAAAAGATATAGAACATTATTTTGTATTGCAGATTTGTAAATGTGGTGTTTTTGTAAACAACTATATATAAGTAAGAGGCTAGATAGTAAAAAAATTTAAACAATATAGAAACCCCAAGGAAGGAGCGATAGCGACTGACAGGGTTTCTATATCGTTTAAATTTCACTATCTAGCCTCTAAATAATTTAGTGTTTAACCTACATTTCCATAGAGCGCTCTATTTGACGCTGGCAAACCACGCCTCTACGAGTATGATCGGCGAATGGCAAAAAAACTGCTGCTCAGTATTTTGAAATTTGACATAAACCACGCCTTCCGCGGCTGTCAATTTCATTCCAAAAATCTGCCATTCCATATTTGGAAGAAGAAAACTGCTCTACCCAGTGATGTAGATTGCAATGTAATTTTTTTAAGTCACATATTATCAACTTGATAGCATTCATTTTATGTTTGAGTTTTGTTTATCAGTGATTGAGTTTAACCCGTTACTCCATAATTTGTTTCTCACCTACAGCAAAAAACTTGAGAAGCCCTTGTGACAAAAGAAGAAATTGAGCAATTTCTCCTTTTATCACAATATTTTCTTTTCAATTTTCAAGAGAAACTGTGATTTTTCATAATGTATATGTGTTGTCTGTTGGTGCTTTCAATTTGTACCCGTCACATTGTTCCTAATGGGGTAAAAGGTTTTAAATAGTTTCTTTTTTCACAACGATGTTAGGATAAAGGATTAAAAATTCCTTTCTATTTATTTCTGTGTTTATTTCTCCCCCGTGACGTCACAGCGATCTTTCCATCGCTACCGTAGGGTAGGCTTACACGTGTCTTTGATTTGGAGGTCGAGCCTTAAACTGCACATTTATGCGCATGCGTGATACCAGAGTAATAGTCTCATAGAGCCTAGATAGAACGCTCGAATAGTAGTTTATGGAAAATAAACCAACAAAAAATTTCAAATTGACGCATTCTCATTTAATGAAAATGTAGGTTAAACACTAAGTAAACTTAGAATAAGAGGTGGTATCTTTAACATTGTGCCCCTCTTGTAATGTGACAACCTATGGTGCATGATTAAGAATTCCAGGGTTATTTCAAATTATAAACCGGTTTTTATTTAAACACTGACAAAAGCGAGGGTTAAGTTCACAATATTTAACAAAATCAAAAGATTTCAGGAACTTAGGAGTAAAGTAACTGAAAATGGTCTTTGGTTTAACTTAGGAGTAAAGTAACTGAAAATGGTCTTTGGTTTAGTGACAATGATTGATCATATAAGATATTCCAGGTTTGTTACTCTCAGAGCACAAATATCTGAGTTAGTCCCTTAAATGAAATGAATATATTCCTCTATTTGGAGTTTGAAAAACCGGTATGCCACCATTTTGTTTTTTCTTTATACAAAGGTAAAGTGATGATGGAAGTTTGTAGTGAAGTGGTGTAACCTAGGAGGGCAATATCAATAATATGAGTCAAGTCACACTCAGAATGGTATTGATTTTATTCAGCCGAATGTTAGAATTTCCCAGATAATAGTACAGCCTGCACAAACTCGGCAGGTTTGACTGTGTCCAGAAACAGTCTACATAGAGCGGTGTGTCACTGTGGATTATACTTGTAATGGAGTTCTATAATTTATTCATATGATGGATTCAAAGTGTTTGATTTTGTAAATGAGACTGGATTCTTGTCTATTTACCCAACTGATTCCGCCATATTGGAATTTGTTATTGGTCTAAACTGAAAGCAACAGCAGACGACATTTCCTTTTGGATATTCGGTTGAAACCATTGTGACTTAAAGATCAATTTCTCACAATGAGCAATTCATCCTTTCATCACAATGGTTTGTATAGAATTCGGCATTAGATGCGTAACAGGGAGGTTATGTGGAGAAAAGAGTTATTACTATTTGTTGTGATTAAATATTCCTTGATCTACCTCTATGACAGACAGGTGTCATTGGATTGGTTGAGAAAAAACTTGTTTTTCCACTTTCTAAATCTTACACTATTGTTAGTAAGCTGCTACAGATAACATTGAAATCAAAATGACAAAACATGTCCAAACAGACATACTAATTGATATAAAAAAGATAATCATTTTGTGAAATGAAGAATTAATGGAAGACATTGTATCATGATTCATTTATCAGTCACCATAGAGCAATTATGTGTTAAAGAGGAAGAGTGTCGTCCTCTTTAAGGTCCCTGGTTTGAACCCCATTGGGCGAGGTGAAAATTGCCCGGACTAACCCACAAATAGGCATGTGTACTGGTTTAGTATCCAGGATTTAGTATTTAAAGTTTAATAAGCTTCAAGCTTATGTCACAATCAATGTAAAATGAATAAGTTTAAACTAAAAGACAATTATGGGTTTTGAAAGAATGTTGTGCAGAACTGGTGAGGAAATAGCCAGAGAATTGGTAGGCTGTAACAATATACCTGGAATACGGTTGAAAACATTGTTTAACCATGGTACAGTTTAATCATATTTCATTGAAATAAAGAAAACATTCACTTGATATCTGTACAACATCTTGCAAGAAGAACGTACAAAAAATACAGCACTTACATAATTATTATAATAATATAATGTAAAAGGATTGGGCCACAAGTTTTAGCAACATTAGCCATTGGCCCATTCCAATCATGTATCATGGTACAACTACGAAGATTATCATGATTAAATTCGCCTTTTGTAACAATGATTTCAATGTGAAGAACTATTTAAAAGTTTCCGGATAAAAATATTTACACCCTTGGCATAGACACTGTGTTTGAGACTTTGTCTTGCAGCTTTTCTCTTTTGTAATATTGTCTGGGGTATCTCAACAATATCTTATCCCTTTCCCCAACGCCAAATTTTTTACTGTCCCAAATTGAAAGAGTTTGCAGACGACATTTCAAAATGTGATGAAATTGGAAAATAATCTTCTGATAGGGCAGAAAACATTGTGGGAAAAGGAACAATTGCTCATTATGAGCAATTTCTCCTTTTCCCACAATATTTTCTAAAGTCATCTGCAACAAAGTGGTCAAATGTCGTTATTGTTTGGGAAAGGGTATACCACTGATCAAAAATATTCTTGTGGGAAAGTAGTCAATGGCTAAGGAAGGATGTTTTGAAATACTGATGCAATAGTACTTGTTCTACCTACTGCTTTGATAAAAGAAATAATGTTAAAAGAGCACAAAGCCTGAATTACTGCAAGCATGAACTATGATAAGTAAGGACAAATGACTAGACATAACACTTATTTATTGTGCTAACTGTTACTTTTTAGCTCACCTGAGTACAAAGTGCTCAAGGTGAGCTTTTGTGATTGCCCAACGTCTATCGTCTGTTGTGCGTTGTTCGCCATCAAAAATTTCTTAAAAAAACTTATTTTCCTAAACCATTAAGCCAATTTCAACTAAACTACAAAGGAATGTCCATTTGGTGATGCTCTTCAAAAGTCTTTCAAAGAAATTGATTCGATGCAGAACTTTGGTTGCAGTGGCATGAAAAAGTGGGAATTTCTGCAATTCCTAAAAACTTCTTGTCAGAAACTACTGGTCAGATTTCAAAATAATTTCACAGGAATGTCCCATGGGGGGCTTCTTTTTAAAGATTGTTCAAAGATTTTTGATATCTTGAAAAACATGGCCGCCAAGGTGCGTTGAACTTTGAAATGGTTTTTGTTTTCACTATAATATACATGTATGGTAAAATTTATAACTTAACAAACATCCTTTTTCTTAAACCTCTGGGCCAATTTCAATTAGATAACATGTAAAGCATCCCTAATTGGAGGGGAGAAAGAATAGTCAAAAACAAATTAGTCATTTGACCAAAATGGCTTCCTTGCCCATATTTGGTAAAAAACTTAAAATATCTTCTTGTCACAAATCACTAGACAAATTTCAAAAAAACAATTCACAGGAATGTTCTTTGGGGACCCTTTTATAACGATTGTTCAAAGGATTTTGATACCTTGAAAAATTGGGTTACAAGGTGCATTGAACTTTGAATGTTTTTGACTAAATTAGTCATATGACCAAGATGGCTGGTATGTCCATATTTGATAAAAACCTAAAAAAATCTTCTTGTCAGAAACCACTGATTCGATTTCAAAGTAATTTCATAGGAGTGTTCTTTTGAGCCCCTTCTTAAAGATTGTTTTAAAGAAAAAATTATATCTGGAAAAAACATGGCCACCAGTGTGCGTTGAACTTTGAACCTGTTTGCATTTTTACTATATACCGCACGACTGGTAGAAATTTTAACAAAATAGATCTATATCAATTTGGATGTTCCAAATATGCCAAAGTGATAACCACAAAATGGCAACAATAGATCATACTGGACGAAAGTTCAGGCTGATCTTCGTAGATACAATCTGTAAAAGTAAAATATTCAGTTTCCGTAATGTAAGAATTATGTTCCATTTTAATGTCCCACATCAAACAAACAGTGTCAAACTTGTAAAATGGGAATAATAAAAAGTCAATGCATTTAAGCACAAGATAGCTTGTGTAAAGGTTAAAAACAATGTTTCCAACTTATTCTTCAAATAGGTTGTAATCTCAGGTAAGCAATTCTAGGGCCATTATGGCCCCCTTGTTTTTAACCCTATAATGTTGATTCTCATAGGAATTCTCTTGACTAAATGGAAAAGAAAGGACCAAAAGAAATTCATTCCACTTTTAAATGCAAGACCATGGTCCTCACAAAATTAAATGTGAAGCACTCAGTTACTATAATCTTGTATTGAAACCTTGTAGTGTACAAGGTTTAGATATGTTGTACTCACAAGCTGACTATACTCAATTTCTGAGCTGGTGTAAAGGGTTATGGCACATTTGATTGTTACAGGCATTCATAAAACAGTAATTGTGAACATATGGTTGATGTTTGTCCTGGAAGTTGATCAATTATTAGATCTAAAACCCTTAACTTGTTACCTGTGGTTTCGTCCAAAATGAACACTGTAGCATTTTGTGGTATATATTTTGGTTTCCTTTATCAAATAGATGGCTTTTTAGATATTGCATTTGACATTTTCATTTGAAAACGAAAGTACAAAGAAAGTAGTCTTTCAAGGAGCAATATGGCGGATGTGTTTTCATTGGATAAACCTGATGAGTTCAGATTGCTTCAGTAGGGCAGGATATGAAGCATGACAAACAGGGGTCCTATGTTGTCTCCTTGCAACCTTTCATAATCCATACTCGGCGCAAGTACTGGTTATGATCCAGGAAGATGAATCAAGAGTGATTAATCAAAGTTGTAAGAACTACCGTCTCACAATTGATCTAAAATAAATAAGTTTAAACTAATCCTCCTGCATTTTAAATGAATTTAACGATATTTCTGAAATACTGTTGATAAGATGTTTGTGGCCGAAATTCTTTTCATTTTAGAAAGGACTTGTAGTATGACAATTTTTCTATTTTCTTTATTATTTAAATCATATTCAAGTTTGAGAGTAGAAACATAGGATACTCTTATGAAGCAATGAGTCTGTAAATCCTTGAATAGTATTTGATGGTTCAGGTTAATACTATCCATATATAGCAGGTCGAGGGTTCAGTACAATACTATAGTAAGTGCTTCATAAACATGAAGCACTTACTTTAGTATTGTACTGAACCCTCGATTTGTGGAGGATCAACTTTAGTGTTGCAATGAACCCTTGATTAGTTCTCATAGTAGCTTCTGGTTTAGAAAGCACCAGTCAGGGGTGGTGAAATCTGATTATGATTTACTTGTCTGTAAATGCCAAACCTTTCTGCAGTTGTCCGTATAATGGTTATAAAGTAAATTTCAGTAAAATCCACTTGTCTGTTAAGGCTTTTGAACAAGCTGGGTAATACAGAGTATTGATTTTGCCACACTGCCAGCATTGTCTAACTTGGGTGCATAAATTGCATTGTAAAAATGCATCATTAATGTAAACTTACAATATCACTCAATCATAAAGGCTTATCCATAATTTATTTGTGAACCTACAGTTACTAATCAACGCTTTCAATCAGTTATTTATCAACCCTTTGAATGTCTAGTAAAATCCCGTTTTCAACCCTTAGAATGCTTGGTAAATTTCTAAAAATAGATTATTTGGTCATCTGCTTTCCCAAACCTTAAATATCTGCTTTATTTTGATGAGGAAAGATACCCAGAGTAGCAAACAAGTTAGATCGATGGTCACTGGCCAGCCACCAATTTTCTTGGCGGCTGGCATGGATCAAACTTGTTTTCGTAAGCATGAAGTTGGTTCCAGCACTATAAAAGTGTTAAATATCCCTGATAAGACTTTCCTTATTTCCCATAAGCTTATAAATGGATGCGCATGATTGTGCAGCAAAAGATTTAAGAAATGCAATTTGACAATATCCAGAAATTGCTTGTTGAAAAAAGATTGTTGGCTTTAAAACACGACTATTCTGTATTCAGCTCTTTTCATGGTTGTTGGAACAGTGTTCCATATAATAAATAAAGGTAATTGTTAAAGGAAATATCCTAACTAATACATTATAAATGAGCTTTATGAATTGCTGGACCCTTGCCTACATACTTAAGCATTTAAACACACATGAGGTCACATTGACACAGTAAGAATTTGCTGGTAACTTGGCAGTTCTTCTTTTGTTAAATCTGTCAGATATGAATATTGAGGATCAAATGCAAGACTAAGCCCTTCTGTTATGAAGGATTTACTTTAGTCTTGTATTGGACCCTCAATATAAGATAGAGCAATTGTTGTAGTTGCTTAATACCATTCCATTAAATTTAGACCAATCAAAAATCAAATTATGAAGGAAAGACTTTACCAGTAAACTAACAGTTACTTTCCCAGGGCTATTTAGAGCAGTGATCACAATGTACTTTCAGCCCCATTTGGGACTTGTGTAGAAAGCTTGTCAGAGCACTGTAGACAGCTTTTGTTGAAAATTATTGCTTCTTTTTGAGAAGGTGCTTGATAAACTAGGCATTGGATGGGAAGGAACTGACAATACTATTATCTTCTGATATTCTGTTAGAAAAGGCATTAACCCTTTAACAAACACCACATTTTCAACCGTCCCAATTTGAGAGAGTTTGCAGTCGACATTTCAAAACGTGATAAAATTGAAAAATAATCTTCTGATAGCGCAGAAAACATTGTGGGAAAAGGAAAAATTGCTTGTTAAAAGCAATTTCTCCTTTTCCAACAATGTTTTCCAGAGTTGTCTTCAAAAAAGTGGTTAAATGTCGTCATTGTTATCAGGCAAGTTTACGTTTTTATAGGAACGATGTCACCATAGTAGAATTAAAGTGTACTTAAGTGTAATAGTTAGCCATAACAACACATTATTATGCGTCGTATCAAATATGTCATTAAATGTACTTTGTTTGTTGTAACATGTATAAATATGGGCTGGTGGCCTTAAGTACAATAAAAGAATTTGAATTATGAATTGTTTGGTAATGGGTTAAATCTTGGTTTTAAAAGAAAGGGAAGAAAGGCCATTTGGTGAACAGTTATGATTGGAAAATTGGCATTATTTAGAGGTTTGTTTAACTAGGACACATTTATGCCATCCTAACTTATCTATTGCTTCTCGTCACTCTATATTGTGGGTATTTATTTGAGATGTTTTACTAAGAGGATTGGAATGAGTACCACCATTATAGGGCTTGCAAATATTTGTTGGATGGGTATTTACAAAACATTCAATACACACCCTTTATATCTCGACATCTGTCTGTTGAAAATCTCCCAGCTTAAAAAGAAAATCGAAATTGACGTAGACTTTTCACAAAACGTCTCATGAACAGTGGAAATGTGCCTGAGACTTGGAATTGCAGTGTTTAGTGAAGTGATAGAGACAAACCGAAAGTGTATACATTGACAATACACAAAGGAACATTATTGCTTGAAATGTGAACATTTGTGTTACCATGGTTACCACACATCATTATGATGGCCCAGGGGAGACAACTCGATTGTTAGAACATCAATCCTCTGTGGTAAGCAATGAAGGAGATGAGCTGCCTTTATGTGATTAATCACGCTATGTAAACATTAACCCTTTCCCAAACAACAAATTTTCGACTGTCCCAAATTGAAAGACTTTGCAGATGACATTTCAAAATGTGATGAAATTGAAAAATATTTTTCAGATAGAGCAGAAAACCTTGTGGGAAATGGAGAAATTGCTCGTCAAGAACAATTTCTCCTATTCCCACAACGTTTTCTAAAGTCGTCTTCAACAAAGTCTTCAAATGTCGTTTTTGTTTGGGAAAGGGTTTACGGAACACTTTCTGTGATGTAATATTCCTATATAGATCTTAGTGCAGAAGTAGATTTTAAAAAACAATGGGTCTAACAAGTCTCCAGGGTTCAATGCAAGACTGTTTATGAAGCACTTACTATAGTCTTGCATTGAACCCGTGAGGTTAGTGTTTGACTATACTTTGTGTAAACCTTGCTTCTTCAAATAATTAGATAGTCGTGGATTAAGGTAAGACCTGGGTAATGGAAAACTGGCAATTGCTTTGGCTAAAGAATAAGTTGAAATGTAATTCACAAAATATGTATCATTTCAAATGCATTCACCAAGCCAATTTCCAAATTTGTCTAATTTTAAATTTATATTCATAAAATGAATATCAACTATTTTGTTCTTTATTTCATATTAATTACCTCCCTTTAATTTTCAGTTTTCACATTGAAACTTAAATTACATGAATGGAGATGGCAAATAAAAATTCCAATCCAGGAAAGATTCTAATAATATGAAACTTGACTTTAAAACGGCATTTGTTCTGTAAAATCTTTGATTTTGATATTCTGACCTTTCTCCATTACCCAGGTCTTACCTTAAACCCTTGAAATGTTTGACCATGCATAGTGTAAACCTTGCTTCCGTCACGCAAAATAGAGTGGATAAGAGTTTGCCATCAAAATATATAAAATATGTGTGAATGCATGGAGGCTTGTTTCGCTTTTTTTTTCAATGAAAACACAGATATTCAGCTAGAATAAAGAAATTCAAAATGGTCTTTTGTTTGTTGACGAGGTTTGATTAACCCTTTCCCAAACAGTAACAGCATTTGAAGACTTTGTTGCAGACAACTTTAGAAAACATTGTGGGAAAAGGAGAAATTGCTCATAACGAGCAGTTTTTCCTTTACCCAATAGGTTTTCTGCTCTTTCTGAAGAATGTTCGTCTGCAAACTCTTTCAATTTTGGACAGTCCAAAAATTGTTGTTTGGGAAAGGGTTAAATGACCAGTTTAACATGCTACATACAGAGTCAATATGTGAGATAGCCCCTCCATTGATTTGTCAATATTGAAAGCAATAAGTGAATGAAAGTTATGAAATATGAAGAACAACATTTTCTTATTGATATAATTAGTAAAAAACCTTTGTGACAAAGGAATGAAATGGCTTGTCACCTTCTATCTATCAATTTGTCTCAGTGGTTCATAAAACTGTCTTTTGGTTTAGATGCATGGAAATGAGGCATTACAGATTAAGGAATGAATTAAAGCTTCCTTTTGTAAAAAAAAACTTTACTTATCCCTTTCCCAAGCAACAAATTCTCGACTGTCCCAAATTGAAAGAGTTTGCAGACGACATTTCAAAATGTGATGAAATTGAAAAACATTCTTTAGATAGAGCAGTAAACCTTGTAGGAAAAGGGAAAATTGCCCTTTTTCCACAATGTTTTCTAAAGTCGTCTGCAACAAAGTGGTCAAATGTCGTTATTTTTTGGGAATGGGTTAAATGAGTAAGCAATGTCGAGCATAGCTATTTCTGTTAAATGGTAATTTTCTATTGGTAACTTGGAAAGATGGAAATGACTTCATCTTTTGTTTAACCCTTTCCAAAACAATAATGACTTTTGACTACTTTGTTGCAGAAGACTTTAGAAAATAAAGTGGTCAGATGTCGTTATTGTTAGGAAATGGGTTGATTAGCTATACTATAGTATATAACATAGTACAGAATCCAGGATAACTACCGGTACAGACCACTATGAGTGGCAATACACCTTTTATTGGCCTAGTACTAGTAGGCCAAACAGGAAGCATAAATAGCAAGAAATATAAGTTGTAATGCAACAGGGCTGCTGAAACATTGTTAATTTTTTTTCAAACCTATGAAAGCTCTAACTAGTGTTTATTGTTGTGTCATTTCAGGGTTCTCAAGAATCCAATTGTAGCCAGCCTTCCTCCGGGGTATCTCTACACGAGGAGGTGGATGCTCTTAGACAAGAGACTGCCAGACAGGCTTTGGCACAGCTGGAAAAAGCTAGGGTAGGTACCATGCTTATATGGGTTTGTAAAACAGGCTTTAGCACAGCTGGAAAAAGCTAGGGTAGGTACCACACTTACATGGGATTAATTGTTAAACAGGCTTTGGCCAAGCTTAAAGCAAGGGTAGGTACCATGTTTATATGGGTTTGTAAAACAGGCTTTGGCCCAGCTTAAAAAAGCTAGGGTAGGTACCATGCCTACATGGGTTTGTAAAACAGGCTTTGGCCCAGCTTAAACAAGCTAGGGTAGGTACCATGCTTATATGGGTTTAATTGTTAAACAGGCTTTGGCAAAGCTTGACAAAGCTAGGATAGGTACCATGCTTACATGGGTTTAATTGTTTAACGGGCTTTGGCCCAGCTTTAAAAAGCTAGGGTGGCATTACACTTGTTTGGATTTAACCATTATAATGCTGGAATCGACTTCATACTTATGCCAACAGGTTAGATCCAGGCCAGCCCCCAAATAGATTGGTGCCGGCCTGTGATCTAGCCTGTTTGCTACTCTGAGTATCTTTCCTCATCAAAACTAAGCAGATATTTAAAGTTTTGGAAAGCAGAGGACACACAAATCTATCTTGAAGAGAATTACTTAGCATTATAAGGGTTAATTCAACAAACCTAACATCCAACTTAAGCACCTGAAGGATATCCTGAGGCAAAAAGAGAAATCCCTCCTTTTGACTCATTACTTCAACCCTTTCCCAAACAACAAATTTCAACTGTCCCAAATTGAAAGAGTTTGCAGACGACATTTCGAAATGTGATGAAATTGGAAAATAATCATCTGATAGGCCAGAAAACATTGTGGGAAAAGGAAAAATTGCTCATCACAATCTATTTCTCCTTTTCTCACAATGTTTTCTAAAGCCGTCTGCAACAAAGTGGTCAAATGTCATTGTTGTTTGGGAAAGGGTTAAAGTGCCGTCTTATAAAGGGATCTCAAAGCACTTTAAATATATTATAAAGTTTAAGAATAAAGATAAAGTCAATTTATTCCCAGGTTAAAGCAGTGGCAAAGCACTTTATAAAAAATACTGAAATAAAAGATAAAGTCAATGTATTCTTAGAATTAAAATTTATAATAAATGAAAACTTGTTCCACTGGTTTAACTTGTTTTACATCACCATGGCAAGCTTATATATTAACTTGTTATTATCATTATGCAATAAATGTAAGACTTGATGTTTCCAATAGAGATGTTCTCTCAAAATTAGCCAGCTGTTGGCATTCATAAGAATAATTAGAATAACCATCACTAAACTATTTCTGAAATGCACATGACTTTCACAGTATGTTTTAACCTTGGAAGCCATTTTTTACAGCTAGAACTTCATAAATTTATCCCTGTTAACACTATTAAAGTTTCCCTACGTCATAGGATTTTTTTTTTTAACTTACGAAAATAAAGGGATGCACATTTATTTGATGTCAGCAGAGAAATCAATATCATATAGGATGAAATTGGGCATTTTTCATTTAATCCAAATCCGATGGCAAGATGACAGAATCTAAATATAGCATGCAAGTATGTCAAGCTATAAATAACCGGTCAAGTGATACCAAGAATACACACTGAAAACAAGCATACACTCTCTTGCACCGAAGTGTTTACATCGAACTAGCCAGAATAACATACAGTTGGCAATTTAAAACTTACACAGAAAGAACAACAGGGTATTTGGGGTTCATAACAAATAAAAAGAAAAAAAGAAAAATTCTGGTTTCTTACAGAATTAGGATACATTATCCAAATTGAAAGTGAAACTTGCCATTCAAGAAGTGGCTTAGCAAATTCACCGTGTGTAAACACATTCTTTCTACTCTTCTGATGATTCCATTGCACCCATATACAGCCCAACACTCGGACAATATGTCTACACTGTGAATGTCGGAATGTGTCCTTTCTTTTTTGTTTTGACTGTAAGTTTGATTGTGGACTTAGCCTATGTTTTTTTTCTAGTCCGCCATGTTTGTCTTCTTAGTTCAGCATTCACCACCACATGACGTAATTAATTATCATATATCAGATGCATCATCCAAGGGATGATGCAATGGGGGGTTTCCGTCAAATTCTTCTATTTTAAAGCAATTTCTTTGACTTTCCATAATATTTATATATATAAAGCATGTCTAAATACCATATGCAAATTCCACTTTTTAGCTCACCTGAGCACGTAGTGCTCAAGGTGAGCTTTTGTGATACCGAGATGTCCGTCGTCCGTGCGTCCGTGCGTGTGTCAACAATTGCTTGTGAACACTCTAGAGGCTACATTTATGATCCAATTTTTATCAAAATTGGTCAGAATGATTGTCTCAATAAAATCTTGGCCAAGTTCGAAACTGGGTCATGTGGGGTCAAAAACTAGGTCACTAGGTCAAATAATTTAAGAAGTTTGTGAACACTCTAGAGGCCACATTTATGGTCCAATTTTGATGAAAGTTGGTCAGAATGATTGTCTCAATAAAATCTTGGCCAAGTTCGAAACTGGGTCATGTGGGGTCAATAACTAGGTCACTAGGTCAAATAATTTAAAAAGCTTGTGAACACTCTAGAGACCACAATTATGGTCCAATTTTTATCAAAATTGGTCAGAATGATTCTCTCAATAAAATCTTGGCCCAGTTCGAAACTGGGTCATGTGGGGTCAAAAACTAGGTCACTAGGTCAAATAATTTAAAAAGTTTGTGAACACTCTAGAGGCCACATTTATGTTCCAATTTTGATGAAAGTTCATCAGAATGATGGTCTTAATGAAATCTTGGCCAAGTTTGAAACTGGTTCACGTGGGGTCAAAAACTAGGTCACTAGGTCAAATAATTTAAAAAGCTTGTGAACACTCTAGAGGCCACATTTATGGTCCAATTTTGATGAAAGTTGGTCAGAATGATTGTCTCAATAAAAATGTTGGCCAAGTTTGAAACTGGGTCATGTGGGGTAAAAAACTAGGTCACTAGGTCAAATAATTTAAAAAGCTTGTGAACACTCTAGAGGCCACATTTATGGTCCAAATTTGATGAAAGTTGGTCAGAATGATTGTCTCAATTGAAATCTTGGCCAAGTTTGAAACCGGGTCATGTGAGGTCAAAAACTAGGTCACTAGGTCAAATATTTGAAAAACCTTGTGAACACTCTAGCAGCTATATTTATGGTCCAATTTTGATGAAAGTTGGTCAGAAGGATTGCCAAAATGAAATCTTGGCCATGTTTGAAAGTGGGTCATGTGGGGTCAAAAACTAGGTCACTAGGTCAAATAATTTAAAAAGCTTGTGAACACTCTAGAGGCCACATTTATGGTCCAATTTTGATGAAAGTTGGCCAGAATGATTGGATTATTTACCATAAGCTTGACTGTCTTAAAATTTTCCAAATTTATTTACTGTTGAAAACCAATAAACGACTTTGAGATACATTTTCCAATTGTTATTATTTTAATTTGCCCAACCAATTGTTACTGTCCCTGCTTTCACAAACCTAAATTTCCTTCATCTTAATTCTCTTTGTCTTGGTGAACATTAACTCAAGAAGACAAATACAATACACATAAAAAAATGTTAACAAGCAAGAGCATTGGCTTAGAGTATTCAATGCAATTAGCACTTAGAAGAGTTTGAAACATACCAACCACTCTGTCTTAAATATACCTCTTTTTCAAACAGAACTCAGGTGAGCGATAAAGGGCCATTATGGCCCTCTTGTTACATATATATTTTATATATATTTATATATAGTTCAGTGGTTAGCCTCCACAATTTCCCAGTCATCGAAAAAAAAATTCTTGCTTGAACTCTTCAGATACATGAATGATATCTGTAAGAAAACATGAATTATGCTTTAATTTTATTTGATTATAGCTATAAGTGAACTTGAATCTTGTCTAATACAGCATTGATTGTATCTCTAATTGAACATAAACTATATCATTTGTAGCATTATATTTGTGATATTTCAGAATAAGCCTGTAGCCTTTGCAGTGCGGACAAACGTAGCCTTTGATGCCACTGATAACGACTCCCCCTCACGGGAACATGGTGTCTCCTTCAATGTCAAAGATTTCTTACATATAAAAGAGGTAAAGATCTTCTTACTTTCTTATTATTATATTAACATATTAAAGTGGTTAAGATCTTGCTTTCTTATGTTTATTCTGTTTACATTTCAAGAGGTAAAGACCCTTTTACTTCAATACATCTATTCTTACATATATAAAATGTAAAGATATTAAAGTGGTAAAGATCTCCTTACTTTCTTACAATTATACTTACATATTAAAGAGGTAAAGATCTTCTTACTTTCATATGTATATTTGTACATATTAAAGAGGTTAAGCTCTTCTTAGTTTCATATGTATGTTTTTACATTATTAAAGAGGTAAAGATCTTCTTACTTCCATATGTATATTTGTACATATAAAAGAGGAAAAGATCTTCTTACTTCCATATGTATGTTTTTACATTATTAAAGAGGTAAAGATCTTCTTACTTCCATATGTATATTTGTACATATTAAAGAGGTAAAGATCTTCTTAATTCCATATGTAATTTTGTACATATAAAAGAGGAAAAGATTTTCTTACTTCCATATGTATGTTTTTACATTATTAAAGAGGTAAAGATCTTCTTACTTCCATATGTATATTTGTACATATTAAAGAGGTAAAGATTTTCTTACTTCCATATGTATATTTGAACATATTAAAGAGGTAAAGATCATCTTACTTCCATATGTATATTTGTACATATTAAAGAGGTAAAGATCTTCTTACTTCCATATGTATGTTTTTTACATTATTAAAGAGGTAAAGATCTTCTTACTTCCATATGTATATTTGTACATATTAAAGAGGTAAAGATCTTCTTACTTTCATATGTATATTTGAACATATTAAAGAGGTGAAGATCATCTTACTTCCATATGTATATTTGTACATATTAAAGAGGTAAAGATCTTCTTACTTCCATATGTATGTTTTTACATTATTAAAGAGGTAAAGATCTTCTTACTTCCATATGTATATTTGTACATATTAAAGAGGTAAAGATCTTCTTACTTCCATATGTATATTTTTACATATTAAAGAGGTAAAGATTTTCTTACTTCCATATGTATATTTTTACATATTAAAGAGGTAAAGCTCTTCTTACTTTCATATGTATATTTTTTCATATTAAAGAGGTAAAGCTCTTCTTACTTTCATATGTATATTTTTTCATATTAAAGAGGTAAAGATCTTCTTACTTCCATATGTATATTTTTACATATTAAAGAGGTAAAGCTCTTCTTACTTCCATATGTATATTTGCACATATTAAAGAGGTAAAGATCTTCTTACTTCATTTGAAAACTTTCTTTGAAGAACACGCTGCAGATGACTTTATAGCGTGAAGTGTTAGGATTTTCAAAAATAACTTTTATACAGAAAGTTTATTTTCCAAGTTTGATATAACATACAGGTTGAATTTTAACTAATTCCAATAAAAACTGAAGGTATTTGCTGGTTGAAGTAAGAAAGAAATTTGGTTACTCATTTAACAGATTGTCTATATAAGTGCTTTCTATAATAAAATATGTAACTACAATATTTGCAGAAATATAACAATGATTGGTGGATAGGTCGGGTTGTGAAGGAAGGCTATGATGTCGGCTTTATACCAAGTCCAGCAAAACTGGAGAGTATTAAGCAGGGGAGTGGCAGCAGATCAAAAAATAACCCCAGGTAAGACAAATTAACTATCAATAACCCCAGGTAAGACAAATTAACTATCAATAACCCCATGTAAGGCAAATTCACTATCAATAGCCCCAGGTAAAACAAATCAGCTATCAAAAACCCCAGGTAAGACAAATTTACTATCAATAACCCCAGGTAAGAAAACTTATATGCAAAAGACCTCAAGAAATATTTTTGACTGTCCCAAATTGAAAAGTTTGCAGACGACATTTCAAAATGTGATGAAATTGAAAAGTTATTTTCTGATAGGGCAGAAAACAATGTGGGAAAGAGGAGAAATTGCTTAATTAGAGCAATTTCTCCTTTTCCCATGTTTTCCAGTCTTCTGCAACAAACTGGTTGTATGTAGTTATTGTTAAGGAATGGGAAATAGTCTGGTTTACCACTTTTACTGCTGATTTATTCATGGAAAATGCTTTTTTTTCCCCACCATCTAGTTTTCTGATTCCGTGTTCATTGTCAAATTATCTTATTTTTGCTTAAAAATTGACCAAAACATGCTTGTTTGTAAAGTGGTTTTTTTTCACTTTCGGGTTTAAACGTGGTTAATGAATGAGCATTGTCGTAAAGCAAACTGATGTTGCAAAAGTGAGAGTCGCAATATATAGAAGTACACAACCAGGGTACTGAATGGCCGATAGGGATTTTTTTTTAGCTCTTACCAAACAAAGAGAGCAGAAGCAAAAAAGTAAACCCACATACAACTGGGAAATTAAGGAATCCACTGTGACTATTACAGACTAACCTCACAATGAGATTTTTTTTCTTTTGTCTTAATGATATCTGAAAGGAAATTTTGTTGTTGGATTCAGTTGGAACCAATCCAATATTAGCGAATACATAGAGATATTTGTGCTGTTGAATCTTAATGTACTGAAGGTCTGATATAAAGGTTAGAACGGATTATTCACGGACATGAAATCTACAGATCCATAGACAGCATACTTTCATAAGCAAGGAATTGTGGGAGTAATATTGATTCCAAGTTAAACGTTTGTGGGGGAGGAAATTGTCATGGTGGGGGAGGGTGTGAATTGACCCCAGTGGCAGTGCTTACAGTTGTCCCAATTTGAAATCAACAGGCTTAACCCTTTACCAAAGGCCAAATTTTCAACAGTCCTAAATTGAAAGAGTTTGCAGACGACATTTCAAAATGTGATGAAATTGGAAAAATAATCTTCTGACAGGGCAGAAAACATTGTGGAAAAAGGAGAAATTGCTCGTCACAAGCTTCCACTTTTCCAACAATGTTTTCCAGAGTTGTCTGCCACAGACTCGTCAAATGTCATTATTGTTTGCTAATGGGTTAAATGACTTAAGGAAAATATTGATTCTTGATATGCCATATACCACATATCTCTTGATTCCATTTTGCATTGGATTCTTGATATGCCATATACCACATATCTCTTCAGTTTTGCAATGAAATCTTGACATTCAATATTACCACATATCTCTTGATTCCAATTTTCATTGGATTCTCAATATGCCATATACTACATATCTCTTGATTCCGTTTTGCATTGGATTCTTGATATGCCATATACCACATATCTCTTCAGTTTTGCATTGGATTCTTGATATGCCATATACCACATATCTCTTGATTCCATTTTACATTGAATTCTTGATATGCCATATACCACATATCTCTTGATTCCATTTTACATTGGATTCTTGATATGCCATATACCACATATCTCTTGATTCCATTTTGCATTGGATTTTTTATATGCCATATACCACATATCTCTTCAGTTTTGCATTGGATTCTTGATATGCCATATACCACATATCTCTTGATTCCGTTTTACATTGAATTCTTGATATGCCATATACCACATATCTCTTGATTCCATTTTTCATTGGATTCTTGATATGCCATATACCACATATCTCTTCAGTTTTGCATTGGATTCTTGATATGCCATATATCACATATCTCTTGATTCAATTTTACATTGGATTCTTGATATGCCATATACCACATATCTCTTCAGTTTTGCATTGAATTTTTGATATGCCATATACCACATATCAGCTGCAGCACATATTGCCTGTATGTTAAATGTTCAATGCAATAATATATTAAGTGCTTCATGTATGTGAAAGAATAGCTATAGTTTTGCATCAAACTCGCAGTACAGGTCTGAGATCTCTTCCCAACTATTGGCTGGAAGCAACTCAAATTACTAACAGATAAAAATCAGAAAAGCATTGCTATTCGTTGCATTATTAATAAGTCACTCTACACCAGACACTTGTCCCTCACAAACCCAAAGATATACCATCCATTCAGATTGAGATTCAAATATATATGCTTACAATCCAATTATGAAACTGAGAATAGTGAAAGCAAAGTAACCCTTATAGTGCTGGAACCGACTTCATGCTTAATCAAACAGCTTAGATCCAGGCCAGCTGCCAAATAAACAGGTGGCTGGCCTGTGATCTAACCTGTTTGCCAAGTTCAGCAGATAATTAAGGTTTGGGAAATCAGACGGCACAATTTATTTTTAGAAAATACCAAGCAATCGAAGGGTTAATGTTCTGGAATAGTTATTCCTTTGTTTGTTTGCTGTGCAATGATTTTGAAACAGACTGCAGTAGGTAGTGATATCTGTATGTCTGAAGTGAAGGGTATATAGGAGCCAATCTTCCCGTGCTATGGGAAATCAATATGCTAGAAATCAGTAGTGCTTATGACATCATGGATATCTACAGTGAATAACCAGAAACCCTATGCTGACTTACGGAATGCCGATGGTTCTACCCACCTTGACCAGCCCTTGTGGGCAGTTGAGTATGGGGTCTTCCTCCATCATTAAGAGTCGGGCATCGCTACATAACTGAAATAATGTTGATGTGATGTAAAACCCATATAAAAAAAAAAAAAAAAAGAAACCCTATGAATATTTATTTGAAATTGCAATTTAACCCTTTCCCAAACAACAAATTTTAGTCTGTCCCAAATTCAAAGAGTTTGCAGACGAAATTTCAAAATGTGATGAAATTGGAAAATAGTCTTCTGATAGGGCAGTAAACATTGTGGGAAAGGGAAGAATTGCACGTTACGAATCATTTCTCTTTTCCCACAATGTTTTCTGCCAAATCATATGATTATTTTTCAAACTCATCACATTTCGAAATGTCGTCTGCAAGCTCTTTCAATTTTGGACAGTTGGAAATTTGGTATTTGGTAAAGGGTTAACACAGATAACCCATATATTAGATTATGAACAGATATGTGATTATAGTGATTGCTATAAAAATGTTTTATTGTTTTTGTTATCTTTTAAGTAAATCCGCCTCACAGAATATACCAGATGATACAATACCACGCACCAATTCTAGGGATTCCACTACCCCACCCACTCCTGGTGAGTAACTTAACTATTTAAACCTGTCCCCCCATATGGTCATTTGTGCCTGGTCCAAATAGAAAACAACAGCAGACAACAATTATGAATTTTAATAAATAACTTTTTATTACATTGGGTAGAAACCATTGTGATAAAAGGTTAAATTGCTTAATAGAAGCAATTAATCCTTTAGTTACACTGGTTTCTTAAGAAATTCTACAACAGCTGTGATGAATTCAGGTAGTATGGAATAAGTCAGATTTTATGACAATTGAAGGTAATAATGGGTTTGTATTTCAATTTTTTTTTTTTTTTACATTTCTTGAAAATAATCACATCAAAAGTTTGCTGTGTCATACTTCCTTGATAACATAAATGGACCAGGAACTAAGAACAATTGATCTTAACCCATTATCAAACAATTTCACAATTTAACCACTTTGTTGCAGACAACTCTGGAAAGCATTGTGGGAAAAGGAGAAATTGCTCAAAACAAGCACTTTCTCCTTTTTCCACAATATTTTCCACCCTATCAGAAGATTACTTTCCAATTTCATTTTAAAATGTTGTCTGCAAACTCTTTCAATTTAGGACAGTCGCAGATTTGGTGTTTGGTAAAGGGTTAAACTTGGGATGTTGCAATATAAGGTCTAAAGGAATGATTGAAATGATTCCTTGAAAGCTAAATAATATAGGGTTTGGTGCAAGATTGTAGTAAATGCTTCACTTCAAGATATAGTCTTGAATTTATTCTTCGATATACTTTGATGTATATATCCAATAAATCAGAGTTTATGATATTTGTATGTTTGTGACGCGTTTGGATTTTTATAAGATGTAGACTTACTGAATGTTGATAGTTCTACCTGGCTTGATCAGTATGGGGTCTTCCTCCAGCATTGAGAGTCAAGCATGGCAACAAAGCTGAAAAATTGTTGACACGATGTTAAATCCAAAAAGATAAAAGATTTGTTTGTTTTATTGTAGATCATGGGAAATGGTTGGTGTATCTTTGTCATTGTATATTTGTATGTTTTTATGAGTGCGTCTATGTTTTTATGATTGTTTGTTTTAAGATTGTTTGTTCAGCATTAGACCGGGAGAAATGTTTGTATGATTGAATGTTTGTTTTAAGATTATTTGTTCAGCATTAGACCTGGAGAAATGTTTGTATGATTGATTGTTTGTTTTTTTGTTTGTTCAGCTTTAGACAGGAGAAATGTTTGTATGATTGTTTGTTTGTTCAGCTTTAGACCAGGAGAAAGGTTTGTAAGATTGTCTGTTTGTTTGTTCAGCTTTAGACCAGGAGAAATGTTTGAATGATTGTGTGTTTGTTTGTTCAGCTTTAGACCAGGAGAAATGTTTGAATGATTGTGTGTTTGTTTGTTCAGCTTTAGACCAGGAGAAATGTTTGTAAGATTGTCTGTTTGTTTGTTCAGCTTTAAACCAGGAGAAATGTTTGTATGATTGTGTGTTTGTTTGTTCAACTTTAGACCAGGAGAAATGTTTGTATGATTGTGTGTTTGTTTGTTCAGCTTTAGACCAGGAGAAATGTTTGAATGATTGTGTGTTTGTTTGTTCAGCTTTAGACCAGGAGAAATGTTTGAATGATTGTGTGTTTGTTTGTTCAGATAAGACCATGAGAAATGTTTATATATTTTTATAATTGTTTGTTTGTTTGTTCAGCATTAGATCAGGACAAATGTTTTTATGACTGTTTGTTTGTTTGTTCAGCATTAGACCAGGAGAAATACTTTTAAGAATTTTTTTTTTGTTCAGCATTAGACCAGGAGAAATGTTTGTGTGATTGTTTGTTTGTTCAGCTTTAGACCAGGAGAAATGTTTTTATGATTGTATATTTTTATGATTGTTTGTTTTTTTGTTTGTGCAGCATTAGACCAGGAGAATGGGTTAGACAGTGTGGATGACAGTGATAGTCTCGGGAATTCCGACTCAAAGAAAAGTAACCTCACTCCAACCAGTACCATGACCAACACTGGCACCGCAACCAAGGAAAAACGCAATAGACCTTTCTTCAAAAAGGTAAGGCCAAACACCGATCAGCATACCGTGTTACTTAAAGGCCCATGAAAGGAGATTAATGCTAAATCAAACTATATCATTTGGTAAACTTTTGGACAGATTCAAATAGTTATCACCAGAAAACACCATCAGCACAACTTAAATGTGAAAGTTAACCAGAAATACCCTGATTAGTAAGTTTTCTAAGTCAGATTTCCAGATTCTTCACCTCTGACAGTTGATACACACATTTTTGAACCAACCAATTAGATTGTTGATAAACATGATTGAATTGGAGACAACTATATTTCAAGCACAAAACAACTTATTTTAAATGAGTCTATTTAATAGGATCTCAATGCATTCCTAAACTAATTCTCATGACTTTTATGAACATAATAAAAGAACTCCATATGTTTTTTAAGTAGTTTATTTGTACTCCTCTTCTTTGATGTGCCTTTAACGATTAACAAAAAGAATTTGTGCAAGTCAAAACTTATAAACATGCATAGTTTCTTAAACAAAAACACAATATTGCAATGTGACATGTCATTGGAAGCCTCTCGGAGAGAGGACTCCAATGATGTGTTACTTTTCAATATTGCTTGGCCCAATTTTGAACCAAGAGGGAATGTTTTTGAACTTATGCTCATTTTTAACATAGAGTGCTTTGTAAGACAGTGCCCAGGAAACCCCAATTTCATAATCGGTCAAAATGTTAACCTGATACCTCTTCTAAATGTGGTTACTAAATGTGGTTACCATAATAAGTTTTAACCCTTTCCCAAACAATAACGACATTTGACCACTTTGTTGCAGACGACTTTAGAAAACATTATGGGAAAAGGAGAAATTGCTTGTAACAAGCAATTTTTCCTTTTCCCACAATGTTTTCTGCCTTATCATAAGATTATTTCCCAATTTCATCACATTTTGAAATGTCATCTGCAATCTCTTTCAATTTGGGACATTCGAAATAATTTTGTTTGGGAAAGGGTTAAGAAACAAGCATGGGGTGTTTTGTCCTTCTCACTTAAGTGCGCTGATTTGTTTACATGATTGACCCTTCCTTTTTGGACATGTATTGTTTGACACAGTTTTAACAACTTACAGATCTATTTTATGATTCGAATAATACTTTTAGAGAGTAAAAAGCTATAAACTACAGGAACATCTGGACCAAATTTATAAGATCTGAACTTGCTATTGGTCCAATGCAAAATCAATCCAAAACTGACATATTCCTGATGCCTGTAAATGAGTATTTTTTCTGTATTAATGCTTTTTCTTGCACAGCAATGAAAACAGCTTTTTTTCTTTAAAATAAAAGGTAGAACCTTACTCACAAGGACTCAGATAACTTCACTAGTGAGACAGACCTGTAATGAGACAGACCTATAATGGCACAGACCTGTAATGACACAGACCTGTAATGCAAAAGTTCCTTATGATCACAACTATACTTGCTCATTTCATTTACCATCTCAGAGCACTCACAAGAAGTGGAGACAAGAGACAAAGTTGCTTTCATACAGCAGTATCTCCTTTTGTCACAATGTTTCTTAAATTTCTTACATTAAAGAGGGCATATTTCACTTGTGTGGTTTCCAATATAAGGCCATGTTTAACCCTTTCCCAAACAATAACGACATTTGACTACTCTGTTGCAGACGACTTTAAAAAACATTGTGGGAAAAGAAGGAATTGCTCGTGACGAGAAATTTCTCCTATACCAACAATTTTTTCTGCACTATCAGAAGATTATTTTCCAATTTCATCACGTTTTGAAATGTCGTCTGCAAACACTTTCAATTTGGGACAGTCGAAAAATTATTGTTTGGAAGAGCGTTAAAATGCGAACGTGCATTGTTTCTACAGTCAGAGAACACCCCTCCTTACGAAGTCGTGCCTTCCATGAGACCGCTGGTGTTGATTGGTCCATCACTGAAGGGATATGAAGTCACCGACATGATGCAAAAGGCTCTCTTTGACTATCTCAAACATCGCTTTGATAACAGGTTTGTCTATACACATCTCATATACTGTTTTATCATTTTATATTATGTTATCATATAAAACGGGTTTCAGATGAAAGTTATCAGTCATATTCCATGGCTTAACCCATTACCAAACAATAACGACATTTAACAACTTTGTCGCAGACAACTCTGGAAAACATTGTGGGAAAGGAGAATTTGTTCTTAATGAGCAAATACTCCTTTTCCAAAAATGTTTTCTGCTCTATAAGAAGATTTTTTTAAAATTCATAACATTTTGAATTGAAATTCTTTTAATTTGGAACAGTTGAAAAATTGGTGTTTGGTAAAGGGTTAATCATGTTTGTTTGTTTTTTATTTTATTAGATTTCTTAAGACAACACCAATATCTAAACAAATTTTTCATAATCATCAATGGTACTGTCAACTAGAACACTAGAACTTTTATGGTCTCCTTGTAAGTCTCACATGACAAACCTTTTTTAAAGTTTATATCATTGTTTAGGAAAAAAACCCATCTTTAAATGATTTCCAATATCTGCAATACATAATTATGTTCTATATCTTTTCTGTACGGTTATGAAAGAGATTTTTAAAGTGTCATTTGTCTAGTCCTATTTTACTTCAGAAATCTTTATTGTAATTTTATTGGTTGAAGAGAATTTATTCTAAAAAGTTTAATTTCCATATTTTGAGGAAGTGTTTTAAAAAGAAAATTTAGTGTATATTTACCTCATGCTTGTATGTTTATTTTCTGTCTTCAGGGTCCTTTTCAAAGAAGATTTAGTATATATTAACCTCATTTTTATTGTTTTTCATCTACAGGATAACAATAACCCATGTTACGGCAGATATTTCGCTTGCGAAGCGGTCTTTGATGAACAACCCCCAGAAGAGAGCTATCATAGAACGAGGTAACAGTCGATCTTCTGGCCTTGGTATGTTGGTATAGATTGTTTACTATTTTGTTTATTACTTTTAACCAATGGTTTAATCCATTTCCAAACAATAATGACATTTGACCAGTTTGTTGAAGAGAGCTATCATAGAACGAGGTAACAGTCGATCTTCTGGCCTTGGTATGTTGGTATAGATTGTTTACTATTTTGTTTATTACTTTTAACCAATGGTTTAATCCATTTCCAAACAATAATGACATTTGACCAGTTTGTTGAAGAGAGCTATCATAGAACGAGGTAACAGTCGATCTTTTGGCCTTGGTATGTTGGTATATATGTTTACTGTTTTGTTTTACCCATGGTTTAATCCATAACCAAACGATAATGATATTTGACCAGATTGTTGCAGACGACTCTGGAAAACATAGTGTGAAAAGGAGAAATTGCTCTTATCAAGCAATTACTCCTTTTCCCACAGTGTTTTCTGCCCTATCAGAATATCATTTTTCAATTACATCACATTTTGAAATGACATCTGCCTAGACCTAGACTTAATTGCCAATTACTATAATTCAAGAAAATATCATATTGAGAGCCCATTTTGTCTATAGAATCGTCTAATAGGTAATGATAAGCCAAAGGCGTTTTTGGTGGCAAAATTTTTTTCATAAAAATTCTTTGATGGTTTGAGCGTTTTCTAGATTTTTCGCAATAGATTTAAACAGAGACATATTTTTTCTGATATGTATATATGTTTTACTTCAGTCACAAATATCTTTACTCAATGAATGAATATCTTCGTATTCAATTGAAATCATATGTTGCAATACTTTGGCAATTGACAAAATTCATATAAGAGAAAGGGGCATCTCGTTTTTAGTGTAAATAGATCTATTATATCAAACGAAAAGGAGCTGATATTATATTTCCGCCAGAATATACCTGTCATTTTAATTCCGCCCCCTTTCTACATATTTCCCCTCATGCACTACCACGAAAAATCGATGTCCGCCTAACGCACTTTTATATCAAACGCATCCTGGTGTAGAATGAAATATCTATGTTTGGATCATTCGGACTACTGTAAAACGGGGATTTAAGCACAATACTTACTGTATGATGATTATTCTATTTATCAGGTGAGGTTCAGAAGGAGATAGAGCGTATATTTGAGCTGGCGAGACCGTTACGCGTGGTGGTGCTGGATTGTGATACGATAAACCATCCTTCCCAGCTGGCCAAAACCTCACTGGCTCCAATACATGTGTACTTAAAGATAGCATCACCAAAGGTGACTTTATTTATCATTTATCCATGGTTTAACCCATTACCAAACAATAACAACATTTGACCAGTTTGTTGCAGACGACTCTTGAAAACATTGTGGGAAAACGAGAAATTGCACGTTATGAGCAATTTCTCCTTTTCCCACAATGTTTTCCAGAGTTGTCTGCAACAAACTGGTCAAATGTCGTTATTGTTTGGTAATGGGTTAAGAACAATTATTGTAACAATATGAAAAAGGGATTGTGTTTAATTATTGTTAATTATCATTGAATAGATTGTCATTGAATCGTTTTGAAGATGAATTATATAAGCCTTCAACCTCTCACACTTTATTGGCTATTTTTCCAGGTTTTACAGCGTTTAATCAAATCTCGTGGCAAATCCCAGAGTAGAGAAATGACGGTTCAGGTCTCAGCTGCTGAAAAGCTTGCACAGTGTAGTCCGGTAAGGCCTTGTTTGTTCCATATATATTGTCAAAACTTATCCATTCAAAGCTAAGGTTTGTGTTATAATCTACGCAATTTAGTCTTGAAAGGTATTATTTGTAGCTTATTTGTTGGTACAGATTAGAAATGTAGTATTTATTCATTCCTGATTGATTAACAGCGTTATCTTGTAAGTTTTAACTCTTGCATATTTCTAAACATCATGTTACTTAAAAGTGGTGTGATGCCAATCTTATGGCAATCTATGTATCTAACAGTGAATATCATAATCAGACCTAGTTTCTGATTTGGTCCGTTGCTGTGTTTTTATAACTGTTACTGATTAAAAAAGCTAAAAGGAAATGCATTAGATATAGGGAATTCCAAATAAAAAAAAATTGACCAAGTTTCAGTTTCAAAAAGACTTTGCAGTGATTTGGGCAGGTAGGGAGGTGATTGTGTTATATTTGCAAAATTTATAAGCAATGTTCCAGACCTCATTCGTCAACAATTCTACACTAAAAGATATTAGAAATTGCGTCAGTATACATGTGGCAATAAAAGTTACTATTTTGCGAGAGAGTTTATATATGGAACATGATGTAAAATGAGGAGGTACCCACCACAATGTGTATATTCTTTTTGTTTAATTGACCATGTGATTCTCTGAAATTGACAAGATCGTCTTTGGTTCATATCGACAATTTATCTTCGTTTTTCTTATACTTGAATGCGACACCTGAAGGATATCACAGGATAGAATGTAGTGTAGAATACCCACTCTACCAACAACTCTTAAAGTTTCAAACTTGTGGCATGTAGAGCTTAATATAACTGGTCATTACACATTATTTTCCTCAACATTTAGGCCTTAAATTACACTTGCTTTTTGCTTAATTCTACAGAGAAAATGGGCATTGCACCAGTTTAGCTTTTCCAACTCATTGATTCATGTGTTAACACCATGTTAATTCTGCCTACAGGACATGTTTGACGTCACTCTAGATGAGAACCAGCTGGAAGATGCTTGTGAGCATTTAGCTGAGTTTTTGGAAGCGTACTGGCGCGCCACCCACCCTCAACCCGTTCAACCGCAATCCCCTCACCGAGATATCCATTCCCCGACGCGCGGTCCGCACCTCACTCCACACATGACTGCGACCCGTTCACATAGCTTAGAACCTGAGCGTGAATCCCCTTCTCTGCCTCGCCGTGGTAATAGTGAATTTCGCGAGAGACACGATCGTGCACATAGTACTCATGGTATGCGTGGTGGGACACATGGTGGAACGCATGAACGTTTACGTGACCCTCACAGGTCACATGACTATGAATCTAACATAGACTACGAGCATGGACGCCACCCTGAACGGGATAGAGACCCGTCTCGAAGGAAACATTTCAGTTCTCCGCGCGTCGGTCGCAGCATGCCCCGGGAAGGAACTATTGACATCTAGTGAACACACGGTGAAACATCATTAATGAAATACAAAATGGAAGTTCCCTAGGGAATGTATTGTTGGCAATTCCTAGTGCGTAACGTCTTGATAAGGGGGGAGTTAAAAGGGACTTTGTTCCATATGGAATGCATCGTCAGGTATTCCTAATGCATACATATGGTTTGGATGTGTGGAAGTTTTTGGAAGTTTTTTTCTTAAGAAATGGTTGTATCGTTCTTTCAAGAGTCTTGTTTTTATTGGTAAGAATAAATCTAGGTTTTTGTAGCCCATGAAGAGCTGTTTGAAATAGAAATGTCAAATACGAATGTTTCATCCCTTCATAATTATGCTCTTTTATGCCCCTTAACCCTTTACCAAACGCATAATTTTCGACCGTCCCAAATTGAAGGAGTTTGCAGACAACATTTCAAAATGTGATGAAATTGAAAAATAATATTCTAATAGGGCAGAAAACATTATGGGAAAAGGAGGAATTGCTCGTTAAGAGCAATTTCTCCTTTTCCCACAATGTTTCTGGAGTCCTCTGCAATAAACTGGTCAAATGTCCTTATTATTTGGTAAGGAATTAAGCAGACAACTTAATTGAAACAAAAAGCAAAGAGTACTCTTGTGAACAATATTGGCTTATGTTACCATGGTTTCTACCTAAACTTGCATTTTTTTTCCATGATTATTGTTGTCTGCTGTTCCTTTGAATTTGGAGGAATTGGGATAGAGTTTGCCTGTTTTTCTATGGTCCTGCCCTCGCAGTTGATATACACCTTTTACTGTTGTCTACACAAGTGTATCAGGATAGCCAATTCAACTTTACACATGTTTTTTTATGCTTTCCTGATTCTCATTATTTGCAGCACATGATATGATAGATCATAAAACTAGAGAAATGATTTCCAAAGGAATATGCAGCATCAATTTATATTCACTTCAATAGTAAACAAATAATCCTTAATTTTGTGAATGTATTTTAATGTTGCCAAACACACAGGCTTTAGAAAGTGTTTTTTATTGATGAAAACTGCAATAGACGCGCAAACTGACCATAACTGTTGCTGCGCTGTCAAACCCCATTTATTACAATGAAATTGAATGCAGAATTATTTTGACTCAATCTCATTAACTTGGAAATACAGTACTTCTGTAAAGTTCTGACACAAAAATTGTAAAGAAATTGAAGAATACACAAGCCACCAGATAGAAAAACAGACGTATCATGACAATGTCTGGAACCAAGGAAATATTGTCAACACCTGAATGAAGTAGTATTTTGATGATATCGTAACGCTGTTAACCGATTACCAAACAATTAGGACATTTGACCTGTTTGTCCGGATGACACTGGAAAACATTGTGGGAAAAGGAGAAATTGCTCTTAATGAGCAATTTCTCCTTTTCCCACAATATTTGCTGCCATATCAGAAGATTATTTTTCAATTGAATCACATTTTGAATTGTCTTCTGCAAACTCTTTCAATTTTGGACAGTAAAAAATTTGGCGTTTGGTAGAGGTTTAACTGGGATACTTCTGGGTCGTAAGGGTTTTAACAAGTTCCACTCAAACAATATAGTTTTGCTCAGATTAACACCTACTGATTTCACATTTAGAAACTCATATTCCAATAAAACAGGAAAGAACTCCTTATCAATTATGTGTGGTACCATTGCATTGAAAAGATAAAATGGATTCTTTTTTTCGTTTTTTCTTTTTGGAAGAGGAAAAACCATTTGACAAGGGTCAAGCTATTTATCTCCCAAGGACAACTATTTCAATCAAGTTTTACAAAAAGAGGAAATTTCATTTTTGTCACAATGATTTCAGTGTTGATGAATCTATGATCCAGTTTTTCATGGTTGTTTGATTTTTCTCTTTAAGCAATAGGCTCAATTGTGCTGCAAATAACAGGAAATTGAGAAATCCTCTGCTGTAGTGGTGATAGAATTGACCTGTGACAAACCCCTGACAACCATTTGTCTGTGGGAGATAATTTCACAATACAAGGTTTAACCTATTACCAAACAATAATGAAATTAACCAGTTTGTTGATGAGGACTCTGGAAATCATTAGGGGAAAAGGAGATATAAGTAATTTCTCCTTTTCCCACAATGTTTTCTGCCTTATCAGAAGATAGTTTTTCCATTTCATCACATTCTGAAATGTTGTCTGCAGACTCATAGAATTTGGGACAGTTGAAAATTTGGCATTTGGTAAAGGGTTAAACCTATATGAATATTTCATTATAAGGCCTTTTGGTGACGATTTCATTATAAGGCCTTTTGGTGACGATTTCATTATAAGGCCTTTTGGTGACGATTTCATTATAAGGCCTTTTGGTGACGATTTCATTATAAGGCCTTTTGGTGACGATTTCATTATAAGGCCTTTTGGTGACGATTTCATTACAAGGCCTTTTGGTGACGATTTCATTATAAGGCCTTTTGGTGACGATTTCATTACAAGGCCTTTTGGTGACGATTTCATTACAAGGCCTTTTGGTGACGATTTCATTACAAGGCCTTTTGGTGACGATTTCATTACAAGGCCTTTTGGTGACGATTTCATTATAAGGCCTTTTGGTGACGATTTCATTATAAGGCCTTTTGGTGACGATTTCATTATAAGGCCTTTTGGTGACGATTTCATTACAAGGCCTTTTGGTAATGATTTCATTATAAGGCCTTTTGGGCGCTTGGTCAATTAGTGTCTATGGATAAATTTTTAATTGATCTGAATTTTTACCCTTAATAACCAAAGCTTGATATGTATTTGTGTGTATGTATTTTTGACCATTTTGTATCAACTATGACCACACATTGATGTTTGTTACTATAACATTATCACATTTTTGTCTGATCTTTTCTATTATTGTTCTGTCTCACCTTACAAAAGGGAGTATTAACCGCCGTATTGTAAAGACCTGACATCTGCTACAGAATACAGTAAAATCAAGGGAAGTGGCCACTCTGCACAGACTGGCTGTTGTTCACAATATTGGCCTTCTATCTTATGTATCTCCTATAGATTAGTTGTACAAAAAATGAAGCTGCTCTAGAAATCAGCATGACAAAAGGATGAACTGCTCCCAATAAGCAACTTTTTCTTTTATCACAATTGTTTCTAACAAATACGGAAAAGAAAAGTCTATTTTTCTCTTGTTGTCTGCTTTTGCTTTCAATGTAGGACCAGTCAAAAGTTGCCAAATGTGGGGGTAAACCGGTTTACCCTTTACCAAATGCCAGATTTTCGACTGTTCCAAATTTAAAGAGTTTGCAGACAACATTTCAATATATGATGAAATTGAAATAATCTTCTGATAGAGCAGAAAACATTGTGGGAAAAGGAGAAATTGCTCATTAAGAGCAATTTCTCCTTTTCCCACAATGCCTTTTCAGTTGTCTGCAACAAAGTATTCAAAAGTTATTGTTTGGTAACGAGTTTACAAGTATGAAGAGAATATTTGAAAACATCGCAATGCCATTAACAGCATGGGTCATCAATGTTTTAACTACCCAAAGGGTGTCACAATTGTTCCTATTGATTGTGTAAGACAAAACAAAAGTGCAAAAACTATCTTTCAAAAGCCTTTTATAAGCCTTTAATCATGTTGGAAGAAGTATAAATATAAGCTTTTCCCTTCAATTAAAGAACTGCCTCTCATAAGCTCTTGCCCACTATGAAAGACATGTTTTGTTTAGGCCTTTTCCAACATAGAAAGACTGTTTCAATAACCAGTTGGCTATTTCCCAAATTGTTTCTGTTATATTTTCAAACAGTTATATTGTAAATCTTTAACTGATATTCTCCGTTATACCGTAATCTTGAGCAAACAGCATAATATATTTTGCTCATTAGGAGCAATTTTTCCTTATGTCCAGCTGGTTTTGCAAGCCTTTAGCAGCAGGCGACTCAAAGTGTTGGAATATTGGGTAAGCTCGATGGTGAAAAAATTATTTCTTTTGTGAAATGTTGGGTGTCTGTATTGTAAACCCTTAACCCTTTCCCAAATAATAACGACATTTGACCACTTTGTTGTAGACGACTTTAGAAAACATTGTGGGGAAAGGAGAAAATGCTCTTAACGAGCAATTTTTCTTTTTCCCACAATGTTTTCTGCTCTATCAGAGTATTTCTTTCCAATTTCATCACATTTTGAAATGTCGTCTGCAAACTCTTTCAATTTGGGAAAGTCGAAAACTAGTTGTTTGGGAAAGGGTTAAACTGTAATACCCAACAGACCTACATCTGTAGATGAATACTTCAGAAACATTTGACAAAAGGATAAATTGCTCCTTATGAGCAATTCATCTTGTTGTTACAATTGTTTTCATCCAATTACATAAAGAATATGTTATTTTCTCATGCTTTAGTTTGTCAATTGCAGTTGCCCTCAATTTCAACCATTCAATATTCGCAGATTAGGGGAATAGGATTTCTCACCTTTGACAAATCTTTGGTTTCAAAGCAGATTCGGCTTTTCTATTTTCCTGCAATGTTGTCTATTGTATGCTCAGAAATCCATATGCAAATGCATTGAAAGCATTGCAACAAACGTTGATTAGATATAATGAGCAAATCTATTATTTGTGGTTATTAAGTAGTGTGCAGAAATGGTGAGTAAGTTATTACCACCTAACGTCACATTTTTGCGTTTTGCAGCAGACAACTTTCAAATAGCATTGTGGCAAAAGGAAATATTGCTTGTAACAAGCAATTTCTCCTTTTACCACAATGCTTTTTCAATATATTTACATATTGCAACAGCAAAACTGAAAGGTTTTTCACATGTTAACAAAGCTTTTCTCAAGTTGTCTGCTTCAAGTAAAAAAATGTTGTCTGCAAGTTGTGAAGTGTTAATGTTTGATATTTGAGAAGTGTTCAGATCTTTCTTAGAAGAGGACAGTTTGCCATTTTACCTGTGATTTTTTTTTCATAACTCTATTTTCCAAAATCGATCAAAACTTTCCATTTAGTGTTTTGTCTGTTTTGATTGGTTGTTATTCTATAATGGTTGTTATTGCTATGTTACCTTATTATCACATATGGTATTTGGAGAATGGTTTGAGTGGCAATCTTATTCCATCTCCACATTAAAGATTTTGTCACTGTTCATAAATGAAAACAACAACAGTGTGAACAGATAACAGCATGAACAAACATATTTTCTTGTAAAGGCCTTTGTGTAACAAAAGGATAAATGGCTCATTAGGAGAAATATATCCATTTTTCATAGTGGTTTCAATAGTGGAATCATTGTTTTGCTATAGTCAAAGCAGGAAACCCTTGATCAGACTTTGAATTGGCAAATTTTCCTTACTATGAAAAGTGTACTTTTTTTGTTCCTTCCGACTTCCGTTACCAGCCAAAATTCCGCCAGGTAGATTTGCACCGTACCTGTCTCTATATTTGATAGATGTGAGACTGGTTCCAAATTTACCCGGGTCTAAGCTTTGTAGGGAGTCTGAAACAACACATGTTTGAACTAAACAAAATTTGTAAATATGTATGTGATATGTAATTTTGCATTTCAAGGGGCATGACCTTTTGACCTTTGTAAAGTAAAATTAAAAAACACTTCATATCCTTTTGTAGAGTAACATTTCTTTTAAACAATGTGTTTAAGATGAAAATGTTTTTCACAAAATATGTCCTGACAATTTATTTTTCTCAACCATTAACCAATGAAAGTCTTGGAAATGAATGTGAGAAATGATATCATACTTTTGATACAATTATTTCTTTATCTCAACATGTAAACAATGATTCGTTGTTTTTACCTTTAAATTTACTATTTGTATGATTAGAATCGGTGTCAACCGGAACAAATAAAGCATGAATGTTATATCGGATTTTTTTCACTAATATTTGCTGATTTCCTCATATATGGATTTGCTGCTGGTGCAAATGAAAAGCAAAATCAGACTAAAATAATTAATTATTGAAAAATTGCAATTATAACTCCTTTATGGTATTTTGCAAAAATTCATTGTTACAAAAGGAGAAGTTGTCCCGATATGCAGTTGCTTGTTATGTTAACTCTTTACCAAACGCCAAATTTTCGACTGTCCCAAATTGAGTGAAATTGCACACGACATTTCGAAATGTGATGAAATTGAAAAATAATATTCTGATAGAGCAGAAAACATTGGAGGAAAAGGAGAAATTGCTTGAGACGAGCGATTTCTCCTTTTCCCACAATGTTTTCCAGAGTGGTCTGCATCAAACTGGTAAAATGTCGTTATTGTTTGATAATGGGTTAAACTGGTTTCTTCTGTGTCCCAAACACTGATGTTGCTTCAAAGTTATTCAATATCAAGTAATTTGTTAATGTCCCTTGGACATAATATGAGGAACATGTTGTTATAATTCTCATTTCATCCTTCTCATTTATCCTGTCACAACTTGTACAAACCCAGAATAAATGATGTCGGGGTTCAGTGTGAGACTGTAATAAGTGCTTCATAAACATAAAACACATACCATAATCTCGCATTGAACCCTCATTGTACAATTATTATATACATTATATAACTTTTTACTCACATGATTGTTTTTATTCCAGCATTAGATGTTTGTAGCTCCTTTAACCCTTTCCCAAACGACCCACTTTCGACTGTCCCAAATTGGAAGAGTTTGCAGACGACATTTCAAAATGTGATGAAATTGAAAAATAATCTTTAGATAGAGCAGAAAACCTTGTGGGAAAAGGAGAAATTGCTCTTAACGAGCAATTTCTCCTTTTCCCATAATGTTTTCTGGAGTCGTCTGCAACAAAGTGGTTAAATGTCGTTATTGTTTGGTATTGGGTTAAATCTGATTTGATAACCGCCACATGCATGCAATACTTTCACTGTGATTGGTCGAGGCGCATCCGTTGTTAATTGGTATATCAAATGACTGTGTTAACTCTAATTCTTCAGAAACGAAATTACTTTTGTGGTTTGTATTAACTCAAACACTGATGATTATTTCTATCTTTTGTTACAATGATAGGCTGGCATCAAATGATTTATCATTACTAAAATTGTTTTTGATCTCTTGGTTAAATATTTTGCAATGTCAAAAGGTTGAATGGACTTTGCAAAACCAAATTATATTTTTTTAATTTCTGACATTTGACATCTGAATATATATACAATGAACAAAGGATACTTAATGTTAAAAAAAGATGATATTCCATTTTCAGACAAATTTTTCAAAAAGACGATATACTATAGTGTCTGCATAAGCTTCAGATTTCTATGAGAAATTGCCAATTGGTTATTGCATTGAAATGAACAGAGCCTCTTTGATGTTTTAACCCTTTACCAAACGCCATATTTTCTACTGTCCCAAATTAAAAGAGTTTGGAGACGACATTTCAAAATGTGATGAAATTGAAACGTAATCTTCTGATAGGGTAGAAAACATTGTGGGAAAAGGAGAAATTACTCGTTACGAGCAATTTCTCTTTTTCCCACAATGTTTTCCAGAGTCGTCTGCAACAAAGTAGTCAAATGTGGTTATTGTTTGGTAATGGGTTAAGGTGAAAGGTGAGATGCTGTGTCCCTAGTTTCCTGGCTTACAATCCTACAAGCCTGGAACCTTGTTACCTGTATTTAACATGGCTCGGGTTTACAAACGACAAATGAAACTATTATACAGTTAAAAACATTGTTAGGATAGAGATTTTGTTAGAAAAAGAGAAATTGCTCATAAACCAATTTTACAGGCATCACATGGTTGTGTGGTTGATTGATGATTACAGTGCTGTCATTTGCAATATCAATTTTACCTCAGATGTACCTAGGCTGAATTTTAATGTTTTTAACCCTTTCCCAAACAATAACAACATTTGACCACTTTCTTGCACACGACTTTAGACAATATTGTTGGAAAAGGAGAAATTGCGCGTTAGAGCAATTTTTCCTTTTTCCCACAAGGTTTTCTGCTCTATCTGACCAATAGTTTTCAATTTCATCTCATTTTGAAATGGTGTCTGCAAACTCTTTCGATTTGGGACAGTCGAAAATTTGTTGTTTGGGAAAAGGTTAAGGGAAGTTTACTATAGCGTCCCAAGGCCTTCTCTTTATCTGAGAATATTATTATTCAAGTTATGTTGGATTTGTACATAATAAAGTTTTTATCTCCTACAACCTGTTTTAACTTGTATTATTTTACCCACATAATTCTGGCTGCCTGTTGTATATACACTGTGTTTGTGGTGTCTTCTAGGGTTTAATCAAGACAAAAGCTAGACGTTTGAGGTGCTGCATGGCTAGTGGTTAAGGTGGAAGTCTGATAACTCAGGGGTCCCAGGTTTAAGCCAAACAGATACATCGGGTTTCATTGGAGTTGCCTTTGGCACCTCAGAGACCTAGCCTGGTATAGGTGAATCAAGGAAATTCATTATATAACAGAGAAATGTTTAGCATTTGTACACCTCATATAAACAAAGCTTGACCTTTGCTATAAATTGGCAGCTGGCCTGTAATCTAACCCGTTTGCTTCTATGAGTTTCTTTTCTCATCAAAATTAAGCAGATATTTAAGGTTTTGGAAAGCAGGCGACACAAACATCTATTTTTAGAAAATATCCCAGCATTCAAAGGGTTAACCTTTCTTCCATGATCATTGTTTTAACACATTACCAAACAATAACGACATTTGAACACTTTGTTGTAGACAACTCTGGAAAAAACTGTGGGAAAATGAGAAAATTGCTCATAATGAGCAATTTCTCCTTTTCCACAATGTTCTTTACCATATCAGAAGTTTACTTTCCAATTCCATCACATTTTGAAATGTCGTCTACAAATTGTTTCAATTTGGGACAGTCAAAAATATGGTGTTTTGTTAAGGGTTAACCCATTACCAAACAATAACTACATTTGACCACTTTGTTGTAGACAACTCTGGAAAACACTGTGGGAAAATGACCAACTTCTCCTTTTCACATTTATTCTTAATCAATCAACCACATTTTGAAAAAGTAGTAAAAAATTATGATAAAACAATAGATATACAAAAGACATATTAAAACATAAAATATCACATAGATAGTCATAAGAAAGCATATATTAAGACATAAACATGTCTTTTTAACATCTTTAGAAATCTATCACAATTCTGCTATATGGATACATACACATCCCCCATTGTTCACACAATGAGAAATTCACTCTTTTTTTCACAATGGTTATCATCAAATATCATAAAGTAAATATCTTTTTTCAATATGTGGAAACTAATTAAAGAATTTGCCTACAAATCGAATGGAAAGTGATTATATTTCACACCTCAATTAATGTATGATACATTTTTTTTGTAGTGTGTAACGGATAATTCTCTGTATCAACTTACATATTTATAATTAATAATATCTAGCCATTTAAAATGAATTACAATGACTTGCTTCAATTGAAAAAGTATTTGTACAACAATTATAATCATCTGATAAGATTAACTAATGAGACCTTTGTGTCCCATATCGGTTGAAATTATAATTACTACAACTTGTTTGATCAAACATAAGAATAGCCTATGTATACTGGTATGTCATGTATGTATCCATTCATGTCATTTAAGTCATCAAAAATGTCATTTTATCCACTTACCAATTGTATTTATCTTCAAAATGGGTTACACATACCTGTACAGGAGGTGTGGAATACAAGCGCTAACGGCCTAATGCCACCATATATTCACCTTGTATCCAAATTCTCTAATTGGATTTTTAAATGTTTCATTGTTGGCAAAACCTCTGTAAATCGTAAGCAAACGCTTGGAAAGTCTAAGATAAGAGTGTGAGGGATAAGTTAATAATCCATGATCTACATCACAATATCACATTGTCTATATGTGGAGAAGGGATTCAGTTGTTGGGGAAAGCCATCTGAAACTGTTTGTACTGCTGATAGCTCTGAAAAAGGAAACAAAATATTAGTTCATCAAATGGTGCCTTGAAGCTGATTGTTCACAGATGTGAGGAAATTTGGCAGTTAAAACTTAATTTCTTTAGAACTTTACAACTGCTTTGTTATAATAGTCATTGGAGAATAATTTGGCAGTTAAAACTTAATTTCTTTAAAACTTTACATCTGCTTTGTTATAACAGTCATTGGAGAATAATTTGGCAGTTAAAACTTAATTTCTTTAAAACTGTACAACAGCTGCATCGGAGAATAGGCATTGGAAGTGAAATTAGTTCGTATTTATGTTTTCAATGTCTGTTTAAAGTGAATGGATTTTTATCCAAAAGGGTTGAAACGGTTTTGAACTATTAATGCATATAAACTGTACATGCTAAGATACATCTCTCTTGACCTTAAGTTTGATTATATACCTTTTTTCTCATGTGGCTCAAAGCCAATACCAACGCATGGAATGATACTTCATCATGATATTCTGCATATATCTCACAACTACAAAATGATGCTATAATTTTGTAAATCAAAATAACACCATGAAAAGCATGTATTTGGTAAAGCATGCATATTATTGAAATATAACTCCAAGTGAAATGAATGGTAAAATAAGATCATAGAAGTCAATATCTTCAAAATCATGCACTAAAACATTAAATACATATAATATGTGAATGTTTGCTTCGGCTTATTTCATCAGTGGTGAGGAGCATATGACATGTATTTCCATTTTCTCTCTAGTTGTGTCGCCATTATATTTATATATATTATAGTTGATGACTGTTCTTTGTATATAGACTTTAACTTTTGATTAATCGACTGATAGGCCTATAAGGCTGGGTGTAATTAAGACCACTTTATTACACCTGTAAATTGCTTATACACATGCCACTATAACAAACATTTTACTTACTTACTTATTTACTTAATAATATGGCATCATGAAATAAGATTGGCAAACATTGTGGGTAAAAGTCTGTGATATTAACATACAAGAAGATTGTAAAGAAAAAAATAACAGAGCCTTGGTAGATCATGCAGCAGCATGACAATTTGCGATCCAAATACAAATAATCTGTGCTATGTTTCATGAAGTCACAGCAACATGATTTATCCAGCTATAACCACTGAATGGTTATGTTGGTATGGGAAAGCAGCCACTGCCTTGGGAAGAATATTGTGCAGTCCAGTGAGGAAATACCAGGATTATGGATAGGTAACCTGACCGTGGTCTATGTGACCTATAGTGGTTAAAACTTGAATAAAAGATAAGAGGTATGGATAGTTTGATTTGTTGATGAGGTTAGAAAAAAAGGCATTTATAATGTAAAATAAGTAGAACAAAAGATGTAATTTCTCTTTGTGATCAATTCCTCCTTTTTTCTCAAATGTGTTTTAAGCCTTCTCTATTTCATTGCTTTAACCCCTTACCAAGAGCCAAAAGTTTGTCTGTCCAAAATTAAAAGAGTTTGCAGGTGACATTTCAAAATGTGATGAAATGGAAAAATGATATTCTGATAGGGCAGAAAACATTGTGGGAAAAGGAGTTATTGCTCGTTACAAGCAATTTCTCCTTTTCTCACAATGTTATCCAGTCATCTGCAACAAACTGGTCAAATGTGGTTATTGTTTGGTAAAGGGTTAAACTGGCTATGGGAGAAGGTTAAATACATACTGTAACAAAACTCCCGCCAGATAATTGTGCTGTTTGGGAAGAGAGATATCCAGAATTCGTGAGGGAAGAAGCATAGTATGTTTCTTCCATTCGGAAGTGAATGGCTCCGTACTTCTTCAACGCCTCTCGCTGGAGTGATGGGAGAGAAATGTGAGAACTGATCTCACTGTCAAGTATAGCCACATTGTAAAAACGTACCTGAAATAGAAATATTCAATTTTACACAGAGCACATTTTTTATTTATTTATTTATTTATTTGTATGGTGTCTAATGCCATACCAACATTTTTTATAGTTATGTAATGGCTTTCCTGGATCCACCAGTACTAGGCCAGGGCTCTAAGGTGACTTGCCAAAGGCCACTCCCACGAAACCAGAGGTGTCAGAGGGGTCGAACTATGAACCACTGAGTTCTAAATCCACACCTTAACCACTGGGCCACGCAGGACCCTTGAGTACATTTTTACAAGTCACCATGAGAATGAAATGAACCAAATTTGCGCAATGATAAACACCTCACTCTATAATCACTAACTTTGATGCATTTGTTTAGGAAGTCTTAATAATAAACAAACCACTGTGACAAAAAATAATTTTCCTCTTTCAAACAAGTAGTATTTTCAACTAATTATGATAGTGAAAGTAAAATTCTGCAAGCTACTCTTTGTCGTCTGCTGTTGTTTTGAATTTCACCTAGTTAATAAATTACCACATCAAAAAGCTTTTCTATATTAACTGACAATTAGTAAATTGCAAAATTGTAAATTGTAAAACTTCAGTAAGTCTTTCATCTGTTTTTTTCACAATGTTTCTTGCCAATTATCTCAAAATGAATTGTTTTTCTTACCTTTAGATACTGCTTTTGCTTTCAATTTGAGTCAGTCACGAAGCCGTGTCATATGGATTTGGCTCAAGATTTCTGTACCTCACAGAATGCCAATCATTTGTAAATTGGCTTGCCTGATTCAAAAGTTAAAGAATGTCTTCACTTACTTCATCAATTGTACCCCTGAAATAAGCTGTGTTGTCCTTCCCGATATACATTGTCTGGTTTGCACTTGCCACAGAAGACTGAAGCATAGATTTTACACTTCATTGAAAGCATATAGTAATGATGATTTCTATAACACAATTAGGAATATGTCCTGGTGGGGTATCAAGGTATGATGATTTCTATAACACAGGAATATGTCCTGGTGGGGTATCAAGGTATGATGATTTCTATAACACAGGAATATGTCCTGGTGGGGTATCAAGGTATGATGATTTCTATAACACAGGAATATGTCCTGGTGGGGTATCAAGGTATGATGATTTCTATAACACAGGAATATGTCCTGGTGGGGTATCAAGGTATGATGATTTCTATAACACAGGAATATGTCCTGGTGGGGTATCAAGGTATGATGATTTCTATAACACAGGAATATGTCCTGGTAGGGTATCAAGGTATGATGATTTCTATAACACAGGAATATGTCCTGGTGGGGTATCAAGGTATGATGAGTTCTATAACACAGGAATATGTCCTGGTGGGGTATCAAGGTATGATGATTTCTATAACACAGGAATGTCCTGGTGGGGTATCAAGGTATGATGAGTTCTATAACACAGGAATATGTCCTGGTGGGGTATCAAGGTATGATGATTTCTATAACACAGGAATATGTCCTGGTGGGGTTTCAAGGTATGATGAGTTCTATAACACAGGAATATGTCCTGGTGGGGTATCAAGGTATGATGATTTCTATAACACAGGAATATGTCCTGGTGGGGTATCAAGGTATGATGAGTTCTATAACACAGGAATATGTCCTGGTGGGGTATCAAGGTATGATGATTTCTATAACACAGGAATGTCCTGGTGGGGTATCAAGGTATGATGAGTTCTATAACACAGGAATATGTCCTGGTGGGGTATCAAGGTATGATGATTTCTATAACACAGGAATATGTCCTGGTGGGGTATCAAGGTATGATGATTTCTATAACACAGGAATATGTCCTGGTGGGGTATCAAGGTATGATGATTTCTATAACACAGGAATATGTCCTGGTAGGGTATCAAGGTATGATGATTTCTATAACACAGGAATATGTCCTGGTGGGGTATCAAGGTATGATGAGTTCTATAACACAGGAATATGTCCTGGTGGGGTATCAAGGTATGATGATTTCTATAACACAGGAATATGTCCTGGGGGGGTATCAAGGTATGATGATTTCTATAACACAGGAATATGTCCTGGTGGGGTATCAAGGTATGATGATTTCTATAACACAGGAATATGTCCTGGTGCGGTATCAAGGTATGATGATTTCTATAACACAGGAATATGTCCTGGTGGGGTATCAAGGAACCAGTCATCGAGAATGAATTTAATAAGCTTCAAGGTTCGGTCAATATCGATGTAAAACAAATAAGTTTAACCCTTTACTAAATGCCAAATTTTTGACTGTCCCAAATTGAGAGTTTGCAGGTGACATTTCAAAATGTGATGAAATTGGAAAATAATCTTCTGATAGGCCAGAAAACATTGTGGGAAAAGGAAAAATTGCTTCTTATGATCAATTTCTCCTTTTCCCACAATGTTTTCTAAAGTCATCTGCAAAAAGTCTTCAAATGTCGTTATTGTTTGGGAAAGGGTTAAATAAAATACTTTCTAAAACTTAAAGGTCAAGTGTTCAATACAACTACATGTACATATCTGCTGATGTCCACAATAAAGTAATTAATCTATTCAAAGGCCACAGACGAGGGATATGTCTATTTAAACATCTTCTTAAAAGAAATTTGATTATTCGTCATTGTTTTAAGTCATGAATCTCCTGAACTATTTATGTTATTAATCAATAGAATCTAGATCCAAGAATATTGACTGGCCTTCATAGCAGCAGATATTTTATTATATGGAAACATAATCATTTGAGTGCAAAAATACATAAATGTAAGGTTTTAACCCATTCCTGTGGGATTTTCTTTAAACATTCATGTATATTCAATGTAAAGATGAATTGATTAAATAAACAGATTCCTTTTTGAAAATAAACATATTTGCAGAATTAATGTTCAGTGCCTTCTAAAATTCTTTATTACGAAGGGATATATGCTAAAAAAATTTAAAGGAAAAGATGACTGTACATTTTCCCTTTACACAAACATGTATACCAAATAAAGTCACCTTCAATAAAAACAATCAATCCCTATGATGCCAAGTATGCCAAGTATACCAAGTAAGCCATGTAGAAGCCAGAAGAAGAAGAAGCCAGAAGAAGAAGAAGAAGAAGAAGAAGAAGAAGTAGAAAAAAAGAAGAAGGAGAAGAAGAAGGAGAGGGAGCAGACAAAGAAGAAGACATGACAAAAACCAGATACACAGATCTGCATACTCCTGTTAATGCTCATCGTAGTTAGAATACCTGAGATTTCGTTCAGGATTTGTAATCTTTATTTTATCTGTAAGCCCTATATTGTGGGTACCGGTATTATAAGAATGGTCTCAGCAAGACAATCTAACAAGTACCAACGGAATAGAATATGAATAACAATGTAAGAAAAAAATGTTATATCCAGGGTTCAGTGCAAGACTATTGTAAGTGCTTCATGCTTGTGAAAGACTATCTATAGCCTTGCATTGAACCCTCCATATACCTTTTTAACTAACTAACTAACTTTACTTTATTCCATAATAAACATTACATGTTATATAGCAGATAAACAATTGAACATAACAAAAATAAACATGGATCAACAGATGAGCTCATGATATTATAGAGCTTAATCAAATTCATCTAAATTAAGTACAGTAGAGTTCAATTCCTAAAGAGACAGTAATAAATAAATTTAGATAAGTTTTTATCTAGACTACTGACTTACCCAATTAAAAACTCCTGTCACGCTCTCCTGGTTATCTAGGGTTCCGTCCACAAACAGTGATATCTTTTGGGCTGAAAACAATTATGCATAATGTAGATTAGACACATGCATTTAAAACATGTCTACAGTTAATCCTCATCAACATGTATGATTATAGACAGATTTAACATCGCATCAACATTATTTCAGTTGTGTCGCGATACCTGACTCTTAATGATGGAGGAAGTGATCATACTTAATGGGCAAACTGGGAAGAAACATCAGCATTCCCTGAGTCAGTCGGGAGACTATCTCAAATAAAAATCCAAATGGCATTACCGGGATTTGAACCAACCAGAGAGCAGTCATGTTCAAAGTTCGGGATTTGAACCAACACGGAGACCAGTCATGTTCAAAGTTCAGGATTTGAACCAACACGGAGAGCAGTCATGTTCAAAGTTCAGGATTTGAACCAACACGGAGAGCAGTCATGTTCAAAGTTCGGGATTTGAACCAACACGGAGAGCAGTCATGTTCAAAGTTCGGGATTTGAACCAACACGGAGAGCAGTCATGTTCAAAGTTCGGGATTTGAACCAACACGGAGAGCAGTCATGTTCAAAGTTCGGTATTTGAACCAACACGGAGAGCAGTCATGTTCAAAGTTCAGGATTTGAACCAACACGGAGAGCAGTCATGTTCAAAGTTCGGGATTTGAACCAACACGGAGAGCAGTCATGTTCAAAGTTCGGGATTTGAACCAACACGGAGAGCAGTCATGTTCAAAGTTCGGGATTTGAACCAACACGGAGAGCAGCCATGTTCAAAGTTCGGGATTTGAACCAACACGGAGAGCAGCCATGTTCAAAGTTCGGGATTTGAACCAACACGGAGAGCAGCCATGTTCAAAGTTCAGGATTTGAACCAACACGGAGAGCAGCCATGTTCAAAGTTCGGGATTTGAACCAACACGGAGAGCAGCCATGTTCAAAGTTCGGGATTTGAACCAACACGGAGAGCAGTCATGTTCAAAGTTCAGGATTTGAACCAACACGGAGAGCAGTCATGTTCAAAGTTCGGGATTTGAACCAACACGGAGAGCAGCCATGTTCAAAGTTCGGGATTTGAACCAACACGGAGAGCAGCCATGTTCAAAGTTCGGGATTTGAACCAACACGGAGAGCATTCATGTTCAAAGTTCAGGATTTGAACCAACACGGAGAGCAGCCATGTTCAAAGTTCGGGATTTGAACCAACACGGAGAGCAGCCATGTTCAAAGTTCAGGATTTGAACCAACACAGAGAGCAGCCATGTTCAAAGTTCAGGATTTGAACCAACACAGAGAGCAGCCATGTTCAAAGTTCGGAATTTGAACCAACACGGAGAGCAGTCATGTTCAAAGTTCAGGATTTGAACCAACACGGAGAGCAGTCATGTTCAAAGTTCGGGATTTGAACCAACACGGAGAGCAGCCATGTTCAAAGTTCGGGATTTGAACCAACACGGAGAGCAGCCATGTTCAAAGTTCGGGATTTGAACCAACACGGAGAGCAGCCATGTTCAAAGTTCGGGATTTGAACCAACACGGAGAGCAGTCATGTTCAAAGTTCAGGATTTGAACCAACACGGAGAGCAGTCATGTTCAAAGTTCAGGATTTGAACCAACACGGAGAGCAGCCATGTTCAAAGTTCGGGATTTGAACCAACACGGAGAGCAGCCATGTTCAAAGTTCGGGATTTGAACCAACACGGAGAGCAGTCATGTTCAAAGTTCGGGATTTGAACCAACACGGAGAGCAGCCATGTTCAAAGTTCGGGATTTGAACCAACACGGAGAGCAGCCATGTTCAAAGTTCGGGATTTGAACCAACACGGAGAGCAGTCATGTTCAAAGTTCGGGATTTGAACCAACACGGAGAGCAGTCATGTTCAAAGTTCGGTATTTGAACCAACACGGAGAGCAGCCATGTTCAAAGTTCAGGATTTGAACCAACACGGAGAGCAGCCATGTTCAAATTTGTTCGGGATTTGAACCAACACGGAGAGCAGTCATGTTCAAAGTTCGGGATTTGAACCAACACGGAGAGCAGTCATGTTCAAAGTTCGGGATTTGAACCAACACGGAGAGCAGTCATGTTCAAAGTTCGGGATTTGAACCAACACGGAGAGCAGTCATGTTCAAAGTTCAGGATTTGAACCAACACGGAGAGCAGTCATGTTCAAAGTTCGGGATTTGAACCAACACGGAGAGCAGTCATGTTCAAAGTTCGGGATTTGAACCAACACGGAGAGCAGTCATGTTCAAAGTTCGGTATTTGAACCAACACAGAGAGCAGCCATGTTCAAAGTTCGGGATTTGAACCAACACCGAGAGCAGTCATGTTCAAAGTTCGGGATTTGAACCAACACGGAGAGCAGTCGTGTTCAAAGTTCAGTACTCAAACCACTAGGTCATGGAGGCCCTATAATCCTGTTTTAAGCCACTGCTCTTGCATATTGTATGAAAAGCCTTTTAGTTTAACCCTTTACGGTATATAGCGCCGTTCACCGCCTTATCGATTACCGTATAAAACCCTTTTCGCCGTTATACCTATTACCGTATAAAACCTATTTTGACGTTCTATCGATTACCGCATAGAACGCTTTTTGACAGCTGAAAAACTGATTCAACTTTAGCCCTTAATAACACATCTTTGCACACACGTCATTTTCTCCAAATTTTATTTTCCTCTTAAATAAATATGTCTTCTTTCATTTCCGATGATAAAATCATAGGGTCAAAGTTTAAACTTTTGCTCTAGAGAGAATCTTTTGATAATGGTCTCACGATACGCTTATGGAAATAACGCTATCAAATTGAGATGAAGGGAATCCAAATTACCAACCCAATTAATGAGAAGCCTTCCGGTCATAAAAGATCAAAACACTGCCGATTTGTAAAGACTCGATAAGGATTTCAGGCAATTCTTTAGTAACTTAACACATTTCTAAAAATACTATCCAATTAAAATGAGAGCATACGGCACGCGACCTGTAAAGGATGTTTATGACACGGAGCTATTGTTCAAAGTTTAAAGGCGATTGAAAATCGAGCCGTCAAATAATTGACGCTATAAAGACGGCCTTTTTAAAATATTTAGCCAATTTGGTGTTTCCGATCGCAAGTCGGACATCAATGTAGATTCAGAGCAGTAATTTGATCGTTTTTTTTAAGCCTGAAGATGATGAAATGTTGATAAATATTACCAATTCACGGACAAGCAAATTAGATCATTCCTCCGACGTTGACTTCAACTACGAGCTTTTGGTAAATTCATCACCCATGGGCACGTATTTTACGGAAATATTAGCATGTTTCTTTGCCAAAATGAATTAATTTTTACTGTTTTACATTTATTAGAAGGACCAGGTTTAACTTCTTTACAAAGCAATATTGCGTTGAAAAACATTCTTTTCTTCATTTTGGAAACTGTTTGACTGGGCATTGAAGTAAAACGATTCAGCTTTGTTGAGAAATATGCAAAGACAAAGTATGTATCTCGAATCATGAATGGCATTTTTCGGCAACTAAATTCCCTGCAATTGATGACAAAACAGAAAAACAAATTAGGGATCTCTCAGGGAGAACACATAAGTCATTTTATTACTTTTGATTTTGTATAATTCACACTGTAATATACATTTTCATTGTTTGCTTAATTTTCTACAACTTAATCCTGATATGAATGTATCACTAAATAAAGAAAAAAACATCAACTTAAAGGAAATTTTGTTCTCGTCGTCTTTTATTCTTTGAGAAAATCTATTAGATGAATGTAAAATGCATTAATTTGGGTTTGATTAACAGTACCCCAATCAATAACAATTATCGGAGATAATCCTGTGCAAATAGGTACCCAGGGTGACTAATTATGTATGCGTTAATGGTCTTCGATAATCGGATGGTTTATACCTTATAGTGTCACTGATAAGCCTTATCTCTATACCTTAAAGGGTTAAGCCTATCTTAATACAGGAAGAAATTCATTCAGAAAGCTTCTACTGGACTGGCATCTGTATTATACCAAATGTTGTCTTCTACTCTAGCATTCTGTCTCGTTTTACTATGCTCACTTGAAACAGCAGTGACTTTATGGCAAGGTTTGGAGAAGAAGACCCCCTTAAGGGGATTCCCCTTAAAGCCATACTTGCACTCATTTACTCTTAGAAAATGTAGAATAATTGAAAATCAACTTAGATACTTTAAATTCCCTTTGACAGAAGCATTAAGAGTGTAACATGTTCACATGATGCTTTGAAAAGAGAGAATACGATAAGGTTTGTTTACAATTTGCAATAAAACAAGGTCAGACAAGAAACGTTGGAAACCAATAAAACCCAAGAAATTCTCCATTTTGAATATTCATGTTGTTAATATTGGATAAATGACAGTATTTGTGTGTGTTTCACATGCTTTTTTTTCCAGAGCGCTCTTTGCTGTTTTACATGTTACTCGAATGTAAACAAAAAAGTAATGTTGGTGGGCACCAAATTTTTTTAAAACAGCACTTTGAATGATAGATAATAAATAGTGCAGGGGTTATATTGTCATCATCCTGTGATCCTGTCCAAATTGAAAGAGTTTGCAGACAACATTTCAAAATGTGACGAATTCAAATATAATCTTCTGATAGGACAGAAAACATTGTTGGAAAAGGAAAAATTGCTCTTAATGAGAAATTTTCTCCTTTTCCCACAATGTTTTCCAGAGTCGTCTGCAACAAAGTGTTTAAATGTTTATTAATGGGTTAAATGAGACAAGCGTGCTTACATGACAGACTGTGTCTAAAGATGACATTGTGCCAGGACCCGCCAGACAGACTGCTTGAACCTGTGACTGTGACAGTACCGTACTTGCCCTTCAATACTCCCCCCTCCACCCAGAAACAGATGTTGGTGTCCAGTGTACAGGTGATGGGGTAAGGACCGCTGGTATATCCACTATCAAGCTGGATCCAAGCCTCAATGGTAAAACTGGAAATACAAAACTATCAAGCTGACTCCAAGCCTCAATGGTAAAACTGGAAATACAAAACTATCAAGCTTGATCCAAGCCTCAATGGTAAAACTGGAAATACAAAACTATCAAGCTTGATCCAAGCCTCAATGGTAAAACTGGAAATACAAAACACATGTAATGAACTGCTACTTTATTGTATACTGTTTCACAAACTTTCAACAATATTTCAACTAATTATGTGACAGTGGTCAAACTTCATTTATATATTACCATACCAGAACCACATGGCATCTTAAAAAAATCATTGACTGCTTCTCCATGAACACCTGAATACCTCACTGAAAGCTACTGACAGTAAAGTAATATATCATTTTGAGGGTTCAATGCATTACTATAGCAACTTCTTGACTCTGTAAAGCAGTTGCTATAGCATTGCATTGAACCCTTAATTTGATGAATATACAGTTTTTATGTAGTGAAACTTTTTTGACATCTTTCTAAAGAGTAATCACTATTTCTCAACATCTGCTTCAGCAGACATTATATACATTGAAAGAAGGATGAAATTCTCCTTATGAGCTATTTAGGGCATTTTTGCTATAGTTTTATTTGAAATCATAAAGAAAATATTCCAAAATATAGGGCTTTGTGACTAGTTCAACTTGAAAGCAACTGTAGACATAAAAAATAGCATTAACAAAATACACTAATTCTTTATGGAAAAAGTAATAGAAACCATTGTGATGGGTGGGTAAATTGCTCCTTAGGAACAATTCATCCGCTTGTCACAATGGTTTCTAAAGACTTATTCAGCAGATATACCAGATATATGTTTTTGTATAGGAAAGTTTAACGGGCTCTGCTTTTGATTATAATCAGATTGGCCTTCAGCTCATCAGGTACTATGGAGTAAATGAGTTAACCTATTACCAAACAATAACGACAATTGACCAGTTTGTCACACAACTCTGGAAAACATTGTGGGAAAAGAAGAAATTGCTCATAACGAGCAATTTCTCCTTTTCCCACAATGTTTTCTGCCCTATCAGAAGATTACTTTGCAATTTCATCACCTTTTTAAAATGTCGTCTGCAAACTTTTTCAATTTGGGACAGTTGAAAATTTGTTGTTATGGAAAGGGTTAACTGGGTGTCCATACCTTAAGTCTATGTGTATAGTTGAGACCTCACTCAGAGTAACAAAGTCATCGACTCCATCCAGATACAGTCCCTTGTTGGAATGATCCAGACAGTTGGCCTGGAGATGGGACCAGATCATTGGGAATGCGCCAAACTGAAACACACCAAGCCGGCCCCCGGATATGGAGTAGTCGTACAGGGAACCGGAGTCAACAAGTAGGCTGGTTCCATCATAAATCTTCAAACTGGAAACCAAAATCACATTTAAAGACATTTTCAACAGTTTTATAAGAAAATAATTATTTCATAGATTTTCTTAATTTTTGATAAATTATTTAGAATTTTATTATGAATTAAAAAATTTTAAAAACATGTTACTTTTTTTAAAAAATGGCAGTTTCCATGGTAACCATATTTGAAAAAAAATTTATAAAAAAAACTAGAATGACATTTAACTTCACAAAAAATTGAACATTGGGGCTTAAAATGCATGAGAAATATAAAATAATGTTAATAACCTTTCAAAGTTTAAGGAAAAATATGAATTTTTTTTTTTTCTTAAAAGGTTTTACATACAGTATTTCATCGGAATAAAAACATTTATCAGACTACTATACAAGTAACTCTTCAGTAAGAGATGTATTACCTCCCTTGGATACGCAGATGAACTGCATAGAAAAACCTACCGGGAACATCTTTAAATGATATAGTTCAGGTGCATGCAAACAAGAATACGACATGAAATCAAAGGAAAAAAAAGGATGAAGTCTAGGAATAATGTTACTCCTTAAACATCTTTTTATGCTTTGTTTCAATTTGAGTACCAATTTTCCATATATTGACCAACAGTGACCTTAGCCTTGGTCTAGGTGAAAAAAAAACAGTTTGTGGTTTTAGATATCAATATTATGGAGTCAGTTTGAAAAACCTAGGTCTATGGGTTTCCATTTCATAAGCAAGGTTAAAATTTGACCTTTACCAAGTGTGTGCGACCTTTACCTTTGACCAATTGACCCAAATATAGACAAGGGCTGTACTACAAGCAGCAAAGACCTAACACAATATACCCTCTATAAGAACATAATAAATATTTAGTTAGAGAGAATGAATGTATTATTGAAGAAGTAGCCAGTATTGTGTATTACTTGATATAGCCGTTTGTTGGTGTGTGAGTCAGGTACCAGCGATAGGGAGTTGCTGGGCTCCAAGTTGTCAAGCTGGGATCCTGCCATAAAACTGTCACATGATTTGTGGTGTCATCACTGTGCCACAGGGCTTGGGCAAGAGTTGAGCTGGGACCGGTTGTAGAATCAACAAGCTTTGATAAAATATAATGAAACAAATACAACAACAGGGCTTGTAAAAGTTTATTGAAGAAAAGCTTGTTTGATTTGGGAATAAATGAGGAAAAGTGTGATTTTGGTTTATTAGTAAATGTTATTTGGGAATTTATTAAGAAAAGTCTTTTAGTTGACTTGACACAGGATTAAGACTGATGATCAATTTAGCTCTTGAGTTAGGATTTACTATAAAGCGTCTTGCTCAATAATAGGTCAATCAGGCATTAAATTTTCAAATAACTGAAATATTTTTGATTCTTTGAAATGAAAATCAACAACAATCAATTATCCCTATATATGTATGTAAGCACAGGTTCTTATAGCATCTTTGTATTTTTCATTCTCAATGCATACCACAGCTTTTCATGTAGGTTATAGCATCTTTGTCTTTTATCATTCTCAATGCATACCACAGCTTTTCATGTAGGTTATAGCATCTTTGTCTTTTATCATTCTCAATGCATGCCACAGCTTTTCATGTAGGTTATAGCATCTTTGTTTTTCATCATTCTCAATGCATATCACAGCTTTTCATGTTGGTTATAGCATCTTTGTTTTTCATCATTCTCAATGCATATCACAGCTTTTCATGTAACTTATAGCATCTTTGTCTTTTATCATTCTCAATGCATGCCACAGCTTTTCATGAAGGTTATAGCATCTTTGTCTTTTATCATTCTCAATGCATACCACAGCTTTTCGTGTAGGTTATAGCATCTTTGTCTTTTATCATTCTCAATGCATGCCACAGCTTTTCATGTAGGTTATAGTGTCTTTGTTTTTTATCATTCTCAATGCATACCACAACTTTTCATGTAGGTTATAGCATCTTTGTTTTTTATCATTCTCAACGCATGCCACAGCTTTTCATGTAGGTTATAGCATCTTTGTCTTTTATCATTCTCAATGCATACCACAGCTTTTCGTGTAGGTTATAGCATCTTTGTCTTTTATCATTCTCAATGCATACCACAGCTTTTCATGTAGGTTATAGCGTCTTTATAGTTTTTTATCATTCTCAATGCATACCACAGCTTTTCATGTAGGTTATAGCATCTTTGTATTTTATCATTCTGAATGCATATCACAGCTTTTCATGTAGGTTATAGTGTCTTTATTGTTTTTTATCATTCTCAATGCATACCACAGCTTTTCATGTAGGTAATAACATCTTTGTCTTTCATCATTCTCAATGCATACCACAACTTTTCATGTAGGTTATAGCATCTTTGTCTTTTATCATTCTCAATGCATGCCACAGCTTTTCATGTAGGTTATAGCATCTTTGTCTTTTATCATTCTCAATGCATACCACAGCTTTTCATGTAGGTTATAGCATCTTTGTTTTTCATCATTCTCAATGCATACCACAGCTTTTCGTGTAGGTTATAGCATCTTTGTTTTCTATCGTTCTCAATGCATACCACAGCTTTTCATGTAGGTTATAGCATCTTTGTTTTCTATCGTTCTCAATGCATACCACAGCTTTTCATGTAGGTTATAGAATCTTTGTCTTTTATCATTCTCAATGCATACCACAGCTTTTCATGTAGGTTATAGCATCTTTGTCTTTTTTCATTCTCAATGCATACCACAGCTTTTCATGTAGGTTATAGCATCTTTGTCTTTTATCATTCTCAATGCATACCACAGCTTTTCATGTAGGTTATAGCATCTTTGTCTTTTTTCATTCTCAATGCATACCACAGCTTTTCATGTAGGTTATAGCATCTTTGTCTTTTATCATTCTCAATGCATACCACAGCTTTTCATGTAGGTTATAGCATCTTTGTTTTTTATCATTCTCAATGCATACCACAGCTTTTCATGTAGGTTATAGCATCTTTGTCTTTTATCATTCTCAATGCATACCACAGCTTTTCATGTAGGTTATAGCATCTTTGTTTTTTATCATTCTCAATGCATACCACAGCTTTTCATGTAGGTTATAGCATCTTTGTTTTTTATCATTCTCAATGCATACCACAGCTTTTCATGTAGGTTATAGCATCTTTGTTTTTTATCATTCTCAATGCATACCACAGCTTTTCATGTAGGTTTTAGCGTCTTTGTCTTTTATCATTTTCAATTCATTCCATAGCTTTTCATGTAGGTTATAGCATCTTTGTCTTTTATCATTTTCAATTCATACCACAGCTTTTCATGTAGGTTATAGCATCTTTGTCTTTTATCATTCTCAATGCATGCCACAGCTTTTCATGTAGGTTATAGCATCTTTGTCTTTTATCATTCTCAATGCATGCCACAGCTTTTCATGTAGGTTATAGCATCTTTGTCTTTTATCATTCTCAATGCATACCACAGCTTTTCATGTAGGTTATAGCATCTTTGTATTTTTCATTCTCAATGCATACCACAGCTTTTCATGTAGGTTTTAGCGTCTTTGTCTTTTATCATTTTCAATTCATACCACAGCTTTTCATGTAGGTTATAGCGTCTTTGTCTTTTATCATTTTCAATGCATACCACAGCTTTTCATGTAGGTTTTAGCGTCTTTGTCTTTTATCATTTTCAATTCATACTAGTATGCATGTTATCAAAGTTCTTAATAGTTAATGTTTTTCCTATATAGGGGTTTATGACAATTTAAAAAATGAAGCCAATAACAGACTATAATGGCTAGAAGGTACATGAAATCATTTTGATTAAAAAAATAATTGCTAATTAGAAGGGATGTCAATGATTCCTTTAAACCTTTGTATTAGATGTGTCAATGTTCAATATGGAGTAAGGAGCGAAAGAGTTGTTTCTCCTTTCATTGAGCTTTTGTAGATCAGTTTTACAATTAAATTCGTCATGGTTTGTTTATTGATAATGCTGTATTTACCTTTATTTGTGGTCCTTGTATACCAGCTTTATATGTTGATTGGTCCAGGTCCCCATAGTTGTAATGTTGACCTCTCCACATTACAATGTAAAACTTGGAACTTCTAACGTACCCAAAGACAAACCCAAAATAATCCGACGCTGCTATGTCAGAGGTGTACCAGGTTCCTGCGTATTCTACAGACCCATAACTGTCCGATCCTGATGATAGAAATAGCTCATATATACCTTATTCATCCTGTCACATTTGCTATTTTGGAATCAATACCTAGGTATCATATAACATTTATGATATACCGCACTTACCATATAGCACAGTGGATAAATGAAAGGTCACAAGGCAGATCCTGTGAGCAGCGGGATCTGCTTTGCGATCGTTCATTAATCCACATTTGGCACGAGTCCTGGTTCTGTATCCAGGAAGCAGAATCGAAAGTGATTAATCTAAGTTGTAAGAACTTGTTTCACAATCGATGTAAAATAAAAAGGTTTGGACTATATAACACAGTAAAATGACGAATTATGAGGACATCATGATATGATTTCATGTTAAACTCATTCTCTACTTGTTTACTATCGCTATATTGATCCAAGTTTTATTTATCTTTTTCCTGTCTTATTTTCGTTTTTTGTTTGTTTGTTTAGTTGAATCAATAGAGGTTACAGTATACATAGAAAGACGGTTGGTGTCTTTGAACAGTAAAGTTTATAGGGTTGGTTTTGGATTATTACCCAATTAACCTTCTCCTCACCAGATAATATCCCTACACCTTGCCCGATAACATTTCCAATTCAAGACACCAACCATCTATTATCTATATGTTCTTTCTAACTAACAAATCAAAGGCCAGAATGGCCTGAACTGCGTCGCAGTATGGTCTGAAAGGTTTGTGCGTACGAATGGATTTGAAAGAAATCTAAGGAATTTTTTAAAACAAACCAACATATTTCTGTTGAATAGCAGTAACCAAAATAGAAGTAAAAAAAGACATGTCCCAGTACGCCAGTGGTACTCAAACCCAATGCTCTAATCAAATGAAAAATTATTATTCCAGTCATCAACAAAATAGATATTGTAGACGAAAACAAGCATTTTTAGTTAAGATACCAATCTGCAAGGGGCCACAGTCACAAGTTATTTAAGAAACACTGCAGCACAAATACAGCTTCAGTCAGAGATCATTGAAAAGTTTTAAAAGTGCATTAAATAAATATTGGGTTAAATGCCATATCAAAAGGCATGCCCGAGTGTTACGAACAGGAACCGGAACACAAGAAAAGAGTAGATCAAAAAGGATCGGAGAGATGTAAGTCTAAAAAATGATCTCAACAACAAAGTAAACAATCATACATTCTAATCTGGGTGATTTTTTTATCTACTCAACAATACCTACATTTAGTGTTTCTTCCAGGAATTGAAACAATAGAGGTATTTCCCCAATACATTGGGCAAAAGGTGATAATAGATCTTCTTTTTCATTTTGCCATTGTAAAATGCACATGCTCACTTCATGGTCAGTAATGGCAACGAAAAACACGGTGTATTTCCCGGCTTTTAAAGAAACATCAGGCAATATTTCTTTTTCTTTCTTATAATGAAAAAATGACAGATTTTTTGTTTAGTATGAACCGTCCTGTTCAATTGCAAAATCAACTTTCAAATTAAAGTAACGGCTTAAATTTGAAAATTAATGTCGTTTTTCATTTCATAACAATATTACTGCAAAGAATCGGGAGCCGTATTTTCACTTCACTAAGCGTACTTGTTCCAAACCCTCTGGTGACCAAACAAACGAATCGGAAACCTATCACTGAAATTGGGTATTGGGTTTATGAAACAAAATAAAATCGCTGATAACTATCAGTTTTCCTTCATGAATGTTTCTAAGCCGTTTCTGGCACAAGGCCTGTTGTTAAAAGAAGTTTGCAAATCATAAAAAAGGGACTTCGTTCTGCACTGAGTAAAAAAATACTGGGGATTCCTTGAAAGATGGGGGAAATCCAACGGCCTAGATACGGGTGCTGTGGGAACGTGTCAAGACGGCCCCATGTCAAAACGTCCCGGAGATCGATGAGAACGGCCATGGAATGGTCAAAACGGGCCGATTGTTGATTTTTCAATCAGTCAAAACGGCCCAAATAAAGGTTTACCCTGTTTTAACACTTTAAACCGAAAATGTTGCCGTTGTGACTTATTTCGGGCCGTTTTGAACGTAGGACATTTTGACATCGGGCCGTTTCGACTGTAATCCGGCGCCGCAAGATACCTTCTTCTAGAAGTTCTAGGATGTTTGGAAATTAACGCGGATAGTTTGCATTACCTTTTATCACCATCCTGCACATAACAGACGCATCCAAAACAAACCAAGGAAGAAAGAGTTATTTCAAAAAATGACGATTTAATTTGATAAGAATTCACGCAGTTATAGACAGATTACAATCAACATAGAAGTTGGAACTACTTTCTTTCTCTCGGCGGTGATTAAGCCCCTATAGGTAAAGAAGGATTCCGTACGATGACTATATACGCTTTCGCGCATGCGCGCGACGCGTATAAAAATTGCATTCTCATATGAATACAATGAATTTATATAAAAGATGAACAAATCAAGTTGCATTGACTTCATTAAACATTGGATAGAACTGTAACGTGTATCGGTTCCCTCTCGGAGTTAAGCCATCGTGGATCACCCATCCAGGTACTTACTGGCCTTTTAGTTCGACAGAGAGAATATGAAGATCTTGACGATTACATAAATTTATATCATAATGGTGTATTCATGTTTCAATCATAATTGTGTATTCATGTTTCAATCATAATTGTGTATTCATGTTTCAATCATAATTGTGTATTTATGTACCAATCATAATCATGAATCTATGCATCATAATTGTGTATTAATGTACCAATCATAACTGTGTATTAATGTACCAATCATAATTTTGTATTAATGTACCAATCATAATTGTGTATTAATGTTCCAATCATGTACCAATCTGTGTATTAATGTACCAATCATGTAATTTGTGTATTAATGTACCAATCATAATTGTGTATCATAATGTGTACCAATCATAATTTTGTATTAATGTACCAATCATAATTGTGTATTAAATGTACCTAATCATAATTTTGTATTAATGTACCAATCATAATTGTGTATTAATGTACCAATCATAATTGTGTATTAATGTACCAATCATAATTTTGTATTAATGTTCCAATCATAATTGTGTATTAATGTACCAATCATAATTGTGTATTAATGTTCCAATCATAATTGTGTATTCATGTACCAATCATAATTTTGTATTAATGTATCTATAATAATTGTGTATTTATGTACCAAGCATAATTGTGTGTCTATGTACCAATCATAATCATGAATCTATGCATCATAATTTTGTATTAATGTACCAATCATAATTGTGTATTAATGTACCAATCATAATTGTGTATCAATGTACCAATCATAATTGTGTATCAATGTACCAATCATAATTGTGTATTAATGTTTCAATCATAATTGTGTATTAATGTACCAATCATAATTTTGTATTAATGTACCAATCATAATTGTGTATTAATGTTCCAATCATAATTTTGTATTAATGTACCAATCATAATTTTGTATTAATGTACCAATCATAATTGTGTATTCATGTACCAATCATAATTTTGTATTAATGTACCTATAATAATTGTGTATTTATGTACCAAGCATAATTGTGTGTCTATGTACCAATCATAATCATGAATCTATGCATCATAATTTTGTATTAATGTACCAATCATAATTTTGTATTAATGTACCAATCATAATTGTGTATCAATGTACCAATCATAATTGTGTATCAATGTACCAATCATAATTGTGTATTAATGTTTCAATCATAATTGTGTATTAATGTACCAATCATAATTTTGTATTAATGTACCAATCATAATTGTGTATTAATGTTCCAATCATAATTTTGTATTAATGTACCAATCATAATTTTGTATTAATGTACCAATCATAATTGTGTATTAATGTACCAATCATAATTGTGTATTAATGTACCAATCATAATTTTGTATTAATGTACCAATCATAATTGTGTATTAATGTACCAATCATAATTTTGTATTAATGTTCCAATCATAATTTTGTATTAATGTACCAATCAAAATTGTGTATTAATGTACCAATCATAATTTTGTATTAATGTACCAATCATAATTGTGTATCAATGTTCCAATCATAATTTTGTATTAATGTATCAATCATAATTGTGTATTAATGTACCAATCATAATTGTGTATCAATGTACCAATCATAATTGTGTATCAATGTACCAATCATAATTGTGTATCAATGTACCAATCAAAATTGTGTATCAATGCACCAATCATAATTGTGTATCAATGTACCAATCATAATTGTGTATTAATGTACCAATCATAATTGTGTATCAATGTACCAATCATAATTGTGTATCAATGTACCAATCATAATTGTGTATCAATGTACCAATCATAATTGTGTATCAATGTACCAATCATAATTGTGTATCAATGTACCAATCATAATTGTGTATCAATGTACCAATCATAATTGTGTATTAATGTACCAATCATAATTGTGTATTAATGTACCAATCAAAATTGTGTATTAATGTTCCAATCATAATTTTGTATTAATGTACCAATCATAATTGTGTATTAATGAACCAATCATAATCATGTATTAATGTACCAATCAAAATTGTGTATTAATGTACCAATCATAATTGTGTATTAATGTACCAATCATAATTTTGTATTAATGTACCAATCATAATTGTGTATTCATGTACAAATTATAATTTTGTATTAATGTACCTATCATAATTGTGTATTTATGTACCAATCATAATTGTGTATCTATGTACCAATCATAATCATGAATCTATGCATCATAATTGTGTATCAATGTACCAATCATAATTGTGTATCAATGTACCAATCATAATTGTGTATCAATGTACCAATCATAATTGTGTATTAATGTTTCAATCATAATTGTGTATTAATGTACCAATCATAATTTTGTATTAATGTACCAATCATAATTGTGTATTAATGTTCCAATCATAATTTTGTATTAATGTACCAATCATAATTTTGTATTAATGTACCAATCATAATTGTGTATTAATGTTCCAATCATAATTTTGTATTAATGTACCAATCATAATTTTGTATTAATGTACCAATCATAATTGTGTATTAATGTACCAATCATAATTGTGTATTAATGTACCAATCATAATTTTGTATTAATGTACCAATCATAATTGTGTATTAATGTACCAATCATAATTTTGTATTAATGTTCCAATCATAATTTTGTATTAATGTACCAATCAAAATTGTGTATTAATGTACCAATCATAATTTTGTATTAATGTACCAATCATAATTGTGTATCAATGTTCCAATCATAATTTTGTATTAATGTATTGTGTATTAATGTACCAATCATAATTGTGTATCAATGTACCAATCATAATTGTGTATCAATGTACCAATCATAATTGTGTATCAATGTACCAATCATAATTGTGTATCAATGTACCAATCAAAATTGTGTATCAATGCACCAATCATAATTGTGTATCAATGTACCAATCATAATTGTGTATTAATGTACCAATCATAATTGTGTATCAATGTACCAATCATAATTGTGTATCAATGTACCAATCATAATTGTGTATCAATGTACCAATCATAATTGTGTATCAATGTACCAATCATAATTGTGTATCAATGTACCAATCATAATTGTGTATCAATGTACCAATCATAATTGTGTATTAATGTACCAATCATAATTGTGTATTAATGTACCAATCAAAATTGTGTATTAATGTTCCAATCATAATTTTGTATTAATGTACCAATCATAATTGTGTATTCATGTACAAATTATAATTTTGTATTAATGTACCTATCATAATTGTGTATTTATGTACCAATCATAATTGTGTATCTATGTACCAATCATAATCATGAATCTATGCATCATAATTGTGTATCAATGTACCAATCATAATTGTGTATCAATGTACCAATCATAATTGTGTATCAATGTACCAATCATAATTGTGTATCAATGTACCAATCATAATTGTGTATTAATGTTTCAATCATAATTGTGTATTAATGTACCAATTATAATTTTGTATTAATGTACCAATCATAATTGTGTATTAATGTTCCAATCATAATTTTGTATTAATGTACCAATCATAATTTTGTATTAATGTACCAATCATAATTGTGTATTAATGTACCAATCATAATTGTGTATTAATGTACCAATCATAATTTTGTATTAATGTACCAATCATAATTGTGTATTAATGTACCAATCATTATTGTGTATTAATGTACCAATCATAATTTTGTATTAATGTTCCAATCATAATTGTGTATTAATGTACCAATCATAATTGTGTATTAATGTTCCAATCATAATTGTGTATTCATGTACCAATCATAATTTTGTATTAATGTATCTATAATAATTGTGTATTTATGTACCAAGCATAATTGTGTGTCTATGTACCAATCATAATCATGAATCTATGCATCATAATTTTGTATTAATGTACCAATCATAATTGTGTATTAATGTACCAATCATAATTGTGTATCAATGTACCAATCATAATTGTGTATCAATGTACCAATCATAATTGTGTATTAATGTTTCAATCATAATTGTGTATTAATGTACCAATCATAATTTTGTATTAATGTACCAATCATAATTGTGTATTAATGTTCCAATCATAATTTTGTATTAATGTACCAATCATAATTTTGTATTAATGTACCAATCATAATTGTGTATTCATGTACCAATCATAATTTTGTATTAATGTACCTATAATAATTGTGTATTTATGTACCAAGCATAATTGTGTGTCTATGTACCAATCATAATCATGAATCTATGCATCATAATTTTGTATTAATGTACCAATCATAATTTTGTATTAATGTACCAATCATAATTGTGTATCAATGTACCAATCATAATTGTGTATCAATGTACCAATCATAATTGTGTATTAATGTTTCAATCATAATTGTGTATTAATGTACCAATCATAATTTTGTATTAATGTACCAATCATAATTGTGTATTAATGTTCCAATCATAATTTTGTATTAATGTACCAATCATAATTTTGTATTAATGTACCAATCATAATTGTGTATTAATGTACCAATCATAATTGTGTATTAATGTACCAATCATAATTTTGTATTAATGTACCAATCATAATTGTGTATTAATGTACCAATCATAATTTTGTATTAATGTTCCAATCATAATTTTGTATTAATGTACCAATCAAAATTGTGTATTAATGTACCAATCATAATTTTGTATTAATGTACCAATCATAATTGTGTATCAATGTTCCAATCATAATTTTGTATTAATGTATCAATCATAATTGTGTATTAATGTACCAATCATAATTGTGTATCAATGTACCAATCATAATTGTGTATCAATGTACCAATCATAATTGTGTATCAATGTACCAATCAAAATTGTGTATCAATGCACCAATCATAATTGTGTATCAATGTACCAATCATAATTGTGTATTAATGTACCAATCATAATTGTGTATCAATGTACCAATCATAATTGTGTATCAATGTACCAATCATAATTGTGTATCAATGTACCAATCATAATTGTGTATCAATGTACCAATCATAATTGTGTATCAATGTACCAATCATAATTGTGTATCAATGTACCAATCATAATTGTGTATTAATGTACCAATCATAATTGTGTATTAATGTACCAATCAAAATTGTGTATTAATGTTCCAATCATAATTTTGTATTAATGTACCAATCATAATTGTGTATTAATGAACCAATCATAATCATGTATTAATGTACCAATCAAAATTGTGTATTAATGTACCAATCATAATTGTGTATTAATGTACCAATCATAATTTTGTATTAATGTACCAATCATAATTGTGTATTCATGTACAAATTATAATTTTGTATTAATGTACCTATCATAATTGTGTATTTATGTACCAATCATAATTGTGTATCTATGTACCAATCATAATCATGAATCTATGCATCATAATTGTGTATCAATGTACCAATCATAATTGTGTATCAATGTACCAATCATAATTGTGTATCAATGTACCAATCATAATTGTGTATTAATGTTTCAATCATAATTGTGTATTAATGTACCAATCATAATTTTGTATTAATGTACCAATCATAATTGTGTATTAATGTTCCAATCATAATTTTGTATTAATGTACCAATCATAATTTTGTATTAATGTACCAATCATAATTGTGTATTAATGTACCAATCATAATTGTGTATTAATGTACCAATCATAATTTTGTATTAATGTACCAATCATAATTGTGTATTAATGTACCAATCATAATTTTGTATTAATGTTCCAATCATAATTTTGTATTAATGTACCAATCAAAATTGTGTATTAATGTACCAATCATAATTTTGTATTAATGTACCAATCATAATTGTGTATCAATGTTCCAATCATAATTTTGTATTAATGTATTGTGTATTAATGTACCAATCATAATTGTGTATCAATGTACCAATCATAATTGTGTATCAATGTACCAATCATAATTGTGTATCAATGTACCAATCAAAATTGTGTATCAATGCACCAATCATAATTGTGTATCAATGTACCAATCATAATTGTGTATTAATGTACCAATCATAATTGTGTATCAATGTACCAATCATAATTGTGTATCAATGTACCAATCATAATTGTGTATAAATGTACCAATCATAATTGTGTATCAATGTACCAATCATAATTGTGTATCAATGTACCAATCATAATTGTGTATTAATGTACCAATCATAATTGTGTATTAATGTACCAATCAAAATTGTGTATTAATGTTCCAATCATAATTTTGTATTAATGTACCAATCATAATTGTGTATTAATGAACCAATCATAATCATGTATTAATGTACCAATCAAAATTGTGTATTAATGTACCAATCATAATTGTGTATTAATGTACCAATCATAATTTTGTATTAATGTACCAATCATAATTTTGTATTAATGTACCAATCATAATTGTGTATTCATGTACAAATTATAATTTTGTATTTATGTACCAATCATAATTGTGTATCTATGTACCAATCATAATCATGAATCTATGCATCATAATTGTGTATTAATGTACCAATCATAATTGTGTATTAATGTTCCAATCATAATTGTGTTTTAATGTACCAATCATAATTGTGTATCAATGTACCAATCATAATTGTGTATCAATGTACCAATCATAATTGTGTATTAATGTTCCAATCATAATTGTGTTTTAATGTACCAAACATAATTTTGTATCAATGTACCAATCATAATTGTGTATTAATGTACCAATCATAATTGTGTATTAATGTACCAATCATAATTGTGTATTAATGTACCAATCATGATTGTGTATTAATGTACCAATCAAAATTGTGTATTAATGTACCAATCATAATTGTGTATTAATGTACCAATCATAATTGTGTATTAATGTACCAATCATAATTGTGTATTAATGTACCAATCATAATTGTGTATTAATGTACCAATTATAATTGTGTATTAACATAATCATGTATCTATGAACTGAATATAATTGTCTATCTATGTACATATCATAATCATGTATCTATGTACCAATCATATCTATGTATTTATGTTTAAGCAAGTATAAAAACCTTACCTATCAGCATGATTGGCATATCAGTGCTCACTGTTTGTTGTACTTCGCTCCCGTCTAACTTGACCACCCAGTTAGGTGGATCAGACGTGGAGGAGGGGTCTAGTCTCACTGTGAAGTAATTACTGAAGGAAGTGGACTGTCGCAGTCGATTATAGGGACATGAGTCAGTTTCATCATTTACACCGTCTCCGTCTGTGTCCCCCTCACAGGCGTCTCCCACACCATTACCATCTACATCGGCTTGAACGCTGTTGCTAACGTAGTCACAGTTATCATTGTCATTGGTTACACCGTCATTGTCAATGTCATCATCACATAAATCACCTTAAATAAAAAAAATGAAAATAAAACAATAATCATTTTTTTTGGTTCAATATTTAAGGATGATTTCAATTAACGTTAAGTTATGTTACAATGTTTCCTGGATTCAAAACAGTCAATCTAGTTTAATCCTTTCCCAAACAACAAATTTTTGACTTTCCCAAATTGAAAGAGTTTGCAGATGGCATTTGAAAATGAGATGAAATTGGAAAATAATCTTCTGATAGGACAGAAAACATTGTTGGAAAAGGAAAGAATTTCTCGTTATGAGCAATTTCTTCTTTTCCCATAATGTTTTCAAGAGGTGTCTGCAACAAAGTGATCAAATGTCAGTATTGTTTAGGAAAGGGTTAAAGCAACTATATCAAAGAATACAAGAACTTGTGAAAAAGGGGTATTTAAACCCAAACAGAAGCAGAGAAGCTCTGTCATCCCAGTTTTACCTATTCCATCACCATCTGTGTCAGCCTGGTCACCATTCATGTATGATGGACAATTATCAACACCATCCAGTATACCATCACCATCCCTGGAAAAGACAAACAAGTGGTCTAGATATGTCATACAGGGGAAATCAACCTATCTGAATGCAAGACAAACAAGTGGTCTAGATATGTCATACAGGGGAAATCAACCTATCTGAATGCAAGACAAACAAGTCGTCTAGATATGTCATACAGGGGAAATCAACCTATCTGAATGCAAGACAAACAAGTGGTCTAGATATGTCATACAGGGGAAATCAACCCATCTGAATGCAAGACAAACAAGTGGTCTAGATATGTCATGCAGGGGAAATCAACCTATATGAATGCAAGACAAACAAGTGGTCTAGATATGTCATACAGGGGAAATCAACCTATCTGAATGCAAGACAAACAAGTGGTCTACATATGTCATACAGGGGAAATCAACCCATCTGAATGCAAGACAAACAAGTGGTCTAGATATGTCATACAGGGGAAATCAACCTATCTGAATGCAAGACAAACAAGTGGTCTAGATATGTCATGCAGGGGAAATCAACCTATCTGAATGCAAGACAAACAAGTGGTCTAGATATGTCATACAGGGGAAATCAACCTATCTGAATGCAAGACAAACAAGTGGTCTAGATATGTCATGCAGGGGAAATCAACCTATCTGAATGCAAGACAAACAAGTGGTCTAGATATGTCATACAGGGGAACCAATCTATCTAAATGCAAGACAAACAAGTGGTCTAGATATGTCATGCAGGGGAACCAATCTATCTGAATGCAAGTCAAACAAGTGGTCTAGATATGTCATGCAGGGGAAATCAACCTATCTGAATGCAAGACAAACAAGTGGTCTACATATGTCATACAGGGGAAATCAACCCATCTGAATGCAAGACAAACAAGTGGTCTAGATATGTCATACAGGGGAAATCAACCTATCTTAATGCAAGACAAACAAGTGGTCTAGATATGTCATACAGGGGAACCAATCTATCTGAATGCAAGACAAACAAGTCGTCTAGATATATCATACAGGGGAAATCAACCTATCTGAATGCAAGACAAACAAGTGGTCTAGATATGTCATACAGGGGAAACCAATCTATCTGAATGCAAGACAAACAAGTGGTCTAGATATGTCATACAGGGGAAATCAACCTATCTGAATGCAAGACAAACAAGTGGTCTAGATATGTCATACAGGGGAAATCAACCTATCTGAATGCAAGACAAACAAGTGGTCTAGATATGTCATGCAGGGGAACCAATCTATCTGAATGCAAGACAAACAAGTGGTCTAGATATGTCATGCAGGGGAAATCAACCTATCTGAATGCAAGACAAACAAGTGGTCTACATATGTCATACAGGGGAAATCAACCCATCTGAATGCAAGACAAACAAGTGGTCTAGATATGTCATACAGGGGAAATCAACCTATCTGAATGCAAGACAAACAAGTGGTCTAGATATGTCATACAGGGGAAATCAACCTGTCTGAATGCAAGACAAACAAGTGGTCTAGATATGTCATGTAGGGGAAATCAACCTATCTGAATGCAAGACAAACAAGTGGTCTACAAATGTCATGCAGGGGAAATCAACCTATCTGAATGCAAGACAAACAAGTGGTCTAGATATGTCATGCAGGGGAAATCAACCTATCTGAATGCAAGACAAACAAGTGGTCTAGATATGTCATGCAGGGGAAATCAACCTAACTGAATGCAAGAAAACAAGTGGTCTACATATGTCATGCAGGGGAAATCAACCTGTCTGAATGCAAGACAAACAAGTGGTCTAGATATGTCATACAGGGGAAATCAACCTATCTGAATGCAAGACAAACAAGTGGTCTAGATATGTCATGCAGGGGAAATCAACCTATCTGAATGCAAGACAAACAAGTGGTCTAGATATGTCATACAGGGGAAATCAACCTATCTGAATTAGGGATGGGAACGAATATTCGAATATTCGAATAGCGGGTCGAATATTCGAATAGCAAAATTGTATTCGAATATTCGATTTTAATGAACCCACATTACTGTATGTTTACCATAAATTTCATTCAAAAATAATGTTGTTTTATTTTCATTTTCTTCCTCTAAACCGATCCCAAATATCGAAGAACGTGCCTAGCTCCCAGGTGCAGTTACGATGTTTTTACAACGTATGTCACACAGTAAAACACCTGTGACAAATTACCACATCTTTTGACAGTTTGCAAAACGATTAATTCCTAAGTGTGAAAATAGTCGATATTAAGCCGCTAAATCTAACACCTTAATGATCTGCACTTGTTCCTTATTATCCAAAACAAGTCAATCACGCTAATTGACAATTGTCAGTGTCAACCAATCACGTAACTTGTTTGTCGTGAAATTAAACAATTACTCTTTCAATAACCAATCGTAAACATGATTGCATATGCACGAAGACCAATCAAATAATGTGTTAGAAAGTATATTTTTCTTCAGAATAATTTGTCAAACTTATCTTCATTCTAATTTCTACATTTATTCGATAAACATCACAATGTCTCCATCACGTGTCTGGAATTACTTTACTCGTTCTGCCGACAAGTCGAAGGCGACCTGTAACCTGTGTAACCAGGACTTTGTATTCAAGAATACAACATCCAACCTACTGAATCACTTGAATGGCAAGCATCCATCCGTTTTGATGTCCGAAACTGTAAAACAGACGACCATGAACCTGTTTGTCAACTCACCGAAGAAATCAAAGGCGGACAACGAAACCATTACACAGACCATCGCGGACATGATTGTATCAGACTACCTACTACTCGAAAATCGAATATTCGAATATATTCAATAGTTCTAGTCGAATATTCGAATAGTGATTTCACTATTCGTTCCCATCCCTAATCTGAATGCAAGACAAACAAGTGGTCTAGATATGTCATGCAGGGGAAATCAACCTATCTGAATGCAAGACAAACAAGTGGTCTAGATATGTCATGCAGGGGAAATCAACCTATCTGAATGCAAGACAAACCAACATGGCTATGTTCATCCATTCTAACCCTTTAATTGGTTGGAAAATTTGTTCAGAAATACCATTAAGTTTATGTTGTCTGTTGACAGTTTTTGTTAAAGATTCTATCAGGAATTGGATAAAAATTTCAGCGGATCACTTACGACCATTGACAACACCGATATAAGTGTGGCCGTGTTTGGAAAAAGTTTTGGAGCTTTCCATTTTATTTAGCGGCAGGCCTTGATCCAACCTGTTGGCATAAGCATGAAGTCGGCTCCAGCACTATAAGGGTAAATCAACACCACGCAAAAACACCTACTCATCAATGTTTATCCAGGAAACAGTTTCACAAGCATCTCCCATCAAGTTTTGGTTAACATCATCCTGGTTAATGTTACTTGTTGTTGGACAGTTGTCACAAACGTCCCCAATACTGTCTCCATCACTGTCTGACTGGCCAGAATTGGCCACTAGGGGGCAGTTATCAACGGCATCATCAATACCTGAAATATTGTTCAATTTCTTCTGTGTTTTGGTCAATTTTCAAAAATTGTTGATTTTTTTGTTTTCATTCAATTTAACATCACACAAACACTATTCAAGTTAAATAAATGAAAAAGCCCGGGTCATGGTCAATAAAGGAAACCCCAAAGTTTAAAGGTGCTTGTTCACAAAAACAGGAATTTGAAAGTGAAAAAAGAAAATATTATTGAAACAATACAGTTTTTGTATTTTTCTTTGAAATACAATTAAAAGTGGCTATTGAATGCATGATAAATTCAGAAAGCATCATTTTATAAAAGTGTACAGTTTGTATGCGGTAGATCTTAAAAGTGATTTCATGCTTTTGGATTAAAATACATGTTAATTCACTGAATACACACTTTTAAAGAACTACAAACAATCTAATTTTGCTTCCAATGACTTTCGTTCAGTATGTTTCATATAACATTACATCTGTTGTGCAGTCTTAAAGAAACTAATTTTTAACTTTCAAAATTCCTTACATCTGTGAACTAGCACCTTTAACTGCCAATTTAGGACAGCAGACTATAATCATTGACATTCCATTAGTATGACCCAATGTTATATCTCAAGAAATCAGCAAATTGAAATATTAACACATTAATACCTAACCCCAAATTTTTGCGTCTTGCAGCAGACAACTTTCAAAAGGCATTGTGGCAAAAAGAAGAAATTGCTTGTCACAAGCAATTTCTTCTTTTGCCACAATGCTTTTCAATCTATTGACATATCACAAAAGCAAAACTGAAAGGTGTTTCACATATTTACAAAGCTTTTCTAAAGTCATCTTCCTCAAGTAATAAAATGCCATCCGCAGGTGGTAAAGAGTTGATGGAATCATTTTATTTGACTCAATTAAATGATACATGTATAACTCAAACTGTCTTAACCCTTTACCAAATGCAAAATTTTAGACGGTCCCAAATTGAAAAAATTTGCAGATAACAATTCGAAATGTGATGAAATTGGAAAATAATCTTCTGATAGGACTGAAAACATTGTGGGAAAAGGAAAAGTTAGCTTGTCATGATGTTTTACCGGTAAATGGTTGTCTGCAACAAAGTTGGTAAATGTCGTTACTGTTTGGTAATTGGTCAACTTAATTAATGCTATGTTGCCTTCTGCTGCTGTCTGATTCTTATAATGAAATAACCCTTTACCAACCAATAACGACATTCAACCAGTTTGTTGCAGACAACTCTTGAAAGCATTGTCGGAAAAGGAGAGATTGCTCTTAATTTTTTCTGACCTATCAGAAGATTATTTTTCAATATCACCACATTTTGAAATGTCATCTGCACACTCTTTCTATTTAGGACAGTCGAACATTAAGTGTTTGGTAAAGGGATTAGTTAAAAAAGGGGGCCATACCATCTCCATCTTGGTCCGTGCTGCAGACATCACCAACACCATCACTGTTTGAGTCGGTCTGATTGAAATTGGAGACAAACTGACAGTTGTCCTGCAAGAAAATACAACAACTGTAGTAGTTTTTAGGGGGAATAAGGGGGGTGTCATTCCTGTGTGAATAAATTTTGTCAGGATTATTTAAGCAATTAACCACTCCTTATATAGATGACTTTTCCTTCAAATAAATGCATCTTATGCTACTGTGGCAGACAACAATAGCTAGAATAGCTTATATACAATATTTCTACATACTTTATTATCATAGCATTGTTCTCTACAATTTGATTTCTAAATTGACTATTCTAAATTCTTCAGGTGTTCAATGCAAGATTCTATTAAGTGATTCACATTTATGGAGGACTTACTACAGTATTGCATTGATTCCTTAATTTGAGGAGTATGGGTAGAACCTTGATTTGAGGAGTATGGGTAAAACCTTGATTTGAGGAGTATGAGTAAAACCTTGATTTGAGGAGAATGGGTAGAACCTTTATTTAAGGAGTATGGGTAAAACCTTGATTTGAGGAGTATAGGTAAAACCTTGATTTGAGGAGTATTGGTAAAAACTTGATTTGAGGAGTATGGGTAAAACCTTGATTTGAGGAGTATGGGTAAAACCTTGATTTGAGGAGAATGGGTAGAACCTTGATTTGAGGAGTATTGGTAAAACCTTGATTTGAGGAGTATTGGTAAAACCTTGATTTGAGGAGTATGGGTAAAACCTTGATTTGAGGAGAATGGGTAAAACCTTGATTTGAGGAGAATGGGTAAAACCTTGATTTGAGGAGAATGGGTAAAACCTTGATTTGAGGAGTATGGGTAAAACCTTGATTTGAGGAGAATGGGTAGAACCTTGATTTAAGGAGTATGGGTAAAACCTTGATTTGAGGAGTATAGGTAAAACCTTGATTTGAGGAGTATTGGTAAAAACTTGATTTGAGGAGAATGGGTAAAACCTTGATTTGAGGAGAATGGGTAAAACCTTGATTTGAGGAGTATAGGTAAAACCTTGATTTGAGGAGAATGGGTAAAACCTTGATTTGAGGAGTATGAGTAAAACCTTGATTTGAGGAGAATGGGTAGAACCTTGATTTGAGGAGTATTGGTAAAACCTTGATTTGAGGAGTATGGGTAAAACCTTGATTTGAGGAGTATGGGTAAAACCTTGATTTGAGGAGTTTGGGTAAAACCTTGATTTGAGGAGTATGGGTAGAACCTTGATTTGAGGAGTATGGGTAGAACCTTGATTTGAGGAGTATGGGTAAAACCTTGATTTGAGGAGAATGGGTAGAACCTTGATTTGAGGAGTATGGGTAAAACCTTGATTTGAGGAGTATGGGTAGAACCTTGATTTGAGGAGTATGGGTAAAACCTTGATTTGAGGAGTATGAGTAGAACCTTGATTTGAGGAGTATGGGTGAAACCTTGATTTGAGGAGTATTGGTAAAACCTTGATTTGAGGAGTATGGGTAAAACCTTGATTTGAGGAGTATGAGTAGAACCTTGATTTGAGGAGTATTGGTAGAACCTTGATTTGAGGAGTATTGGTAGAACCTTGATTTGAGGAGTATGAGTAGAACCTTGATTTGAGGAGTATGGGTAGAACCTTGATTTGAGGAGTATGGGTAGAACCTTGATTTGAGGAGTATGGGTAGAACCTTGATTTGAGGAGTATTGGTAGAACCTTGATTTGAGGAGTATGAGTAGAACCTTGATTTGAGGAGTATGGGTAGAACCTTGATTTGAGGAGTATTGGTAAAAACTTGATTTGAGGAGTATGGGTAAAACCTTGATTTGAGGAGTATGGGTAGAACCTTGATTTGAGGAGTATGGGTAAAACCTTGATTTGAGGAGAATGGGTAGAACCTTGATTTGAGGAGTATTGGTAAAACCTTGATTTGAGGAGTATTGGTAAAACCTTGATTTGAGGAGTATGGGTAAAACCTTGATTTGAGGAGAATGGGTAAAACCTTGATTTGAGGAGAATGGGTAAAACCTTGATTTGAGGAGAATGGGTAAAACCTTGATTTGAGAAGTATGGGTGAAACCTTGATTTGAAGAGTATGGGTAGAACCTTGATTTGAGGAGTATGGGTAAAACCTTGATTTGAGGAGTATGGGTAGAACCTTGATTTGAGGAGTATGGGTAAAACCTTGATTTGAGGAGTATGAGTAGAACCTTGATTTGAGGAGTATGGGTAGAACCTTGATTTGAGGAGTATGGGTAAAACCTTGATTTGAGGAGTATTGGTAAAACCTTGATTTGAGGAGTATAGGTAAAACCTTGATTTGAGGAGTATGGTAAAACCTTGATTTGAGGAGTATGGGTAAACCTTGATTTGAGGAGTATGGGTAAAACCTTGATTTGAGGAGTATGGGTAAAACCTGATTTGAAAGTATGGTAAACCTTGATTTGAGTATGGGTAAAACCTAAAACCTTGATTTGAGTGAGTATGGGTAAAACCTTGATTTGAGGAGTTTGTAAACCTTGATTTGAGGAGTATGGGTAAACCTTGATTTGAGGAGTATGGGTAAAACCTTGATTTGAGGAGTGAGTAAAACCTTGATTTGAGGAGTATTGGTAAAAACTTGATTTGAGGAGTATGGGTAAAACCTTGATTTGAGGAGAATGGGTAAAACCTTGATTTGAGGAGTATGGGTAGAACCTTGATTTGAGGAGTTTGGGTAAACCTTGATTTGAGGAGTATGGGTAGAACCTTGATTTGAGGAGTATGGGTAAAACCTTGATTTGAGGAGTATGGGTAATTTGAAGGTAAAAACTTGATTTGAGGAGTATGGGTAAACCTTGATTTTTGGGTATAGGAAAAACCTTGATTTGAGGAGTATGAGTAAAACCTTGATTTGAGGAGTATGGGTAGAACCTTGATTTGAGGAGAATGGGTAAAACCTTGATTTTGAGATTGGTTTGGGTAGAACCTTGATTTGAGGAGTATGGGTAGAACCTTGATTTGAGGAGTATGGGTAAAACCTTGATTTGAGGAGGAGTATAGTAAAACCTTGATTTGAGGAGTATGGGTTGATTTGAGGAGTGGGATTTAAAACCTTGATTTGAGGAGTATGGGTAAAACCTTGATTTGAGGAGTATGGGTAAAACCTTGATTTGAGGAGTATGGGTAAAACCTTGATTTGAGGAGTATGGGTAAAACCTTGATTTGAGGAGAATGGGTAAAACCTTGATTTGAGGAGAATGGGTAAAACCTTGATTTGAGGAGTATGGGTAAAACCTTGATTTGAGGAGAATGGGTAAATCCTTGATTTAAGGAGAATGGGTAAAACCTTGATTTGAGGAGAATGGGTAAAACCTTGATTTAAGGAGAATGGGTAAAACCTTGATTTGAGGAGGATGGGTAAAACCTACCCGTGAATCGTATCTTCCATCATTGTCATCATCAGCATCACAGTTATCCCCCAAATTATCGCTGTCGTTATCTTCTTGGTAACTGTTTGGTATCGACCCACAATTATCCTGTATAATCAAAATGATACAGAATTATTTCAATAGATCAAAAAGCAATTTCCCTTTTGTTAAGATGACTTTTTGAGTTATTTTAGGCAGGTGTATTAAAACAATTAAGTAAATGCCATTTTACATACCCCAAAATGTTATCTATAGATAGTTTTACCAGCCACAGTATCACTCATGATAATATGATGCAATTTCCAGGGTTCAACCCAAGACTATAGTAAGTGCTTCACATACATGAAGCACAAACTATAGTCTTGCATTGAACCCATGATATGGTCATCTTTGGTCATTTGATTATGGGCAAATTACATTTTTAGGCTGGTTTTAATGATAATCATAAGCAATCATTAATTAAGAAACCATCAAAGAGTCTCAGAACTTTGGAAGAAATCATTAAATCATTATGTACCGGTACATGGATTAATAATTCAGAGTTACTTACCCTTTGACAAGAGTTATCTGTACAGGGCAAGCCGGTATCTGGTCTTCCATCCAAGTCTGTGTCTAAACCACACAGGGTACCGGTACATGGATTAATGCCACAGAGTTACTTACCCTTTGACAAGAGTTATCTGTACAGGGCAAGCCGGTATCTGGTCTTCCATCCAAGTCTGTGTCTAAACCACACAGGGTACCTGTACATGGATTATTGCCACAGAGTTACTTACCCTTTGACAAGAGTTATCTGTACAGGGCAAGCCGGTATCTGGTCTTCCATCCAAGTCTGTGTCTAAACCACATGGGGTTCCGGTACATGGGCTATTAATTCAGAGTTACTTACCCTTTGACAAGAGTTATCTGTACAGGGCAAGCCGGTATCTGGTCTTCCATCCAAGTCTGTGTCTAAACCACACAGGGTACCGGTACATGGATTAATGCCACAGAGTTACTTACCCTTTGACAAGAGTTATCTGTACAGGGCAAGCCGGTATCTGGTCTTCCATCCAAGTCTGTGTCTAAACCACACAGGGTACCTGTACCAGCATAACCAGGTTTACACTGAAAGACAGAACCATCTATATATGTATAGAGATCAATTATTGTCTGTTTGCCGTTAATCAAGTAGATGTCACTACTACAACCACTTTAACCCAACCAATAATGTCATTTGACTACTTTGTTGCAGACGACTTTAGAAAATATTGTGGGAAAAGGAAAAATTGCTCTTGATGAGCAATTTTTCCTTTTTCCACAAGGTTTTCTGCTCTTTCTGAAAAATACCCTTGTAGTTCTGATTGCAATACAGGGTGTGCTTTAGCCTGAGGCATGACCTGTGAGTATACCCAACACTAGGGCCAGGTGCCAGAAAAACTTTACCCGACACAATTGTCTTCGGTTTTTTAGAGGTATTCCGAATGGGAAAGATCGACCAGTAAACTGGTTCCTCGCAGTCTTGTTCGGCTATATTTGATAAGGGAATGACCGGGTCCCAGTCTAAACGAGCAGACCGCAATAAAACCACCCTTTATATGGTGCTCTCGGCCTTTATTACGAGACAAAAATATGTCTGAAAAATCGATTGATTTGCAATATAAATGTTAAAATAGTATTAATTCTGATATCCAATTAATGAGACATAAATCTGTCCCAAGCATTTTCATTCTTAGATCATGCGTTCCCTTTCTGATTCATGACTCCCTCAAATGTAGGTCTTTATGTTTAATCAGAATTTCAAACCACACTGAATATTGCAATAACGTTAATTAAAAGAATATGATATGGGAAAGATAGAAGTTGTTTCAATAAAAAACATGTTTTGGTACTATTCATTTAGAGAGAACAACTACATGTATAATAAAACCTTTTTTTATTTTAGAAAAAATATTAATTTAATATGATATTTCAAATGTCGCTGTTTAAATCCAACCATAAATTGATTAAGAAATAAAATAAGATAAACCAATTTCATTAAAGTGCAATTAATTTATAAAAATAGAGTAAAGGTTAATCTGAATAAGGGATGAATCAAGAGCAAATAAAGGTCAAAAAGGGTATATGCACATTTCAAACCCCTCTCATGCTTTTTGTACTATTGACCCATTCTCCTTCGCATTGATCTCCCTTATCATTTTGGAACTGTACTGTAGTCTAACAAAGGGAAGTATTAGCAATCGTATCTACTCAGCAATCCCCGTAACAAGTCGGTAGATATACCTCGTAGGCAGTACTAAATACACCAGAAATCCTGGAGTAATGCGCCTTATTTCCGGCGGATAACACAAAATGCACACAGGCACTAAATATGTATTTAAATACACACAAATTGGTTATACATCATCACAATTAAATGTTTTTTTAACCCTTTTCATTAAAGATGATCATTATCAACACATCTTTGTTTCATATTTTGTCAATCAGCTCTTTTCGGCAATCCCAGGCGGCGATTTCTGAGTAAATACGATTGCAAATGGACATGCCCTTCGTTGCTGACCTACTTTCAAAAATGGCTTCTTATTACCTCCGAGGTTATTTTAAGAAATGGCCGAGGTGTTCCAAATGAAGTATTAGTGTGATGCATTTGCTATTGATCTGCAGGCAAGCCAACCAGAGGCAACATTTCATTCTCCGACACCTGGCAACCGTGTGGGTATACATGAGCCAGGACCCTCAACTTGGTGTTCAGCAGCCATTAGAGGGGAGTTGTGCCCTCCCTCTCTTAGAAAAATTTAGAACTACTTTTCATGGAAGGCAAAGCTCTGCAGCACTGCAGTTGCAACCTAACAGATACAATTTGTATTCTTAGTAATATACACTTTTTTAATTTTATATGCATGAGTCTTCAACTTAATAATAAATATTCTTTCAAGAACGTCATTATTTATTCAATGACAATAATATAAACAATTCTAACAAATAGATAAAATTTATTCAATCCTTTCTACACGAAAGAGAATTCAAAGATGATACAGAGCTTTTTTCTTTTTACCAGAAAAAAGGGAGGTAATTACAAATTGTGTATGGTTATGTTGATCACAGGGATCTGTAGTTATCCTGGGGTCAATAATAAGAAATATACTGTCTATAGTACATAATAATGTCTCCAGGCAATCGGAACTACTCGGGTATTTCCGTGCGCTGTGAAATACACCTCGGAATAAAGTGTAGGGTTACAATTTTTCGGGTAAATCGGCATCCGGCAATTAACACATTTTCTGAGCGTGCACGTTAAGTAGTTCAATGTATATGGAAGTGTTGGACATCCTTTTAAATCATTTTTTATCAATAACTCATACCAAATGGTGAAAGTGTTGTTGTGACATGTATAGTTGTTTCCTCAATCAAATTTAACAACTTTTTAGATTTCACATTTAAGATCTATTTTCAAGTAAAGTGATGTCATTCTCGTGGGAAACAATATGGTGTCATCCCTATTATTTCAGAGGTGTTTTCATTGGATAAACCCGATGTGTTCAGACATCTACAACCCCCTGTGATGTTGATCAGGGAGGGTAAAAAAATGGCTTCATTCATACATTCTATAATTGACTATTCAACAAAAAGCCACAAAATGAATATTCATAATGTTAAACTGGTGAAGGTGTGTTTAAGACTTCCCAGACCCGACAAACAATTTAAGTATGAGTGTGTGTTAGGGCTGGGATGGGTACCCGAGTACCCGGGTACGGGCTGGGTACAGGCCACTACCCAGGTAGCAAATCACTAGATACGATGTCGTAACGTCTTGTGGCTGCTATCTGGTTGCCACCGACGTTGCGATTCCACGCTCATCACTTGTTGGAGCAAAATCAATTTCAACAACGACATGATAGATAACCTTTTTATGATAACCCTAGCACAGTATTGTCTAAAATATCAAATCAAACAGCTTGATAGAAGCCAAAATTACTTAATTAAGTTGTATTTCTTAATTGTTGGTGAAATTCAGTGTGAAACAAACTGTTAGTGGCCATTTTGATTTTTTCGCAACTTCTCGCACTTTCTGCTTTAAAAATATGGTAATTACCCACTGAACACGAAGGGCTCATCCAATGAAAACACATGTTTTTCCCGCCTTTTTTACAACCTTACTACAACTTCCAAAGATGGAATACCCCTACATGTTTAGCTCCGCCCAATTTGACCCAAATTGGTTGTCAATTGTTGCAGGATAGTCCTGGATATCCAAATGAAAACCGGAAGTGATGGATTTGAGAAATGAAATGTATAAGGATTACGAAAAATGCTTCTATTCTCTTAAAATAATGGAAAAATATTAACTTTTGGACTCTGAGGTATGAGATATTATGCATATGTTTAATCAGGTGAAGTTTTGTTGCATTTAGTTGCCCCATTTTTGAATTATCGTAGCGGTTGTGATACACAACCGGCCTGCTCCAAAGAGCTAAGAGGGCGGATTTACTACCGTGTCCCAAACAGGACACGGTAGGAACATTACTTCTAGCAAATCACTACCCGTTACCCGACGTTACTTTTACTTGGGTAAAAAACCCACATGAATGTGTGAATGAGCACTCCTTGACAAGTGAATCAGGCGTTTCTTAATCCCAAACTAGCAATCAATTATCCCCCAAACAATTTCTCAATATGTGCACAGGTATTTCAAAAGCACTATAGTCTACAACTTGAAGGCAGCTACCGAAATTATCAACTCTTGTTTGTTTCGATCATCAAAGTAAGTCACAAGCGCCTGGAACCATTTACTCGCTGTCATTCAACATTTGAACGGTAATCTAAGGAAGGGAAGTCATTGGAGAAGGGAGAATAAGATTCCCCCGGGTACCCGGGTAGTAAATTGCTACCCGTCCCACCCCTAGTGTGTGTACATGATTATTAGTTTCAATAGCTCAACAACTCTGAAAAACATTTGTGGTGGGCGTTTGTCAACCGGACAGTAGTTTCAAAGGGACTTGTAGTTAAGATTCTTTGGGGGTGATGGCATTACATTAAGGGACTCCTTTTTATTTTAAATAGTATTTATAAATCCCATTACACCCAAAGAACCCTTACTGTGAGTACCTGTGGGTTATATTGGATCTCTGCTATGTTGCATATAACCCATGTAATTGTCACTGTTGTTGTTGGTGGTGTTAATCTAATTTTATTACTGGCATAATATATATGCCAGTAATAATATAATGGGCGACATTGGTGCAGGGGTAGAGCCAAGGGTCCTGGGTTCGAATCCTCATTAGACGGGGTGAAACTTTCCAGGACTAACCCACAAAACCAGCGCCATTACTGGTTTAGTATCCAGGAAGGAGTCATCTCCTATTCTGAAGAACCTAAAGTTCTGCAAGGGTTATACTAACTCAGATGCTGTATATGTGTTACAGCTTGGAGGAACAATGCGTTCTCCCTCTTGGCTAGACGGGACCAATCGGTGACAAGAATTAAAAATGCAGACCAACCAGAAACAAGATTACAGTAAATAATTGATATCTACTCTGACAATTTTTTATATAGAATGCATCCAGACATATCTATGAAATATCTACGTCTTGATCATTCGGACTAGGGCGTTACAGACTTCCCTAGAGGGAACTTTGGATAAAACCATTTACATTTTGAATTATAAAGCCAATTAAAGATTGGTTATGATGAGCACTGGTTAGAAAATGCTGCAATATGACTGGAAATGTGTTGAAAACAAGAACTTAACACAAATATAAAGAAATACAGTATCTATAGCCTGAACCTTTAATGAATGGGGCTGTTAGGTTAAACAGGTACAGATACCAGTCTAGGGTACAGTTTTACTAAACAACTTTAGAGAAATATTTGCATAACAAAACAGATACGCACGCATAGTATCTTAAATGGAAGTACAATATTGCAATGTGACACGTCATTTGAAGCTGATTTCAATGATGTGTTACTTTGCAGTGTTGCTTTGAAATAAGAGGGAATGTTTGTTTAGATTTGTGCAAATTTTTAGCATAAAATGTTTTAGTAAAACGGAACCCTGCTTTCCCCTACCTTGCACCTGAATTGTGCTGGGCCCAGATAAACACAATCTGCACGGGTAGTATCACAGGTATGGGAACCGGACCTGCAGAAGTCGTCAAGGTAACAGCCTGTTCTGTTGGTACCCATATAGCCAGTTGCGCAGAAGTCACAGTAATAACTACCCTGAAATACAGTACATAATTCATCATTGTCTATACTGAGCCTTCATCAAGGAGTAAATAAGGAGCAATTTATCCTTTGTCAAAGGGATTTCCAAAGACTTTAAGATAAGATGTGTCAAAAAAACGTAGTATGAAAAAAAGGGGTCAAACAAAGTTGGCAAACTGTTTCTATTTTATTTTTCTGTGATAAGTTCACATGAAAAACATCAGCAGGCATTGTTTTTATTAAAATTTGAACAGTTTCTAATGATGGCATCTTTTAACCTTTTATTTAGGAGTTTATTAGACAAAGTTTAGGGTCTGAGAACATTACAATAAGTCGATGGTTCAATGCAAGCCTATAGTAAGTCCTTCATAATTATGAAGCACTTACTATAGTCTTGCATTAATTTGTTTGTATGGTGTCAAACGCCATATCAAAAGAATTTCAGTTATGTAACAGCTTTCCTGGATCCACCAGAACTAGGTTAGGGCTCTGAAGTGACTTGCCAAAGGTCACTCCCATGAAACCAGAGGGGTAAATGGGGCTTGAACCCTGGACTCCCAACTTAACCACTTGGCCATGCAGAACCCCTAGTCTTCCATTGAACCCTCGACTTATGATAACATGGTATTAACATGCCATATTTCTGTACTTACTGGTGTGTTAACACATGTCATAAGTGGGTCACAACCCCCATAATTTGTCGCACATTCATCTATATCGTCACATGTTTGGTAGGTGTAGTTTGACCGCTCTGTGTTTGTGTACAAAAATACACGGTGTTTTACAGTATAGGCTAGAGCATCTTCGTACGTGCCGGTATACCCATCCGGACATTCGAGACATTGGAAACCAGGATTTGTGTTAACACAGCGGCTCTGGAAACATGGGTCGTACACATTACACTGGAATGGAGAAACGGAAACAAACACATTTAATCTGCATGATATACAATCCTTGGAGGTTGAAAACTACATATGCACCAAAGGGTTGATAAATAATGGATATAAATAAAAACAATATGAAAAAAGATGATACTGTTTGTAATGAGAAGATTTATTTTTTGTAAAAATGTTTTCCTATAGCAATCCTTGCAAAAGAATTTAGAATTATAAATGTGTTTAATCACATCTGGTAGATGATTTACTAAACAGCTACCGCTAGGGGAAAAATTGCTTTTGTAACAATGATTTCTAAGAAACAGAACATAATTATAACTTTTGATACTTTGCTAGTCATCTTAAGTTACTTCCAATTTAAACCCTAGAAAAGATCACATACAGGGAAATGAGTTAAAGTTAACCCTAATAATGCTTGGTAATTTTTTTAAAAATAGTTTTTTGTGTTGTCTGCTATCCAAAACCTTTAATATCTGCATAACGTTGATGAGGAGTAGCAAACAGATTAGATCACAGGCTGGAATTGGCAGCTGGCCTGGATCCAACCACTTTGCATAGGCATGAAGTATGTTCCAGCACTGTACAGGTTAAGTTTTGGGGAAAGAATCAACCCATTCTCAGGTAAGCTCACAGGCCAGCCACCAATTTACTTGGCGGCTGGCCAAGATCCAACCTGTTTGCATAAGCATGAAGTGGGTTTCGGCATTATAAGGGTTAAGATTGCTGTTGTACCTCGTCCGTGTCCACACAAGTAACTCCATCTCCTGTTAGTCCGTCCCCACATGGCAAACATGCATACCCTCCATTACCTACAATAAATTACATAAACCATTATCCCTTTCCCAAACAACAAATTTTCGACTGTCACAAATTGAAAGAGTTTGCAGACGACATTTCAAAATGTGATGAAATAGAAAAATGATCTTCATAAAGAGCAGAAAACCTTCGTTACGAGCAATTTCTTCTTTTCCCAAAATGTTTTCTTAAGTTGTCTGCAACAAAGTAGTCAAATGTTGTTATTGTTTGGGAAAGGGTTATAGTGACATAAATCTGAAAAAACGTTTTGTCTTTCTGTAGAACTGTTCATTATATACTTATTTACTGTCACATTCACCATGCATTGTTTTATCAATGCATGAAATGAAACGGGAGAAGATAAAATTCACAGAGAGATTTTGAGAGAACATAAACTGCGAACAAAACAAACCGAAAATAAACCCAACTTTCTTGTGATACGAAGATTATCCTTTAACTCACATTTTCACCTCAAATCCAAATTAAAAAGTATTGTTCCGCATAAAGATTTTTTCAAAATTAAACACCAGAACCTTAAAACAATCTTTGTTTAAATCAACCGGTAACTTCCCAGTAACTCCACCTCCATCAAGAGGTCTATTATTTGTAAATTGATACCCATGTCGTCTTACTAGATCTACTGTCTTGACTTATAAGTTGTTCTTCATTTCTCTTTACATTTGCGTTTGTGTTCTCATTTTTGTAAGTGTCCTTGATAAATTGAGCATTTTATTTTCAAACAAAGGTAATTATAAAAAGCTTAATTAATTCAGGAAGTGTCTATTTATCGAAATATGTACAGTATGAATAGGGTAGATCTCAAAATCAATGCCATGCTTTTGGATTAATATACATGTTAATTCGCTGTATCCACACTTTAAAGAATTAAAAATGATCTAATTTTGCTTCCAATGACTTATTTTCAGTGCGTATCATGTAACAGTACAGCAGCTGTTCTGCAATTTTAACACTTTCCCAAACAACACCTGTTTGACTGTCCCTAATTGAAAGAGTTTGCAGACAACATTTTCAAATGTGATGAAATTAGAAAATATTTGTTAGGTAGAGCACAAAACCTTGTGGGAAAAGGAAAAATTGCTCGTTACGAGCAATTTCTCCTTTTCCCACAATGTTATCTAAAGTCGTCTTCAACGAAGTGGTCAAATGTCGTTATTGTTTGGTAATGGGTTAAATAAATAACATGATTAACTTGAATAACCAAGAACCTAACCTCAGAAGGGACATTTTGACTATTCGAAGCTTAAACCAATTGAAGGTGGCAACTATAGATACGTTGTTTTTGTTTGGTAGTGGGTTAAGCAAAACTCTGACCTGTATTATAACAGAGTGATTTGGAATGGCACTTGGTTCCATCTATGCAAGGACATTGTGTGCTATCTGTGCACGCATGACAGCCGGTCCCGTCATTTAGTGAATATTTATCGTTGGTACACACGTCACATTGTGACATCCCAGTCACGCTAAAGTAACCTGCGTCACATGGTAGACAGCTACTCTGCCCCGTGAAATTCTGATATGTTCCTGACAAACAGGAAGTGCAAAATTCTGAAAAAAAAACCAATGACAATTGTAAAAAAATTGGAAAAAATTAAAATTTTTAATGTAAAGCTTATTTATTTTTTCAAAAATATTAACAATCTTACGCTGCAAACAATACCACAGATACATCAAAAATGTGATAACTCATGCCCATATGTGGTTATTTGTGACTAGTCCAAAATGAAAGAAGAAGCAGACAATATAAGAGAGGATGAAAGAAACCCATCAACAAAACTATTTTTATGATATTAAGTAGAAACCACTGCTAGCCATTGTTTTGTCCCTGTGGTTTCTGAAAGAATCTATGACAGACTCTGTAAAGTGATGTATCATGAAGTAAGGAGGTTTAAAGGTGTATGTTTAAAAAGTTTTCAATTTCTTTGGTATTGCAGAACTTTGGAATAGAATTACCCATTTAATAACTAATATGATAGAATTTTTGTTTTGCAGAAGAGTTGAATTTGGAATTGTTTTTTACAAAAGTAGATATGCTCAGGAAGGGCTTGCTTTCTTTTCTTTCCCAAATGCAACTTTGACAACTACTTATTTTCACTTAACCCTGTACCAAACTCCATATTTTTGACTGTCCAAATTGAAAGAATTTGCAGATGATATCTCAAAATGTGATTAAATTGGAAAATAATCTTCTGATAGGGCAGGAAAAATATTGTGAGAAAAGGAGAAATTGCTTGTCATGAGCAATTTCTCCTTTTCCCACAGTATTTTCAAGAGTCGTCTGCAACAAATTGATCAAATGTCTTTATTGTTTGGTTTGACATTTCTGAAAAACAGTGTGGGAAAAGGGGGAATTGCTCGTAACAAGCAATTTCTCCTTTTCCCACAATGTTTTCTGTCCTATCAGAAGATTATTTTCCAATTTCATCACATTTTGAAATGTCGTCTGCAAATTCTTCAAATTTGGGACAGTCAAAAATTTGTTATTTGGTAAAAGGTTAAAGAACCATACAGAGAGATACATAAACCCATTCAAATTTATGGCTGGTCGAAAATTGAAACACATGTAGAAAATCGGACAAACTTGTAATGATATATATCTTATGATGTTAGCTATAAGCATTTTCTCCTTTTTTCACAAATACTTTGCAAGTCTTCTGCTTTAGGTGCAAGAGTTCTTGACACATGAATGTAAAGTTTTACAGTATCTTGCAAGATGTAATATTCGGCATTCAATGCAAAATTATGATAGAATGCTTCACATTTATGAAAGACTTACTATGGTCTTACCATAGTCTTTTATTGAACCATCCTTGAGTGGGACCTCATGTTTAACCCTTTACCAAACAATAACGACATTTAACCTTTTTGTTGCAGACGACTCTGGAAAACATTGTGAGAAAAGAAGAAATTGTTCATAATGAGCAATTTCTCCTTTTCCCACAATGTTTTCTGCCTATCAGAAGATTAATTTCCAATATCATCACATTTTCAAATGTCGTCTGCTAATTCTTTCAATTTAGGACAGTCGAAAATTTGGCATTTGGTAAAGGGTTAAAAGAAAAATGGACTGCGCCATACCCATTTGTCCATCAGAATATGTCCCTGCAGCACACAATGTTCTGATTCCATCCTTGCAGGCGTAACCAGGTTCACACGGGGAGCAGGTACTCGGACAAGATGTGTTTGTACATTCTACGTAATAAAACGGGTCACAAATGTATGCGGTCCCATTCTGGCAAATCTATAAATAAAAGGTTACATGATGTGTTATGAACAAACAGAGGACATGATAAGACGCGTAATCCCCAAGATGGCTTTTTAATTGTTTCTCTAAACCCTGTATTGTTGGTACACATTAGAACTATCATGAGGAGAACAGTCTAATGAGTACTAACAATTTAACCCGACAATTCCAATTAGTACCAACAATATAGGAATTGTTTGATCAAACCTAAAACAAAACAGATAACAATAATTTTTGCTCCCTTATCAAGTTCACTGCAAGCTATTCTTATTATTATAAGTTGGATTTAACACAGTGTCAACAATTTCTCAGTTATATTACACCTTCCCTGGGATTTACCAGTATAAGGCTAGGGCTCTGAAGTGTCTTGTCAAAGAACACTCCCACAAAGCTAGTAGTGCCAGCAGGAATCAAAACCAGAACTAACCCTTTACTAAACGCCAAATTTACGACCGTCCCAAATTGAAAGAGTTTGCAGAGGACATTTCAAATTGTGATGAAAATGGAAAAAAATCTTCAGGTAGGGCAGAAAAAATTGTGGGAAAAGGAAAAATTGCTTGTTATGATCAATTTCTCCTTTTCCAACAATGTTTCCCAGAGTTGTCTACAACAAAGTGTTTAAATGTCGCTATTGTTTGGTAATGGGTTAAAAACCCACAGAGGCATGGTTAAAGGTACTACCCATCATCATAAAACTGAAATACTGTCATAATCAAAATAAAACAGCATAAAACCTCATTCATTGGTGTAAAATAGAGGGTGCATGAACAAGAAGGCTGACTCCATATCATAAACAAACATTTTTATTTTTTCACAAAGACTCGTTTACTTCCTACTGAATAATTTGTGTCAACTGTTACTTTCAATAAGGAATTTTTTACTGGTTTAAACACCTAACCAACTTAGTAATATGGGTTTTGCATTGCATTATCCCATTACCAAACAATAACAATATTAGACCAGTTTTTTGCAGACGATTCTTGAAAACATTGTGGGAAAAGGAGAAATTGTTCTTATCGAGCAACTCCTACTTTCCCCACAATGTTTTCTGGATTATCAGAAGATTAATTTTTCTTAGTTTCGTTACAATTTGAAATGTCGTCTGCAGACTCTTTCAATTTGGGACTATCGAAAACTTGGCATTTGGTAAAGGGTTAACATTATTTCAGTTATATTGCGATGCCAATAAATGCTTGATAGGCCAGGTAAGACCATCGGCATTTCTCGAGTCAATTGAAAGACTTCTTTTCTTCAAAATACAAAAGCCGTCATGATAATTCACACCCAAGGAGAAAGGAGCCATGTGATTTTAAGTTCTGTGCTCTGTGGAGGCCCCCATACACTTACCCTGCCAGCAGGACAGTATGAACACTCTGATGCTAGACCATATGAATGTTCCGCCTGATTTCTATTACAGGTCACGCTGGTATCGTTACATCGGCCACACATACTTCTTGATCCATCACCCTCGCAGTAGTAACTTGTCTCACAGCGTTGACAGCTTACATCATCTAAAGTAATATCCCAGTGTAAACTAACTTTAATGTTTGGTTGACAGCTTACATCATCTAAAGTAATATCCCAGTGTAAACTAACTTTAATGTTTGGTAATGCTTACATCATTTAAGTAGTAACCCAGTGTAAACTAACTTTAATGTTTGGTTAACAGCTTACATCATCTAAAGTAATATCCCAGTGTAAACTAACTTTAATGTTTGGTAATGCTTACATCATTTAAAGTAGTATCCAGTGTAAACTAACTTTAATGTTTGGTAATGCTTACATCATTTAAGTAGTAACCCAGTGTAAACTAACTTTAATGTTTGGTAATGCTTACATCATTTAAAGTAGTATCCAGTGTAGACTAACTTTAGTGTTTGGTAATGCTTACATCATTTAAGCAATAACCCAGTGTAAACTAACTATAATGTTGGTTTTGCTTTCTATCTACATGCTTTCTATCTACATTTTTATGCCAGTATTTTGTATGATATTTACCTTTAAATGTGGTTCATGATTTGTTAGTGATTCCATGCACTTTGTAGATCTTAGGCATGGTCAAAGTTGATTTTCTTATCCTTTGGTCAATGTGGTTTTTACACAAGAATCAGGGAATCTCCAAATATCATATTAAGTCTATAAGTAAATATCTTACTTATTGTTGAAAATTGATACATCCTTTCAATCACTTTTGAAAAATTGTTGTACTTTTTAGAAACAAACTGAATTGAATACTTTTATAAAGCATGCTTATTGTTTTACATATTAAGTCGACAATTTAAAAACTGATAATTTAAAAACTCCACAGCAAAGTTTGACATTTTGCTGGATTGATTTTAGGGTAATTCAAGAGTTTTGTTATGCGAAATTTGTCTGTCATAACTGGACTGATTTTTTCATCAAATCTGAGGTTGTAATTATTCTGATACAGCTGAAGTTAATGAAAAATAATCTCCTGATCTCCTTTCAATCAAGTATTATAAGAAAAATGTATTTTTACATACCATTTCTTTTAACATTTCTGTTGCTTGGACCCGTCACTCATAAGGGTAATACCGATATTGGGGCATGGATTATCTAACCCTTTACCAAAGATCAAATTTTCGACTGTCCCAAATTGAAAGAGTTGCAGAAGACATTTCAAAATGTGATGAAAAATAATCTTCTGATAGGATAGACAACATTGTGGGAAAAGGAGAAAATGCTTGTCACAAGCAATTTCTCCTTTTCCCACAATATTTTCAAAAGTGGTCTGCAAAAACTGGTCAAATGTTGCCACTGTTTGGTAAGGCGTTAAAGGTGGTTTTTTCACACATAAGACAATTTGAAAGTCAAAATAAAGTCTCATTGAAACAATTCAATTTTTTGTCTTGCATTATGATATTTAATGCAAGTAACTACTGAGCCCACATTGATTAATAATGTGTCAATATATCTAAGTACGTATGTACAGATGTTATGTGACTGATTTCAGAACCCTCACAACAATTTTGGACCTGAATACATATATAATCATTGTATACAGTCTCTAAATATTTAAATACAAACTTATTTTCTTCCAATGGCTATTTTTTATAAAGACTCATACAACAGAGCAGCTGCTTTAAAGTTTAAAAAACAAATCAATGTTTAAGTTTCCTTACATATGTAAACAAACAGCTTTAACCTTTTACCAAACACCAAATTTTTCAACAGTCCCGAATTGAAAGAGTTTGCAGACGACATTTCAAAATGTGATAAAATAGAAAAATAATCTTCTGATAGGGCAGAAAACATTGTTGGAAAAGGAGAAACAGCTTATTAAGGACAATTTTGTCTTTCTCTAATTCTCCCACCATGTTTTCCAGAGTTGTCTGCAACAAACTGGTCAAGTATCGCCACTGTTTCGTAATGGGTTAAAGTTTTAAAAAAAAAAAAAATTCAGTGTCCAAGTTTCCTTACATATGTATATAAGCAGCTTTAAACCTAGACTTACAGAAGAGTTGCTCTGCCTGCGGACATCCACTCATTTCAAACCTGAGAGATATCCCACCATTCCATGTCTGTGGATTCAGTCGTACGAAACGACTCAGTATCGGGGGATCAAGGTCGTAGGTCATGATGGTTGTTCTGTCTGTGTTTCCTGTAAACATCTAAAAAATATGCAGAATATACATCATTATAGGTCAGTTTTACTTTAACCCTTTACCAAACGCAAAATTTCTAGCTGTTCAAAATTGAAAGAATTTACAGACGACACATCAAAATGCAATGAAATTGGAGAATAATATTCTGATAGGGCAGAAAATATTGTGGGAAAAGGAAAAATTGCTCACTTAGAGCAATTTCTCCTTTTCCCACCATGTTTTCCAAAGTCGTCTGCAAAAAACTGGTTAAATGTCGTTATTGTTTGGTAATGGGTGAACACACTATTATGCCTTCTTATAATCTTTTTGTACAGACCCCTCTGGCCCAGTGTACTGAACTTAACCCTTATAGTGCTGGAACTGACTTTATGCTTATGCAAACAACCAGAAATAGAATAAAGAACATCAAGTGATTCTTCAAGCATTAGGAAAATCTGGAGATAGCATGAGAAACATTCAGAAATGTCAATAGGAAAAATAAATGGCATTAGAAACATACAAATATAGCAGTAGTAAATAAAAAAGCATTAAGAACACACAGAAATTTCAATAGTACTATTACAGAAATGGCATTAGAAAAGTTCATGAATGTAATTATTGGGAATGTACATAAATGTCATTAGAAACATCTTCCCTACCTCTACTCCGAGAGAGTTGATGTAGGTTTCCCATGCAAGGGAGGTACTGTTGTAATACAGCAGTTTGAATGAAGTCACCCACTGGTCAGCGTCTGCTCGCCCTTGTAAAAATAGCTTGGTAAACTTGTAGTCTGTGTTCATATCCACTTCAATATACTGGGTGTTGTCGAACGTGGCAGCCACCCATCCCCCCAACATTTCACTGTAAGTGTCTGGAAAAGTACAATAAACAGGGGATCATAATATTGCATGTGCCAAGAGCTTTTTTGTGCACTATTTCAAAAACTGTTAGGGGTTCTGTGTGGCCAAGTGGTTTAGGTGGTGGATTTGGAACCCGGAGGTCCCAAGTTGGAGCCCACCAGTATATTTGGTTTTGTGGGGGTCCTTTGTCCTTTGGCAAGTCACTTCAGAGCCCTAGCCTAGTATTGGTGGTTTCTGGAAAGCCGTGACATAACTGAAAAATTCTTGACAAGCCATTATTCCCTACACAAAATTATGACAAAAGTTTGACACAGCTTTAAACACCACACAAATCATAAACTTTAACACCACACAAATCATAAACTTTAACACCACACAAATCGTAAACTATTATATAAACCTGATTAATGTTGTAGACATTAGAATATTGTCATAATTATCTTTTTTAAGAGTACCCACAATGTGTGGTTCAGACAAGAGGGCCATGATGGCCCTAGAACCGCTCACCTGAGATTTTTAGACAGAGTTTCTTGTGCCTCTATGTATTGACCTATTTTTCATTCCAATTTTACAAGTTTGACACTGTATGCTTGATGTGGGACATTAAAATGGTACATAATTCTTACATTGCGGAAACTGAATATTTTACTTTTACAGATTGTGTATGTTCAAAGATCAGCCTGCACTTTTGTCCAGTATGATCTATTGTTGCCATTTTGTGGTTATCCTTTTGGACAAAAACACGCTCAAAGTTCAACACAGCCTGGTGGCCATGTTTTTCGAGATATCAAAATTCTTTGAACAACTTTTGAAAAGAGCCCCCTAAAGAGCATTCTTGTGAAATCATTTTTAATTCTGACCAGTGGTTTCAGACAAAAAGTTTTTTTTTTAAAAATTGCAGAAATTCCCCTTTTTTCATGCCATGGCAACCAAAGTTCTGCATGGAATCAATTTCTTTGAACAATTTTTGAAGAGCATCACCCGACAGACATTCCAGTGAAGTTTGGTTTAGATTGGTTAAGATTCGTTTAGGAGGAGAAGATGTTTAAAGAAATTGTTGACGATGCATGACGGACGACGCACGACGGACGACAGACATTGGGCGATCACAAAAGCTCACCTTGAGCACTTTGTGCTCAGGTGAGCTAAAAAAGGATAAACAGATTAGCTATGGGAAATTGTGTATTGTCTAGATTTTTGGTTATCATTACTACTTAAAACATTCAAATATATTATGACAAAAGTATAATTTAATCATCATGTTGACCTCATTAGATTGACTGTTGTCTAACAAGGCTGCAGCCCAATATTGCACAAGTTGCAAGCATACAAGAGTATAGGCCATCATTTCTAAAATATTTCACCCTTTACCAAACACTAAATTTTCGTCAGTCCCAAATTTTAAGAGTTTGCAGACAACATTTCAAAATGTGATGAGATTGAAAAATAATATTTTGATAGGGCAGAAAACATTGTTGGAAGAGGAGAAATTGCTCGTTAAGATCAATTTTGCCTTTTCCCACCATGTTTTCCAATGTGTTTATAAATTCTTACCTTCAGTTTGGTTTAGTCTTGCTCTACCTGGCTCAGAATAACTGTCCATGGAGGAGGAGGCTGACAACATGTAGTCAAGCACATGACCCGATACTAAACCAATCAGATCCGAGCAAGCTGAAATATCAACCAATGGGAAACATTGTTATAAAACACAGCTTGATGAAATAAAGAGACAATCATATGACCCATATTAAAACAACCAAAGCAAGTCAAAACAGCAACATATAGGTAACAAAAAGCTTTGAGGCACCATAAAGCTGATACTTAAGCATCCATAACTTACAAAGCCAAATCAGTAAAAATTAGGAAACAATGTTGCAAAATAAAGCTTGATGACATCTTAGAGTTGAATCTATTTCGTCAGTTGGATTTTGCATGATATATTTAAAGTGGCTTGAGCAGAAAGCATAAGTAGAAATATAATCAAAACCAGTTAATTTCACAAAAGAGCAGTCAAGCATAAGAAACCTAGTCCATAGTTCTTATGCCTAATTGTTGGTTTCTGCTGTTGATTTCAGTGTGATATAGAAACAAAACCCAATAAGAAGACATGGCTTAACAACAGAGAAAAATCCAAACAACACTGATAAAACAGAAAAGTGACAGACTTACTAAATTCATACATCCAATACTTTGGAACTCTATATGTCATTTCTCCCGTTGTATTGTCCACATAAAACATGTACGATATTTTCCCAAACAGCACGTCTGTGACGCAGGTGTTGCTTACATTCACACTAACAGACACTGGTGATCCACGCTGGATGGTTCCGTTGTCAATAGCAATAACATTGAAATTGAGGGATGTATATCGGAGGTAGACGTCACCCCAAAGGTCGTAGGAGTCGTCAAAGTCAACAACAGGGCTGTGGGAGAGATTATTATAGTGATTATTGATTTTTCTACCGAGCGGTATACCCATATAATGCTGGAACCTACTTCATGCTTATGCAAACAGGTTAGATCCAGGCCAGCTGCCAAGTAAATTGGCGGCTGGCCTGGATCTTACTCATTTGCTACTCTGAGTATTTTTCCTCATCAAAAGTAAGCAGATATTTAAGGTTTTGGAACGCAAACAAGTAAGGAATCTACTCTGAGTATCTTTCCTCATCAAAATAAGCAGAATATTAAAGGTTTTGGAAAGCAGATGACACAAAAATAAGATTTTAGAAATTACCCAGCATTCTAAAGGTTAATATCTAAACCACTTCCCTAATTTGGGTATAAGAATAAGTTGGTGAAATATCGCAGATTAACTGATTTAAATCCTTTCTCAATGTTAGCCAACTTCTCTGCATTTCCTTCAAAGTAATGATCAAAGTTTATTGTTCCCAATGATCATCAGCAACCAGCAGCGATCATCATTTGCTAATTTATGATTATACTTAGTTTTGTGTGTGAAGATAAAGACATCATTACATATGTGTTGGATTGAATGTGCTTGCGAATTACAAAACTTTCTCAAAAAACGAAAAGATGATTGCTTTACATTGTAACAAACTGAAACCGAAAAGCATATCTAATCAGTCGTCCACTAATTGGATGTGTTGTTTATACATATATACCCACATGTTCTCTATAACAATGTGTTAGTTTCTCAAATTTACAAACACCTTTGATGAATATTACAACATATGTCTTTGGTGTTGCTGTAACAATTACTGTGCTTGAAAGCGTGTTGAATATAATAGATTAGTTTTGGGATTCCAATGATACCTTAAGAGTGTAATTATGCAGAATCTGTCTGAAATAAACTTTAAATATCAAATTGCAAGAATTAGCCATTTCTTATGCCCATATAAAGATTAAGGGTGATAAAGTGAATGTTCAAATAAAAGACATACTCCTCTGATATTTCCGACACAATAAAGTAGACATTTGCGTTCTCTCCGCTGTCAGCGTCCGTTGTTGTAAATGTCGCAAAAGGTTCTAGCCTTAGTACAGGTTCAGGTGATAATGTCACTGTGGTGGGTGTTACCTGAGGACAGTTGTCATTCACGTCCTGTACAGCCACCTGAAACGCAAAAATAGTCCCGTAAAGAGGTAATGTGTGATTTGAGGTCTAGATAAGGTGGTAAATTGCAGTCATAATGCAGTATTTAAAATATCTCTTAACAAATCATGTTTCAATGTTCAAATGATTCTTATAATTTGCAACAAGATAGAGGTTAAATAAGAAAGAAAGATGTAGAAAGAAAGCTGTAGGCAATGAAATAACATGTTTTACCCAATATACAAGCAGTTTTGACTTGTCAATTATTTCTCATGTTTGTAAATTGTTTGTACTTCTATGATATAAATGAAAGGGTAATTCTAATAAGTACCCATATGCCACACTGTTTGGGTTAGATGTGAATGTTTGTAAGTGTTCAAGTGACTGGGTAAGGTGAGTTTACATTCTTTCATCTATTTTCCAGTTATATTGTGGAGACAGTTCCCTTATTGATAAAGCTTCCTTGACAATCCTTCAGTGTAGGCTATGAGGATATTTCAAGTATTGGCTCTAAGAATTCTGGGTAATTTTCTAAAAATAGACTTTTGTGTCGTCTGCTTTCCAAAACCTTGAATATCTACTTAGTTCTGATAAGAAAAGATATTCAGAGTAGCAAATAGGTTAGATCACAGGCCAGCTGCCAATTTACTTGGCAGCTGGCCTGTGATCTAACCTGTTTGCATAAGCATGACGTTGATTCCAGCACTATAAGGGTTAGGTTTCTATAAATACCTACAATATCCCAAGTTGGTACATACCCTTACGGCTATGCTTCCAGTCAGAGACCTTCCAGAGTCTTCAACTGTCATCCGGAGAATGTATGAAGTGACGCTCTCGTAGTCAATTAAAGCCTTAAGTGATATCTTAACTGATGTTGCGCTGATCGTAAAACTCTCGACCGTCAGATCATTCGTGGTGCTTGCTGTTGGACTGCTGCTTGTGCATTCTAGAAATATGAATAACTTAGGGTATCTAAATTGTGAAACATTGTAAAATACATCCTTATATCTAAAGGTCAAAAACTTCTTTATTTGGACATGAAGTTGTTCTGTGTAGTACTACTTTTTGAGAACAATAGTAAGAATCATCTCTGTGCATTTATTTCTTATTGAGGTTGTGCACAGAGATGATTCTTACTGGGAATGGAAAATATAAAAACTTCACTTAATGCGCATAATACAATCTTGTATTTCATAGCAAAACCAAATGCTACAATTATCATATGCAATCATATCAAATCTATCCATATTTCAAATACAATATACTTCCTGTAGTGGTTGTCAACCATCCTTTGAAGCAGCCAACCTGTCTTAAACAACCACTACAGAAAGCCTGATTGTTGGATTTATAGTGTACATCAATTTGTGTTAAACAGCCAATTTTCTCAATTCTGTTAGACTGGCCTCTCAAAACAAGTTTGACTGTATATTGTATTTGAAATATGGATAGATTTGATATAATTGCATATGATAATTGGAGCATTCTGTTTTTCTATGAAATATAAGATTATATTATTCGCATCAAGTGTTGTTTTTAAATTTTCAATTGAATTAACTTACCAACAAATGCAAATGGGTTTCCTTGTATATCTGTCATGTTTGTGTAATTGACTACGACGACGGCAGGTGTAAATGTGTAAGTGTTATCAACAACCTCAAATTGACGAGCTTCATTTCCTGAAACAAACGAAGACTGAATTAAATGTAACCCTTTAACCCTTTCCCAAACAATAACAACATTTGACTACTTTGTTACAGACGACTTTAGAAAACATTGAGGGAAAAGAAGAAATTGTTCGTAATGAGCAATTTTTCCTTTTCCCACAAGGTTTTCTGCTCTATCTGAAGAATAATTTTCAATTTCATCACATTTTGAAATGTAGTCTGCAAACTCTTTCAATTTGGGACAGTCTGAAAAGTTTCATGCTGGAACAGACTTCATGCAAACAGGTTAAATCCAGGCCAGCCGCCAAATAAATTGGCGACTGACCTGTGATCTAACCTGTTTGCTACTCTGAGTTTCCTCTCTCATAAAAAATAAGCAGATATTTAAGGTTTTGGAAAGCAGACGACACAAAAATATATTTTAAGAAAATTACCCAGCATTCTAAGAGTTAACATAAAAAAATGCAGTTCTAGAATTCTTAACATCTGTTCTGCCAATATTCTTTACATCTCTTGTGAAGTACTGATACTGTTAACATTTAAGTTATGACAAAAAAAGGTTGAAAACAATGTAGAACTACAACACGGGGTCCTGCATGGCTTAGTGGTTAAGATGGTAGACTCAGAACTCGGAGGTCCCGGGTTCGAACCCTTGTGGGAGTGGCCTGTGGCAAGTCACTTGAGAGCCCTAGGCTAGCACTGGTGCATCCAGGAAAGCCGTTACGAAACTGATAAATGTTGGTACGGCACTGACGAAGAGGACCCATATGGGATCTCTGTCAGTAACACACTATAACTATAACTTACTTTTTCCAGAATAATGACAAAAGAAAACTGCTCAACATACCTGAATATAAGACAAGCGCATAACTTCCTGCTGAGAAATCGTCTGACAGGATAACTTCTGTGATTATTTCACCTACTTGACTGTCTTCATTGAAAGCTATATCATAGTCTACAGGGGCATAAGTGTTGAAATCCTGAGATAGGATGGTCCCTGATACATGTAGAAGAAACTGCGATGAACACAGTCGTGTCTCCGCATGAAACACATCAAAGTGATAGGTTACTCCAACCTTAAAGTGAAGGGAAAATATATAATATTGAATTTTGATTAAATTTTCAAGAATTTAACCATATCATTTGCTACATGTGAACATATAGCTGCAAAAGTCACTCTAGGATGTATATGTTTAAATGTATTTATGTTGTTGTAATACATGTACTTATTTTGTATGGGGAAGGACCGAATCTAAGTTGTATGACTTGTGGTACAACCCTTATTCATCAGTTAGCTGAATGAAAATATGATCAAACTAAAGTAATGTGTAGCTGGCCTTAAATTTGATCTCACTTCCATATATGAAAAGAAATAATGGTTCTCAACGTCTACATACATTCATGAGTACCTACAGCTTTGAGTTGATGATTTACCTACCAATGTAATTAAGGACTTCTGCTGACAATATTCTTAATAATCATGTGAATAAAAGACTAAAAAAAGACTAAAAGCTCATGTGAAGATTCCTATTATTGGAACAAGTTGATTCCCCTAACAGATGAATCTTTTCCAAATTCATTCTATTCATAATATTCCCATGGAAACAGTTTAAGATTTTGACCACTGTTAAAGTGTCTTGTGGGGTAGACTTAATTTGAATACATAATTGAATGTATTACAAAAACATGTAATTATGATTAAATATTATAAATCAATTGCAGGATAATTATAATCCATGTATGATCCAATTGGCTGAAGCCTCATTCTGATTCATAATGGCTGGATGCTGCATTACCTCTCTGTGTGAGCCCATTAGAAGGTTATGAGTGCGTGAAATCTACACCAGAGTTAACCCATTTCCAAACAATAACGACACTGGAAAATATTGTGGAATCAGGAGAAATTGCTCGTTATGAGCAATTTCTCCTTTTCCCACAATGTTTTCTACACTATCAGAAGATTACTTTCAAATTTCATCACATTTTAAAATGTCGTCTGCAAACTCTTTCAATTTGGGACAGTTGAAACTTTGGTGTTTGGTAAAGAGTTAGGACTGTCAGTACTCACCTCTAAAGCCAGACTGATGTTATAGGAAGCTGTCACAAGACTTGTGCATGAACCTCCGGATAATGTTCCAACTTGGGGTATCACATAACCATCTGTCATTAAATAAACATTTCAAAGTTATTTCCTACCCCTTATTTCTCCGTTTATCATTATGAATTTCTTATTGCTTTCTGTCTAGCATACTCTTATCTTTAAGTTAACGTTTAAGTATGTCATTGCTTAAGGATTTTTGACCAGTCGCTAAGTCCATGACAGTGTTAAGGGATCAGATGTAATCTTATCCTATCTCTGTGAATATTACCCGCTTTTGACCAAACTACGATGTTACAAACACAAGCAATCGAAACTACTTGGGTATTTCCGTGAGCTGAGAAATATTTTCTTTGGATAAACCCGATGTGTTCAGATTGAAACACGCGAAGGAAACATCCTGGTAAAAGAGGAATCTTTAGGAATGGATAAAGCTATTTATCCTGTCACTAGTGTCATTTTGGGACCCGATACCGTATAACATTTGTGATATCAGGTACTAACCATGTAACACATGCATGTGACAAATCATGAAATCATAAAAACGCCATGACGTTATGTTTACATCATTCTCTACTTATTTTTTCCTTTCTTGTGTTTTATTTACATCTTGTTTGTTTGAAAGGGTAACAGGATAAATAAAATAGATGGTTTGGTGTCTTTGAATGGGAAATGTTATCGGGCTCGTCTTCGGATTATTATCCGTTTCGCCTTTGGCTCATGGGATAATATTCCTATGCCTTGCCCGATAAAATTTCTGATTCATGACACCAACCATCTATTCTCTATATCATAAGACCTATGGTAGCAGATTTATTAAACCATATTGAGGGCACAGTGCTAAACCATAGAAAGTCCATCACAAATGTTAAACATTTAATACAATTTTGCACTGAACCATTCACATTATGTACAAACAAGGTATATATAAAACTATATACCTAATTTACCTAATTGTAATTTGCATTGACTTTGTTTCGAACAGCCAATCATGATGGGTAACACCAACATAGGGTCTAGGGTAGAAATAAGGCAATGGAAATACAGTCCAACTTGTGTTAAGAGGCCAGTAAATGGAACTGAGAAAATTGGCTGTTTAACCCTTTCCCAAACAATAACGACATTTGACGAGTTTGTTGCAGACAACTCTAGAAAACATTGTGGAAAAAGGAGAAATTGCTCTATACGAGCAATTTCTCCTTTTCTCACAATGTTTTCTGCCCTATCAGAAGATTATTTTCCAATTTCACCACATTTTGAAATGTCGTCTGCAAGATCGTTCAATTTGAAACAGTAAAATGTTTGGCTTTTGGGAAAGGGTTAAGACAGGTTGGCTGTTTAACACAAATTGACGTACACTATAAATCAAACAATGGGATTTTTTGTAATGGTTGTTTAAGGCAGGTTGGCTGCTTAAAAGGATGGTTGCTTAACACAATTTGGACTGTACACATGTCTGCCACCTATTTGAATCTCATATCACTGCGACAAAAAGAGAATTTGATCGTAGCAAATCAATTGCAACCTATTTGAAGCTTTTATAACCCATTTTGACATTTTGTTTAATGTTGCTTTCAGTTTGGAGTGCTAGTAAGCCAAGTCAGTTGTGTGTCCGACTTCAACAACAGTCATGAGTTGGAGACCTGGGTACCGTTTTACTAAACACTTTACGCTTAAGATTTGCCTAAGTTAAAAAAACATTCCCACCTTTTTTAATATTCGGCAAAGCAATATTGAAGCGTAACACATCATGCCGAGACACTTCCAATGTTGTGTCACATCACAATATTGTGATTTCATTTAGGATAGTATTCATGTTTATCCGTTTTGACTAATGCAAATATTTTCCTTAACCCTTTCCCAAACAACAAATATTCGATTGTCCCAAATTGAAAGAGTTTGCAGTGGACATTTCAAAATGTGATGAAATTAGAAAATAATCTTCTGATATGCTAGAAAACTTTGTGGGAAAAGGAAAAATTGCTTGTCACAAGCAATTTCTCCTTTTCCCTCAATGATTTCTTATGTCGTTTGCAACAATGTGGTCAAATGTTGTTTTTGTTTGGGAAAGGCTTAAGCCGTTTAGTAAAACGGTACCCTGGTTCGACCAATATTCTTTACAACATCAATGCATCATGATTTATTCTACTCTCTCATTTGATCAATTTTGTTTATGTGGATAAGCAATTAGAAAGTCATGACAACTTTCTGCTGATTTCTTATGATGCAACTACTAGAATAAGCAGGAAATCGCAAAATTTGCATTCATGAACTATTTCTTTTTGAGAGAGGATTTCCAAGCACCCTTCAACTCGAGGTAACTTGTCTGCGTACATTGAAAAAGAACCTAAGAATACCCCTATCTACCTCAGATGACTTGAAACCTGTGTAACAAAAGGACAAATTGCTCATCATCTTATGATGGAGAAATTGTCCCCATCATACACAAACTTAACCCTTTACCAAATGCCAAATTTTGTACTGTCCCAAACTGAAAGGCTTTGCAGACGAAATTTAAAAATGTGATGAAATTTGAAAGTTATCTTCTATTAGAGAAGAAAACATTGTGGGATTACTCCTTTTCACACTGTGTTTTCCAAAGTCTTCTGCAACAAAGTAGTGAAATGTCATTATTGTTTGGTAATGGGTTAAGATGTAAGATGTATTGTATAACATTACCAGGTGAAGAAGCCGTCGATAAATCTAATACAACGCAGGAAATGGTCCCAGAACTGTCGGCCCGAAACTCGAACATCTGAACTTTATTGATGTGCAGCCAGAGTGCATCTCCACCACCCACCGTAATGGTCTCTGTGCCAGCATAGACAAGGCCTGCTCGGATAACACTGGTAAACCTGCAATAAACAGGACGTCTGGCTTTATTGAATTATATGTACCTTAATGGTAAAAACCTGTAATAAACAGGAACGTCTGGCTTTATTGGATTATATGTACCTTAATGGTATAAACCTGTAATAAACAGGAACGTCTGGCTTTATTGGATTATATGTACCTTAATGGTATAAACCTGTAATAAACAGGAACGTCTGGCTTTATTGGATTATATGTTCCTTAATGGTATAAACCTGTAATAAACAGGAACGTCTGGCTTTATTGGATTATATGTACCTTAATGGTATAAACCTGTAATAAACAGGAACGTCTGGCTTTATTGGATTATATGTACCTTAATGGTATAAACCTGTAATAAACAGGAACGTCTGGCTTTATTGGATTATATGTACCTTAATGGTATAAACCTGTAATAAACAGGAACGTCTGGCTTTATTGGATTATATGTACCTTAATGGTATAAACCTGTAATAAACAGGAACGTCTGGCTTTATTGGATTATATGTACCTTAATGGTATAAACCTGTAATAAACAGGAACGTCTGGCTTTATTGGATTATATGTTCCTTAATGGTATAAACCTGTAATAAACAGGAACGTCTGGCTTTATTGGATTATATGTACCTTAATGGTATAAACCTATAATAAGCAAGAACCTTTAGATTTAGAGGACTATTTGGTGCCACTATGACATCTATGAACAGATAATCTTGCACTTACAATCACATGAATTAAACAATTTTCTCATGCAACCAAGATCCTGGATGTCATACACTAAATATATATAGGTAAAAAGTAGAATTTATGTATGGTATTCAGCTATGCTTCTAACAAATATTCATTAAAAAAATACGCCAAAATCGCGGTATAAATAAAGATATTAACGGAAAACCCCCATGGCATTGACTTTTGTATGTTACTACAGCTATATGGTAATTAGTTACTTCACGTGGGCTGTCAAGTGCCTGTCACATGACAATGTAGATCTAACTTAGAAGATACTAGCGTCAGCATCCATTTTTGTTTTCAGCGTGTAGTCTTAGTATCACATGAGCATCACATGACCGGTTGTTCATAGCTTTACGCTATATTTAGATTATGTCGGATTTCCCTCGGATTTTTATGAAATAAAAACTATCATAATTCATCTTATATGCTATTGGTTTCTCTGCTGAAATGTTAAATCAATCTTTATTCCTTTATTTTCGAAAATTTAAAAAAATAATCCTATGATGCACAGAAACTTTAAAATTAAATATCATGAACTCAACTTTAATAACAAAGGTTTAAAGTGTACATTCTACATGATAGAGTATCTGACCATCATAAATCAATCTAACTCAAAATACAATCACCAGCATATTAAAATTATGATGCATCGCATAAAGAATAAGTAAACTGTAATGAGAATTTTCACCAACTCGTACCCAAAGTTATGGTATGTCCCAGAACAATCTTGTTGTGACTCTGAAGTGTAACCTTTACCATCCACCGGGAAGAAAGAGTCGGACCAGAACCTACAAGTACAAATTAAGCATAATTAACTATTAGAATGCAAGGTAATTTTTCTTAAAATGGACTTTTGTGATGTCACCTTTCCAAAACCTTAAATGTCTGCTTAATTTTGTTGAGGAAAGATACTCAGAGTAGCAAACAGGTTTGATCACAGGCTAACCACCAATTCACTTGGTGGTTTGTCTGGATCCATCCTGTTTGCATGAACATGAAGTTGGTTTCAGCACTGTAAGGGTTAAGGAGATAAATTTATTCTTAAACCTACATGTTTGATAATGACTGCTCCAAATTCAAACTATCAGCAACCACAAAAGATAATCATGAAACAAGATCTGTCCTAGGAGACACATTTTTGCTTCATTTTTGATACTGAGTATCATTACTTTTTTGTCTGTCAAACGTCAAAAGGACATGTTAATGTGAAATTTTTAATAAAATAGAAGGATAACTGCCCAATCTGTGTCCATAACTTTAGAGTATAAATCTGATTTGGGCATGCTTAACCCATAACCAAACAATAACAAAATTTGACCAGTTTGTTGCAGACGACTCAAGAAAACATTGTGGGAGAAGGAGAAATTGCTCATAACCAGTTAATTCTAAATCAGATGTAATAAGAAACAAAAAAATTATTCAGACAAAAAAGTAATTTCATTTTTAACAAGATTGTCTTGAGCCAAAAAATCCTACTAAGAAAACTTATTTGTTTAAGTTGGGTCAGTCATTAAATTCCATATAAAGGAGGGCTTTAACCCTTAGAATACTGGGTAATTTTCTAAAAATAGATTTTTGTGTCATCTGCTTTCCAAAACCTTAAATATCTGCTTAATTTTTATCAGAAAAGATACTCAGAGAAGCAAACAGGTTAGATCACGGGCCAGCCCCAAATATACTTGGCGGCTGGCCTGGATCTAACCTGTTTGCATAAGCATGAAGTCAAACCAGCACTATAAGAGTTAAGACCTCTACAAAAATATATACTTGGCGGCTGGCCTGGATCTAACCTGTTTGCATAAGCATGAAGTCAAACCAGCACTATAAGAGTTAAGACCCCTACAAAAATAAACTTCTATAACCTGACTTACAGTTTTGACAAGTCTGCCTGATGAGCAAGAATGAGCGTGTCGTCAACTTCAAAGTTGTTATTCCCGACATTATCATATCTATACCACGTAGAAAATGTATCCGCTGTGGGATTGGCTGACGCTGCTAGCCATGATCCATAAGGACTTGGGACATACGTAGGATTTGTCACAGTAACGTAATTCACGTCTTGAAAGTCAACATGGACTCGACTGAAATCGTAGTAGACAATACTGAGGACCAGGTCGTTGGGTCCAGGGGTAGCAGGTGTGGCTGTTAAAATGAAAAGAAAAAAAAAAGCTTATTCATTTTGTTTATTTGTACTTTAAGCTATTGTCGACATATCATTAGTTATATCTTGACATAGCATGACCCTATTTGCAATTGCTTTTAACAGTCACCTCGATATGTGGACTTATTGTTAAAATCTTCTTCACCCAGTACATGTACTTCAAAACTATTAGACAAGTCCTATTATGTGGGTACGCTTTAGAATAATCTAATCATAAAATGTTGGCATCAACGTCTTTGTCTATCCTGGCCTTGAAAAAAAGTAAGAAATAAGGCACCAGTGTTAATCCTTTGCCAAATGCCAAATTTTAGACTGTCCCAAATTGAAAGAGTTTGCAGACGACAGTTCAATATGTGACAAAAATGAAAAATAATCTTCTGATATGGCAAAAACATTGTGGGAAAAAGAGAAATTGCTCTCCTTTTCCCGCAATGTTTTCCACAGTGGTCTGCAACAAACTGGTCAAATGTCGTTATTGTTTGGTAATGGGATGTATAACAGTAGATATGAGGTAATACTTATCACATTGCTTAAAATAGGAACCTTCTTTTTTCACAAAGCTTTCTCTCCAATATTACAAAATGTATGAATGAATATTCTATGACATTGCTATCAAATTACATCTACCATAAAGTACAATATGAGGCAATGGGCTTAACCCTTTCCCAAACAAAAACGAGATTTGACGACTTTATTGTAGAGGACTTTAGAAAACATTGTGGGAAAAGGAGAAATTGCTCATAACGAGCAATTCTTCCTTTTCCCACAAGGTTTTCTGCTCTTTCCGAAGAATATTGTTCAATTTCATCACATTTTGAAATGTCGTCTGCAAACTCTTTCAATTTGGGACAGATAAAAATTTGTTGTTTGGAAAAGTTTTAAAGCAGGGTGAATTATCTTGAGTGCTTTTCTGCTATAGTCACAATTGTGTCTACCGGTACCTTTTGTATGTTCTTATTGTCTTATTCATCATCTGCTGCTCCTTTTGATAAAGGTAGGGGTTAATAACCATTACAGTGAGAAAACTTTGAAAAATGGTTCCTATCTAATTTCACACACAGTTTGCATTATTGTTATCTGCTTTTAGTTTGCAGTCCAACTTGTGTTAAGCAACCATCCTTTGAAGCAGAAAACCTGCCTTAAACAACCACTATAGAACGTCCCATTATTGGATTGATAGTGTACAACAATTTATGTTAAGAAGCCAACCTGTCTTAAACAGCCAATTTTCTAAGTCCTATAACCTGGCCTCTTAACACAAGTTTGACTGTACTTTCAATATGGAGAGTTCAGGGCAATACTATACAAGATATGACATAAACCTGTCACAGAAACCCCTATCCCATTACCAAACAATAACGACATTTGACAAGTTTGTCGCAGACAACTTTGGAAAACATTGCGGGAAAAAAGGAGAAATTGTTCGGAACGAGCAATTTTTCCTTTTCCCACAATGCTTTCTGCCCTATCAGAAGATTATTTTTCAATTTCATCTCATTTTAAATTGTTGTCTGCAACCTTTTTCAATTTGGGATAGTTGAAAATTTGGCATTTGATAAAGGGCTATACATAGTAATGGTTTACCACTGACCAATATCATCTGCTGTTGTTAGGAAGACTGGTTCCCCTTTAGCACTGATGGAACCGTTCATCTCCATAGTGATGGAACACTCGTAGGTTGTTCCCGGCACCACCCCGTCAGCCTCTACAAAAGTAACTGTGTACGAGGACGTGCCGTTGGTTGAATAAATCGTATCTGTTTCTGTTTTGGTAAGAGTAGCTGCCCCTGTAGACGTGGTACAGGTTACTGTGAATGTCCTGTTTGTAAAACAATATATAGGACAATGAAATGTATCATATGTAGTGAAAAGGGTATGCATCTATTCACTTACTTAATCCTAGGCAACCTATTTAGCGGTATTGTTATACACATACTGCTAAATACCTGGTTGTCAAGGGTTGCATACGTCATGTGATTACCTGTTTGTTTACCTGTTTACGGTATAAGAAGGACATTCAGCGAGAGTCTGAGTTAAGATACCTGGGCGGACACACCAATGAGACTCCATCAGGAGAGCCGGATTGGAGAGCAGAGAGCCGGATTGGAGAGCAGAGAGCCGGATTGGAGAGCAGAGAGCCGGATTGGAGAGCAGAGAGCTGGATTGGAGAGCAGAGAGCCAGATTGGAGAGCAGAGAGCTGGATTGGAGAGCAGAGAGCGCGCACGACCACAATGGCCGCTCATACTGGAGGCAGCTTTGCCGCCCCACGTGAATGTTATATGCCAGGGATTCTCTTGTAAATACTGAGAATAAAGTTAAAAATCACACTAAACTATCTACGGCTTGTCTTCTTAATCATTTCATTACATCATATTCAAACTCACACTGGTGTGTTTTCTATTGATCTTTTTACAGTAAACATTTTACAAACATGGTTAATTACAATATTCTGTAATAAAACGTACCAGGTTCATATTCTATAAAGACCATAACATAAATTATTCATTAGTTGAATGATGCACTTTGAAAAAGAAAATATTTCAAATTAAAAAGTTAAATGTTTCAAAACCAGGTTCTAATATTTTCATTTCATCTACTTTTTTCAAAACACCTTATTCTAATTACCATTATCATAATAAGTTTGACATGTATACCTGTTTTCAAATATATTAATTTTTTTCCTTTTATAGATAGAAATTCAACCTTAAGGATTCTGCTTATCATATTATTGTCTTCATAGAGAATACTCCTTAATCTGTTGTCACAACAATTTCTACCCATATCATTAACCCTCTCCCAAACAATAACGACATTTGACCATCTTGTTGCAGATGACTTTAGAAAGCATTGTGGGAAAAGGAGAAATTGCTTGTCACGAGTAATTTTTCCTTTTCCCACAAGGTTTTCTGCTCTATCTGAAGAACATTTTTCAATTTCATCACATTTTGAAATGTCGTCTGCAAACGCTTTCAATTTGGGACAGTAAAAAATTTGTTGTTTGGGAAAGGGTTAGACAGCATCCTTGACCATTTGATAATGTCAGAGAGGGGTATAGGACAGTGAAATATAATTTGTTTCTAAAATATGAGGATCCACACAAAACTTAAACCAAGATTTTCTAAGAACATAAGCTGGTACATTTTGCTCAAGTTATTACACTTAGTTCGTAACCTAACATTATGAACTTTATTCTTTGTGTAAAGTTTAAATTAACTCCCTATAGTAGTTTATGAGAAACAAGAGATATGAAACTAGGTCTGAGAACTTATATAATTACTCTGAACACATGTGTGAAGTATCAAACCATATCATACAGTAGTTAATGTGAAACCATCTTGCATGTAAAAACTTAACCAAGGTGTGACGCCGACAGTGACACCGACAACTACGCCCAAGTGAGTAGTACAGCTCTCCTTATTCTTTGAATATTCAAGCTAAAAGATATACAGGAATAGGTCAAACAGAAAGGTGTATATTTGATTGTTCTATGATATCACTTACACAGTTCCATTCAGTGGTGTTGATGCTACACTTGGGTCTGTCTCCAGAAACTGTGAACTTGGACTGATCCAGGAGATAGAAAACGACTTGGATGAAATAAGGGCACCGGTAGCATTGGCTGCAGCTGTAAATACATGTACATAAACCATTCTCTAGTTAATCACACTATCTCAGACACAGGGTTCTCTGAGTAGCAACTGTAAACAAGGTGACTTAAACAATCCTGCCACCAAACAAAAATGACCATTTCCAATTCCTTTAATTCGACAATGCTTTAAAAGCCTGTAAATTTCATAAAAAAGCGTATAACAAGCTTTCAAGCCTTTCAGTGCTTTGATCAAAAACAGGTTCTATATATAGTCATAGGATTGAAATTATCATTAGAAATTAAGAATATGTTGATGATGATTAATCCTTTTATTACAAATTGTACAAATGTCAGGATTATCTAACAAATTGCCCTGAAAGTATGTGAATAACTTACTACACTGGAGGTAAGTAGCGTTTACAAATGTTGAGTTGCCATAGTAACTTGCACTTGAGGTAACCAAGGAAATGCCACTCAGTGCTGATGGAGATGCACAAGTTCCTGATGAAACAGTTCCCTCCACATCCTGGAGGGTCTCCAAAAGTTGACAGCTACACTCAATGTCATTGCCCGATAAATATCTGTAAAATGGGATAATACTTAATAATGTACAAACACACATCAAATCCAGGGTTAAATATAACACTTTATGTTTCACAAAGGTGAAGCACTTACTATAGTCTTGCACTGAACCTTAGGTATATATTATTCATCCATTGCTGGATAAGAAATTGGTGAGGATTCAAAAGTATCGAAATAAGCCTAAGAATGGAAAATATTGCAATAAAAGGGTGTATATACCCTACTGAAAGACATTACTTCACTTCCTGGTAAACATTTTTTAACCATAATGTATTTCCAATAGAATTTTACAACCAAAAGCTTGCCTTAATAGTTTGAAATGTCTTTAAGGAAAGTATTTATTGATAAAACCTGTACTAACAGTCTTAAGTTTGTGAGGTCTGGACCAGGCTGAAAAATCCCATACAACTAATAGTTTTAACCCTTTACCAAACACCAAATTTTCGATTGTCCAAAATTAAAGGACTTTGCAGTCAACATATCAAAATGTGATCAAATTGGAAAATAAGCTTCTGATATGGCAAAAACATTGTGGGAAAAGGAAAAATTGCTCATCACGAGCAATTACTCCTTTTCAGACAATCTTTTCCAGAGTTGTCTGCAACAAGGTGGTCAAATGTTGTTATTGTCTGGGAAAGGGTTAAGGGTAAAAATGCTTCAGACAGATTCATACTACAACAATAGGATATCAGAATTATGACTTTCCTAATTTAGGTTTTTTTCTGTTATATGAAAGACTGTGGTCAATATCTTTTGTACAAATAGGTTTGTAGACAAGAGTGCTATATTACAGGTGCTTTCATTACAGTCCCTTTGATTTATGCTAATTTGGAATACCTAAAAAAACAAACACAATTGTGTCTGGAAAAATTTCTCTGACACCTAGCCCCAATGCAAGGTATATGCATGAGCCAGGACCCCAGACCAAATTGTAGCCAGTTGATTGTACAATAAAGGCAAACTAACTTCCGCTCAATAATGGACTCGCCCACTTATCATAGACATGTAGAGGACAGTAACTCACACGTTTGAGAGGTCTGCTAGGCTGGATAATCCCATATAACTGATAGTCTCAAGTTTGTTGGATCCGAAGTTAATTGTAGCCAGTTGATTGTACAATAAAGGCAAACTAACTTCCGCTCAATAATGGACTCGCCCACTTATCATAGACATGAAGACGACAGTAACTCACACGTTTGAGAGGTCTGCTAGGCTGGATAATCCCATATAACTGATAGTCTCAAGTTTGTTGGATCCGAAGTTAATTGTAGCCAGTTGATTGTACAATAAAGGCAAACCAACTTCCACTCAATAATGGACACGCCCACTTATCATAGACATGAAGACGACAGTAACTCACACGTTTGAGAGGTCTGCTAGGCTGGATAATCCCATATAACTGATAGTCTCAAGTTTGTTGGATCCGAAGTTAATTGTAGCCAGTTGATTGTACAATAAAGGCAAACCAACTTCCGCTCAATAATGGACACGCCCACTTAGCCGAGATATGTAAATGACAGTAACTTACACATTAGAGAGGTATGCTAGGCTGGATAATCCCATATAACTGATAGTCTCAAGTTTGTTGGATCCAAGATTAATTGTGGCCAGTTGATTGTGATTGGTCAATGCATCAAAATGGGTGAGGTTATTCCCGTTAAGATTTAGAGATTCGAGACGAGACAGGTTGTCAAGGAGACCAGTTGGAAGACGAACTATGTCGTTGCTTGACAAATCCCTAAAATGAAACAAAAAGAGAACATGAAATTTGAAAACGAATGAATTTGAATAAGTAGAATGGTCTCAGTCTTGATGGTCAAGTCATTGTTCAGGTGGTTATTTCTCCAACCCTTAGAATGTTGAGTAATTTTCCAAAAATATATTTTTGTGTCTTCTACTTTCCAAAACCTTAAATATCTGCTTAATTTCGATGAAGAAAGGTACTCAGAGTAGCAAACAGGTTAGATCACAGGCCAGCCGCTAATTTATTTGGCGGCTGGCCTGTATCTAACCCGTTTGCATAACCATGAAGTTGGTTCCAGCACTGTAAGGGGTAATATCTAAGCATCAAATTGCACCTGATGCATACTACAAATGAAACAATGTTCGACAAAACAAAATCAAAATGTCCATGAAAAACAATATTTTACTTTGTTACAGTAGTTTTTACTCAAGATCACAAAAGCATGTTTCTTCTCACTATCTATTAAAGCTTAGTAAATATCACCAATGAAAAATTAGTCTCAAGATTGCACATGAAGCAAATGATAGAACATTTTGAAAGGTAATTTTACAAATAGTTATTATGCTATGCTCAGTTTATCGGTCAGTAAATGTTCAAAAGTGATATTAATCAAATACAAATACTCCTATGTGTTTTTTATTTCACATTAATTTTGTACCCATTGATAGAAATTTCAATGGGTGAAAGACACCATGCCTTCAAAACTAGATTGAGCTCTAATTAGTCTAGTTTAAATGTTGTTGTGATAAAAAAAAAATAGATAAAGAAAACAAAATAAACCATGAATAAATGAATAATTTGATACATACATTAACCCATTACCAAACATTAAGAACATTTAACAAGTTAGTTGCAGATGACGCTGGAAAACATTGTGGGAAAAGGAGAAATTGCTTTAAACGAGCAATTTATCCTATTCCCACAATGTTTTCTGACCTTTCAGAAGATAATTTCTCAATTTCATCACATTTTGAAATGCCGTCTGCAAACTCTTTCAATTTGAGAGAGTTGAATATTTGGCGTTTGATAAAGGGTTAATATGGTAAATAATAGATTAAAATCCTTACAGAATCTGCAGTGCAGTAAGGTCATCCAACAGTCCACTTGGGAGTGCAGTCAGCTGGTTGTTGGAAAGAATAAGTTCAGCTAAATCCGGTTGGTTGTCCAGGGAACCATCTGGTATTTCTGTTATCTGATTCTGTCCCAGATGGCTAAAAAATAATTGTTTAGTTAATGGTCTAGTTAATGGCTTATTTAACAGGATAGTTAATGGTCTTGCACATGGTCTAGTTATTGGATACGGAGAGGAATAAGTTCAGCTAGTTTTGGTTGTTTATCCAGGAAACCATTCAGTATTTCTGTTATCTGATTCTGTCCCAGATGGCTAAACAATAATTGGACTAGTTAATGGACTAGTTAATGGTCCAGTTAATGGCTTAGTTAACAGGATAAGTAATGGTCTAGTTATTGGTCTAATTAATGGGGTAGCTAATGATAAAGAATAAGTTCAGCTAGATCTGGACAATTGTCGAGAGAGCCAGATGATATCTCCGTCATCCGAGTCTGTCCCAGATGGTTAAAAACAATTGTATAGTTAATGGTCTAGTTAATGGGATGGTTAATAGTCTAGTTAAGGGATAGAATCAGTTCAGCTAGATCTTGCGGGTTGTCCAGAGAGCCATCCGGTATCTCAGTTTTCTGATTCTGCCATTAATGGCTGAAATTCAATGGTCTAGTTAATGGGATGGTTAATGGTATAGTTTAATGGGATAGAATCAGTTCAGCTAAATCTTGCGGATTGTCCAGAGAGCCATCTGGTATCTCAGTTTTCTGATTCTGCCATTAATGGCTGAAATTCAATGGTCTAGTTAATGGGATGGTTAATGGTATAGTTTAATGGGATAGAATCAGTTCAGCTAGATCTTGCGGGTTGTCCAGAGAGCCATCGGGTATCTCAGTTATCTGATTCTGCCATAAATGGCTAAAATTCATTAGTCTAGTTGATGATGTTGTTAATGGGATAGTATAATGGTCTTTTATAAAGATTAGTTAAAAAAAGGTTATACAAAAACTTTTATCTAATGATTGTACACAATAAATGTTTTAAAAGCAAAATTACAGCTTATATATATATAAACTGAAAATGTATCTTTTTAAATTTTTTGCACAAAATTTTGAAGAAAATCCAAATGAAAGCTTTCACAATTGACACTCTGAATATAGATCATTGTTATACACTATCAGCATCTGACCAAATTCTCATCTTGTCTGTGTACCAAAAATGATACTTGAATAATTGATTATATCTGTTACTCTGATGATATAATGGTTCATTTATTAATTATAACCTTGTAAAACTGTTTTAACAAGATATTGATCATAAAATGAAAAGTATGAAATAAAATAGAAGTTTCTATGTCTCTAATAACATTGCCTGGCAATCATAAGTCTTTGTTTTAACCCTTTATCAAACACCAAATTCTCGACTGTCCCAAATTGAAAGAGTTTGTTGAAGACATTTCAAAATGTGACGAAATAGGAAAATAACGTTCTGATAGGGTAGAAATCATTGTGGGAAAAGGAAAAATTGCTCGTTATGAGCAATCTCTCTTTTTCCCACAATGTTTTGTAAAGTCATCTGCAACAAACTGGTGAAATGTCTTTATTGTTTCGTAAAGGGTTAATTATTCTAAACAGTTTCATGAATATTGAAAGTCTGTATTTAGATGAGTTGTTATGAATAGCTTAACTTACATGTATGACCCCGTGGCTTAGACATAGCCCTTTTATCTTTTGTGGGAGAAACCAGACTTTATACCAGGCTATATCATGGAAAGGCCAAAAATAACTGTAACAATGGCTTCTTTCATTTCTCTTTTCATAAATTGGGTAGCATTACAACCCAAAAAGCCAATTCTTGGTCATGAAAAGTGCAGCTCTGTTTAGGTTTAAAGGAATATGCGATTCAACAGTGGAGGAGAGTAGTTCAGGGGTAGGGCATCAGCCTCGAGACATGAGGGTCATGGGTTCAAATCCCGTAAATGGTGAGTTGTACCTTGCGTTCTCTTATTAATACACATTCAGTAAGAGTTCTGGTTATGTATCCAGGAAACAGAATCAAGAGAGATTAATCAAAGATGTAAGAACTTGTTTCACAATTGATTTAAAACAAAAATATTTTTCACTTTTCACTTCCAGGCCATGTTATTCTCTCGTATACCAAGGGAAAATGTGGGGAAAATTGGAAAAAGACAGAATTTACCCCTGTACCACCTGTAACAGACGCTCAAATGACATCACTGATACATAAAAATCAATATCAAGTTTCAAGGTTTCAGCGCAATACTATAGCAAGTGCTTCACAGAAGTGAAGCACTTGCTATATAGTCTTGCGCTGAACCCTCCATATACCAACTTTCAATACTCTAATGTGTACCAAGAGCTTCTATACATACAACCATATCACACAGTTTATTAACAGCGGATATGGTATATAAAAAATAAGGCGCATAAAGTACGGCAGATATATCTGGGGCTATAAGAAGTGAAAAGGTTAAGTTTTTAAGATACAACAAAATATTTTTGAAAATAGAACCAAGTCACAAAAATAAAACACAAAACACTAAACCTCACATATATGTAACAACTTGAAAGGTGAGTGCTGCTGGGAAGACCGTGAGTCCGTTGTTGTTCAGACTGACTCGATTCAGGTCCATGTTGTCAAAGGCGTTCGTAGATATCGTGGTAAGACCATTGCTGTTCAAGAAAAAGTCACTCGCAATCCGAGATGTCCCGCCGAATATTGACTCGGATATAGATGTGAGCTGATTCGCTGACAAGTCCCTGAAGGAGGAAATTTATAGATTACTTTCTACTTCCTTCAAGTTCCTATAGGAAAGTAGTGTACAATGAGATTTTAGTATCAAACAGTCAATAGACGTCCAATTAAACCTTTACCAAACACCAAATTTTCGACAGTCTCAAATTGGAAAAGATTGCAGATGAAATTTCAAAATGTGATGTATTTGAATAAAAAAACCTTCTGATAGGGCAGAAAACACTGTGGGAAAATGAGAAATTGCTCGTTACGAGCAATTTCTCCTTTTCCCACAATGTTTTCCATAGTCGTCTGCAACAATCTCGTCAAATTTCGTTATTGTTTGGTAATGGGTTAATATATATTTCGGGCATGTGTTGCTTATGTATCCAAGAAACAGAATAGAGAGTAATGGATACAAATTTTAAAAGCTTGTTTCCTAAATAATGAAGTCAGTCTGTGCAAGCCATATCTGTTGAAACCACGATAATACTATTGTATAGTTATTATTGTAACATGAACAAACACTCTTCAAGTTAAAAAAAATATATTCTGAAGAAGATACTATACGCTTTTGTGAGGAACTTTCTTTTGTCTTGATTTGAGGTAGAGGAACATTTTTCTTCCCAAGATGAAAAATGTAATTTGTGCTAAAGCTTGTACCATTTTCACATCTATAAGAGCTCAAATTATAAGGGTTCAATGCAAGACTAAAGCCTTTCCTTTGATAACTTCTAGTGCTTTAAATTCTTATAAACTCATGTGACGTAAAGGAAAATTATAAACCATAGTCTACAAGTTTAACCCTTTCCCAAACAACACATTTTCGACTGTCCCAAATTGAAAGGGTTTGCAGAAAACATTTCAAAATTTGATGAAATTGGAAAATAATCTTCTGATAGGGCAGGAAACCTTGTGGGAAAAGGAGAAATTGCTCGTCACGAGTAATTTCTCCTTTTCCCACAGTGTTTTCTAAAGTCGTCTGCAACAAAGTTGTCAAATGTGGTTATTGTTTGGGAAAGGGTTAAGATGACAAGGTAATCACTAAACACTTACATATCATAAGAAGTGACACTATAAAACCCCTCTGATTCGATGTTAGAGATGAGATTCGATTTCAAGTTGAGTTTCCCTGTCGATGTAATGGTCACTTTATAGAAGGCGTGAGTTGGGATATTCGTGAGGTACGAGCCTTCAAGAGTTATGTCCCCTGATACCCTCACTTCATTAAAGGCGTACGGTTCAAGATATCTAACAGAGTTACCCGCAATATTGAGCAAGCCGAGATTGACGTTGTTAAAGGCATTGGCTTCAATCAAAGTGATGTAGTTATTACTGAGGGATCTGGAAAACAAACACAAACAGAAGTTATTGTTAAAAGGTGAATAGTTGTATAGATAAAGGGGTCTATGAGGGTCTTTCACACAAAGTATTTGAAAAGATTGATACATCCTATATAATTGGTACAATTTTGGAGCATCTCAGTGAGAAAGTTTATTTATCTTTACAATGTATATGGATTTTACATCATGTCAACATTATTTCAGTTATGTTGCAATGCCCGACCCTTAATGATCAAGGAAGACCTAAAACTCAACTGCCAATTAGAGCTGGCCAAGCTCAGTGAGAAAGATGGTTCTAACATAACCCTTTACCAAACGCCAAATTTTCGACTGTCCCAAAATGAAAGAGTTTGCAGACGACATTTCAAAATGTGATGAAATTGGAAAATAATCTTCTGATAGGGCAGAAAACATTGTGAGAAAAGGAAAAATTGCTCATTATGAGCAATTTTTCCTTTCCCACAATGTTTTCCAGTGTTGTCTGCAAGAAAGTGGTTAAATGTCTTTATTGTTTGGAAATGGGTTAAGAACATTGAGGGTTTAATCCTTTGAATGGTGGGTAATTTTCAAAAAATAGATTTTTGTATTGTCTTCTTTTCCAAGCCTTAACTATCTGCTTAATTTTGTTAAGGAAAGATACTAAAAGTAGCAAACAGGTTAGATCACAGGCTAGCAGCCAATTTACTTGGCGGCTGGCCTGGATCTTACCTGTTTGCATAAGCATGAAGTCGGTTCCAGCATTATAACGGTTAAAGATATAGAAGTTATATAGGGGAAATAAGCATCTTATCTTGAAGTGTTTGTTTATGCTGTTGCTTGATAGAGAACCATCACATATTGCCCAAATATGGTAAATACCATAGTATAAGGTAGTCTTCAGCCATTCCCCTTATATGGTAATGTGTGACAAGTCTAAATTCAAAGCAACAGCAAAGATAAAAAAAAAGAAAAGTACAGAAGACCAAGAAATTGTGTGGAAACCAATGTGACCATTGTAACAAAAGGATAAAATACTTATTAGCAGCCTTCTATACATTTATTACTGATGTTTCTTTAAGTATTCTGCAGAAGATGTGAACATTTTAAGTATAGACATTATATAATGATGATGACTGGCATTGGGTTTAAACCATAGGAATGCTGGGTCATTTTCAAAAAATAGATTTTTGTGTTGTCTGCTTTTTCAAGCCTAAAATATCTGCTTAATTTTGTCAAGGAAAGATACTCAGAGTACAAAACAAGTAAGATCTCATGCCAGCAGCCAATTTACTTTACTGGTTGCATAAGCATGAAGCTGGTTCCAACACTATAAGGGTTAAAGCAGAAACATATTTGACATTTTTACTGAACACAAGATGATATTTGCAGGTCATAAGGTGCTGAGTTAAAACAAAATACTCTTTAAACACAATTGTTCACATGACAGGGAGGAAATTTAAAAGTTAAAAATAGTTTTCTTTAAAACTGCACAACAGCTGTACAGTTCTATGATACACACTAAACAATAGTCATTAGAAGCATAATTGGATTGTTTTTAATTCTCTAAAGTGTTTAAACAGTGAATTATATATATTTTAATCCATAAGTGGGACATCGCTTTTGAGATCTAATGCATATGAACTGTACAAAAGGAGAGGGACTCAATAAGCTTAAAGCTTCCGTCCCAATCCTATTGTAAAAACATTTTACAATAAAATATGTTTAAACTAATTGTACAATAATTATTTATGCTCCCTGAATTTATTATGCATTCAATAGCTATTTTCAGTTGTATTGACTTTTCTCTTTTGTGGACAAGCACCTTTAAAGTTATTTATTAAAACAACAGTTTACTTACAGACCAATTTCGGTGTCTGATATCGTCAGGTCCTTAAATGCATTTTCTGATATTACAGATATTCTGTTGTTGGCCAGGTTCAGTCTATTTATAGTTTTAGACTGGAAGTCGTTGTTAGGTAACCTGGTGATCTTGTTGTTGTAAAGATTACTAGAAAAATGAAAATATTTGCTGTAGAAACACTTTTCCTGAAATGAACTAATGGGACATTCTCCTTACAAAGATTGAGTACTGGGTAGTGTTTAACTATATGAATATTGGCATAAGTCAAAACAGATATCTATAGATAAACAACAGTACAGTTTTGTAATGTGACATATCATTTGAAAAGTCTAGAAAGACAATTATTATCATGGGTTTCTTTGCAATACTGTATTACTTTTTTCATTAGTGAAACAAGTTCTAAGAATGAGATGTTTAATAAAAATTTGCCCTCAACTTTAAAAAGCAATACCCCTCTCCATGTGGGTTTAACCCATTACCAAAACAATAACAACATTTGACCACTTTGTTGCAGACGACTCTGGAAAACATTATGGTAAAAGGGGAAATTGCTCTTAACAAGCAATTTCTTCTTTTCCCACAATGTTTTGTGCACTATCAGAAGAATGCTTTTCAATTTCATCACATTCTTTTATTGTCGTCTGCAAACTCTTTCAATTTGCGACAGTCGCAAATTTGGCGTTTGGTAAAGGGTTAAAACCCACAACGAATTCGCTTTTCAATGAGAGTTGGACTCCAATTGACAACGCAAAACAGTTTTATCCAGTTTGATCAGCTTATGAGTGAATGATTCTTTTATGTTAGAAAACTTACATTATGCCATAAAAAGAATTATGTGCAAATGTTCCATCTTCTTTTGTAAATAACTTACATTATTCAAGCATAAACATTATGTGTGAAAGATTCTTCTTTTGATTGAAAAAAACTCACATTTTTCCATAATAAGAATTATGTGCAAATGTTTCCATCTTCTTTTGTAAATAACTTACATTATTCAAGCATAAACATTATGTGTGAAATATTCGTCTTTTTAATTAAAAAAAACTTACATTTTTCCATAATAAGAATTGTGCCCGAACGTTCCATCTTCTATGTAACCAATATCATTGTTTCCAACATTCAGCTCATTCGCCAACAAACAGTCCCTAAAATGGCTGCTTAGCAACTGGGGTATATTATTATGGTCAAGTGCCCTGAAAATGAGAGAAGTCTCTTTTAACCACTTACCAAACAATTACAACATTTAACCACATTGTAGCACACGACTCTAGAAAATAATTATGAGAAATTGAGAAATTGCTCATGACAAGCAAATTTTTTCTTTTTCCCACAATGTTTTCTGCCCTATCAGAAAACTTTTTTTAATTTTGTCACATTTTGAAATGCCATCTGCTAACTCCTTCAATTTGGGCCCGTCCAGAATTTGGCATTTGGTAAAGGGTTAAACGATAATGAGGGTTGAATATAGCCTTGCATCTATGTGGGTTGTATATAGCCTTGCATCTATGTGGGTTGTATATAGCCTTGCATCTATGTGGGTTGTATATAGCCTTGCATCTATGTGGGTTGTATATAGCCTTGCATCTATGTGGGTTGTATATAGCCTTGCATCTATGTGGGTTGTATATAGCCTTGCATCTATGTGGGTTGTATATAGCCTTGCATCTATGTGGGTTGTATATAGCCTTGCATCTATGTGGGTTGTATATAGCCTTGCATCTATGTGGGTTGTATATAGCCTTGCATCTATGTGGGTTGTATATAGCCTTGCATCTATGTGGGTTGTATATAGCCTTGCATCTATGTGGGTTGTATATAGCCTTGCATCTATGTGGGTTGTATATAGCCTTGCATCTATGTGGGTTGTATATAGCCTTGCATCTATGTGGGTTGTATATAGCCTTGCATCTATGTGGGTTGTATATAGCCTTGCATCTATGTCGGTTGTATATTTGATTAATTCTAATCCCTTTCCTCCAAGGTCAGCTTTTGAATCTGGTTCAAAATGAAAGCAAAACAGAAGATAGTCACAAAACAAAATGACATTCTTTATGCAATTAATAAAACATATATATAAGGCATCATTGCCTTTTTCACCTACTATTGCCAATTATAGCCTCTTTGTCTATCCAGCACGAGTTGACCATCAACTTTCTGGTTCTGGTGGTATATGATGACGAATGCTTTATAACAGCATTACATCTTACGCTCAGCAGAAAAATTGCAGTCAACGAAAGTACATGCCAAAAACAGTTGGTCTTTGATAATAGTACCAAACTTCTTGATGGTGCATGTTATTTATGACAATGTGTTTAATGCGGTATATCCATGGAAAGCTGTTGATTGGCAGCAAGTTATTATACTCACAATGTGTTTAATGCCGTACATCCATTGAAAGCTGTTGATGCAGCAAGTTATTATACTCACAATGTGTTTAATGCCGTACATCCATGGAAAGCTGTTGATTAGGCAGCAAGTTGTTATACTCACAATGTGTTTAATGCCGTACATCCATGGAAAGCTGTTGATAGGCAGCAAGTTATTATACTCACAATGTATTTAATGCCGTACATCCATGGAAAGCTGTTGATTGGCAGCAAGTTGTTATACTCACAATGTGTTTAATGCCGTACATCCATTGAAAGCTGTTGATTGGCAGCAAGTTATTATACTCACAATGTATTTAATGCCGTACATCCATGGAAAGCTGTTGATTGGCAGCAAGTTATTATACTCACAATGTGTTTAATGCCGTACATCCATGGAAAGCTGTTGATTGGCAGCAAGTTGTTATACTAACAATGTGTTTAATGCCGTACATCAATAGAAAGCTGTTGATTTGCAGCAAGTTGTTATACTCACAATGTGTTTAATGCCGTACATCAATAGAAAGCTGTTAACCCTTTAAGGTATAGAGATAAGGCTTATCAATGACACCATAGGTATAAACCATCCGATTATCAGAGACCATTAACGCATACATAATCAGTCACCCTAGGTACCTATTTGCACAGGATTATCTCCGACAATTGTCACTGATTGGGGTACTGTTAATTAAACCAAGATTAATGCAATTTACGTTATTCCAATAGATTTTCACAGAGAATAAAGGACGACTATTGCGGTGTGAATTATTCAAAATCAAAAGTAATAAATGACGTATGTGTTCCCCCTGAGAGATCCCTAATTTGTTTTTCTGTTTTGTCATCAATTGCAGGGAATTTTGTTGACGAAAAATGCCATTCATGACGGAGAAACATGCTTTGTCTTTGTATATTTCTCAACAAAACTGAATCGTTTTACTTCTATTTCTATTAAAACCATTTCCAAATTAAAAAAATGTTTTTCAACGCAATTTGCTTCAAAAAGTAGTCAAACCTGGTCCTCTAATACATGTAAAACTGTAAAAATCAATTCATTATAACGAAACATGCTTATATTTCCGTAAAATATGTGTCCATGGGTGATGAATCTACCAAAAGCTCGTTGTTGTAGTCAAAGTCGGAGGAATAATCTCATTAGCTTGTCCGCGAATTGGTAAGATTTATCAGCATTTCATCATCTTCATGCTCAAAAGACCGATCAAATGACTGCTCTGAATCTACATTGATGTCTGACCTGTGATCGAAGCACCAAAATTGACCTAATACTTTAAGTAGCCGTCTTTATAACGTCCGTTACATTCGACGGCTTTATTTTCATTCGCCTTTCAACTTTGAACAACAGCTCTGTGTCATAAACATCCTTTACGGGTTGCGTGCCGTATGCTCGCTCTCATTTTAATTGGATAGTATTTTAGAAATGTATTAATTATCTAAAGAATTGCATGAAATCCTTATCGAGTCTTTACAAATCGGCATTGTTTTGATGTTTTATGACTGGATATTGAAGGCCTCTCATATTAATTGGGTTGGTAATTTGAAATCCCTTCATCTCAATTTGATAGTGTCTATTTCAGAAGGGTGTCGTGGGACCATTATCAAAAGATTCTCTCTAGAGCAAAAGTTTAAACTTTGACCCTATGATTTTATTATCGGAAATGAAAGAAAACATATTTATTTAAGAGGAAAATGAAATTTGGAGAAAGTGACTTGTGTTTTTTTTTTGTGTATTTAAGGGTTAAAGTTAAATCAATTTTTCAGCTGTCAAAAAGCGTTCTATGTGGTCATCGATAGAACTTCAAAATAGGTTTTATACGGTAATAGGTATAACGGCGAAAAGCCTTTTGTGCGGTAATCGATAAGGCGGCGAACGGCGCTATATACAGTAAAGGGTTAATTGGCTGCAAGTTGTTATACTCACAATGTGTTTAATGCCGTATATCCATGGAAAGCTGTTGATTGGCAGCAAGTTGTTATACTCACAATGTGTTTAATGCCGTATATCCATGGAAAGCTGTTGATAGGCAGCAAGTTATTATACTAACAATGTATTTAATGCCGTACATCCATGGAAAGCTGTTGATTGGCAGCAAGTTATTATACTCACAATGTGTTTAATGCCGTACATCCATTGAAAGCTGTTGATTGGCAGCAAGTTATTATACTCACAATGTGTTTAATGCCGTACATCCATTGAAAGCTGTTGATTGGCAGCAAGTTATTATACTCACGATGTGTTTAATGCCGTACATCCATAGAAAGCTGTTGATAGGCAACAAGTTGTTATACTCACAATGTGTTTAATGCCGTACATCCATGGAAACCTGTTGATAGGCAACAAGTTGTTATACTCACAATGTATTTAATGCCATACTCGCAATGTGTTTAATGCCATACTCACAATGTAGTTAATGCCGTACATCCATGGAAAGCTGTTGATAGGCAGCAAGTTGTTATACTCACAATGTATTTAACGGTGTACTTGCAATGTGTTTAATGCCATACTCACAATGTATTTAATGCCATACTCACGATGTATTTAATGCCATACTCACAATGTATTTAATGCCATACTCGCAATGTGTTTGATGCCATACTCACAATGTAGTTAATGCCGTACATCCATGGAAAGCTGTTGATAGGCAGCAAGTTGTTATACTCACAATGTATTTAACGGTGTACTTGCAATGTGTTTAATGCCATACTCACAATGTGTTTAATGCCATACTCACAATGTATTTAATGCCATACTCACAATGTATTTAATGCCATACTCACAATGTATTTAATGCCATACTCGCAATGTGTTTGATGCCATACTCACAATGTAGTTAATTTCGTACATCCATGGAAAGCTGTTGGTGGAAGATAATCTATCTCATTGTTCCACAAGTTCAGGTTTGTCATGCTTGACAGATTGGAGAACGGGTTGTCATGTGAAAAACGAAAGTAATTGTGGCTCACATTCCTAAAGAGAAAAGAATTTATGCAGTATCAACATTCATCGCTTATTGGGTCTGCTGAATTAACATTACAATTCATTTCTCAAACAAAAGAGATATGGCATTCTGGTGTATAGGTTTTGTCAATGATGATTTAAAACTTTCACCTGTGAGCAAGGACTTTGTTCGTCTCAGTCATTATTGTTTTAACCCTTTCCCAAACAATAACGACATTTGACCACTTTGTTGCAGACGACTTAAGAAAAACATTGTGGGAAAAGGAGAAATTGCTCGTAACAATGTCATGCCCTGCAATGAAATAACTTTATACTTACTATTTAAGTGTGATTGCTAGATTAAAACTGATTGTTTATATGAAGGAAAGATGTTGTAAGGTATTTAAAGCTATCTGTACTGGCAACTGAGCCAAAGATTAGATGATAGAAACAACATACAGTGAGACTATCTGTACTGGCAACTGAGCCAAAGATTAGATGATAGAAACAACATACAGTGAGACTATCTGTTCTGGCAACTGAGCCAAAGATTAGATGATAGAAACAACATACAGTGAGACTATCTGTACTGGCAACTGAGCCAAAGATTAGATGATAGAAACAACATACAGTGAGACTGTCTGTACTGGCATCTGAGCCAAAGATTAGATGATAGAAACAACATACAGTGAGATTATCTGTACTGGCAACTGAGCCAAGGATTAGATGATAGAAACAACATACAGTGAGATTATCTGTACTGGCAACTGAGCCAAAGATTAGATGATAGAAACAACATACAGTGAGACTATCTGTACTGGCAACTGAGCCAAAGATTAGATGATAGAAACAACACACAGTGAAACTATCTGTACTGGCAACTGAGCCAAAGATTAGATGATAGAAACAACATACAGTGAGACTATCTGTACTGGCAACTGAGCCAAAGATTAGATGATAGAAACAACATACAGTGAGACTATCTGTACTGGCAACTGAGCCAAAGATTAGATGATAGAAACAACATACAGTGAGACTATCTGTACTGGCAACTGAGCCAAAGATTAGATGATAGAAACAACATACAGTGAGACTATCTGTACTGGCAACTGAGCCAAAGATTAGATGATAGAAACAACATACAGTGAGACTATCTGGGTTGGGAAAGCTTCGTTCTCTATCGTCACTATTCGGTTCAGGGATAAATCTCTAGAACAAAAAGAAACCAATTAGCTTCATAAATTCAACTTTGATATTTAAACAAATAAGTTAAACCGATTACTTTACAACAATTTTGTGGATGGTCCAGTGAAAATAAAGGCTGGAAATAAATATTGATTGTCCAGTACTATGTTTTATTTATATGGGACTTTACATCACAGCAGCATCATTTCAGTTATGTTGGGATGCCCAACTCTAAATGATGGATGAAGATCCAATACTCCACTTGGGCTGGTCAAGCCGGGTAGAACCATCTCGACTGTGTAAGTCAGTGTTTGGTCAAGCCGGGTAGAACCATCTCGACTGTGTAAGTCAGTGTTGGGTCAAGCCGGGTAGAACCATCTCGACTCTGTAAGTCAGTGTTGGGTCAAGCCGGGTAGAACCATCTTGACTGTGTAAGTCAGTGTTGGGTCAAGCCGGGTAGAACCATCTCGACTGTGTAAGTCAGTGTTGGGTCAAGCCGGGTAGAACCATCTCGACTGTGTAAGTCAGTGTTGGGTCAAGCCGGGTAGAACCATCTCGACTGTGCAAGTCAGTGTTGGGTCAAGCCGGGTAGAAACATCTCGACTGTGTAAGTCAGTGTTGGGTCAAGCCGGGTAGAACCATCTTGACTGTGTTAGTCAGTGTTGACTGCCTCTCATGAAAATCCAAATGCCGTCACCGGGATTTGAACCCACGCTGAGAGGGGTAAGACTAATAAAAGTTCTTCATGTTACAGTAGTCCTTCAATGAACCCTTTATAAAGAGTATACGCATTTTCTCCCTTTTAACCCTTTCCCAAACAACGAATTTTCGACTTTTCCAAATTGAAAGAGTTTGCAGACGACATTTCAAAATGTGATGAAAGTGTAGAATGTTCTTCTGATAGGGTAGAAAACCTTTTGGGAAAAGGAATAATTGCTTGTTACAAGCAATTTCTCCTTTTCCCACAATATTTTTTAAAGTTGTCTGCAACAGAGTCGTCAAATGTCGTTATTGTTTGGGAAAGGGTTAAGTCATAACTGAAGTTATAACCTTTTTGTTAAAGTGCTTTCTTAAATCTTCTACGAATGGTGTGTATAATTGTGTCTAAAATGTCAATTCTTTTTAACCCTTTTACAAACAACAAGTTTTGGACTGTCCCAAATTGAATGAGTTTGCAGACAACATTTCAAATGAAATTGAAAAATATTCTTCAAATAGAGCAGAAAACCTTGTGGGAAAAGGAGAAATTGCTCATTACGAGAAATTTCTCCTTTTCCCACAATGTTTTCTAAAGTCGTCTGCAACAATGTAGCCAAATGTAGTTATTGTTTGGGAAAGGGCTAACATAAAATCATTTTCTAGGAGTGCACCTTGACATAGAATCAATCTTGTTTGAAGCTACCATGATAATATAAAACGAGACAGAATCATGGTATATAAGACAACTAATGGCTTAATACAGACACTAGTCATTCAGAAAACTCAAATAGGAGTTTAAACTCCAACAGGAATTTTCTGAATGACTTGTGTCTTGTATCAAGATACAGCTTTAGCTAAGGAGTTGTAGTTAAAAACAAGATTGATTGGATATTTTTAATTAAACAGCCTTACAGACACCAGATTGTATCCTCAACTGGTACAACAAACTAGAGGATTGAAGCAACAATTTAATAGTGAGGCCATGTATTAACTACACTAAATCTTAAGTGAGGCCAATGATGAGCTTATCACTAAATCTAAAGTGAGGCCAATGTTGAGCTTATCACTAAATCCAAAGTGAGGCCAATGCTGAACTTATTACTAAATATAAAGTGAGGCCAGTTGTTAACTTGTCATATAAGAGTACTGGTTGACGTTTTATATAGTCTGATATAAGGTTATATGTTGAATTGTCAAAAAATCCCAAGTGAGGTTTGGCATGTTTCAGTAATGACTTGCAGTTCTCTAAGAGATATCATATCACTAAATGCCTGTTGTTTTATGAATGTGAGCTTGTCTCCCCTCATGTATAGTCTGGCTAAGGTATGTACCATGGCAGAGAGCATGGTTTGCTAATGACTTACAGATCTCTAAGAGATGTCACATCACTAAATGCCTGTTGTTCTATAAATGTGAGCTTGTTTCCCCTCATGTATAGTCTGGCTAAGGCATGTACCATGGCAGAGGACATGTTTCGGTAATGACTTACAGATCTCTAAGAGTTGTCACATCACTAAATGCGTGTTGTTCTATGAATGTGAGCTTGTTTCCCCTCATGTATAGTCTGGCTAAGGTATGTACCATGGCAGAGGACATGTTTCGGTAATGACTTACAGATCTCTAAGAGTTGTCACATCACTAAATGCGTGTTGTTCTATGAATGTGAGCTTGTTTCCCCTCATGTATAGTCTGGCTAAGGTATGTACCATGGCAGAGGACATGTTTCGGTAATGACTTACAGATCTCTAAGAGTTGTCACATCACTAAATGCGTGTTGTTCTATGAATGTGAGCTTGTTTCCCCTCATGTATAGTCTGGCTAAGGTATGTACCATGGCAGAGGACATGTTTCGGTAATGACTTACAGATCTCTAAGAGTTGTCACATCACTAAATGCGTGTTGTTCTATGAATGTGAGCTTGTTTCCCCTCATGTATAGACTGGTTAAGGCAGGAACCATTGCAGCGAGCTTCAGGGTATCCGGTACATACTGTATATTATTCCAATTCAGTCGGCTGTAAGGTATGAGTTTAGACAGTATCATTACATTTATTAAGAAACAATTGTAAGGCTAAACTTATTTATTTTACATCAATTGTGATGGAAGCTTGAAGCTTATTAAAATTCACCCTGGATGACAGCTTCCTTAGAACTACACCGGTACTCTTGCCAATTTGTTGGTAGGTCCCGGCAATTTTCACCTGCCCGTCTCGGGATTCAAACCCAGGACCCATCGTACAAGAACCCGAAGCACTACCACTGCACCACTGAGTTGTAGACCATTTTCAACAGGTGACCAATATCATGAGGTATATGATAATTGAAAGGTCTTAAGGGTTTGTTGCTTCTCAAACGACAAAAACCTGGTACCTTTACTGAGGCAAAACCTCTACTCAATTAATAACAGTCAAACTTGTGTTAAGAGGCCAGCCTATTGGACAGAGTAAATTGGCTGTCTAGGACAGGTTGGCTGCTTAACACAAATTGATGTACACTATAAATCTAACAATGTTACTTACTGTAGTGGTTGTTAAATGCAAGTTGGCTGCTAAAAAGGGTGGTTGCTTAACACAAGTTAGACTGTATATACTTCAGACTACAGAACAAAGTCCTGGGTCTAGATGAAAACTGATTAACACCATCCTTTGCATATAGCATTTCTAAATCTGTCAAGTTAATCCTAAATTCTGGATACTCTTAGAAATGGCTCTTCAAAGCGATTATAAATGGTATCATAATTAATTTGGAGGAGCAGTTAGTGAAAAGTGTAGTAACAGCTTTTAAATGACTATTCAGCATTAGATTCGATTGAATAAGAAGTTGTTTACTTTTTCTAACATAACCTAGTTCCATAGCCAAGCAGCAAACCTATTCATATTCCTTTTATTCGATGGACAGTAATGAACAATATTTTTTGCAGAAATTGATCAGTGCTAAGAGACAAAGAATCACGTTAAACTCATTACCACCTAACGCCACGTTTTTGTGTCTTGCAGCAGACCACTTTCAAAAAGCATTGTTGCAAAAGGAAAAATTGCTTGTCACAAGCAATTTCTACTTTTGTCACAATGCTTTTTCAATCTACCGTATTCACATATCACATTCACATTGTATTCTTAGTTATTGTATTCTAAGATATTGTATTCTAAGTTATTGTATTCTAAGTTATTTTATTCTAAGATATTGTATTCTAAATTATTGTATTCTAAGATATTGTATTCTAAGTTATTGTATTCGAAGTTATGGTATTCTAAGTTATTGTATTCTAAGTTATTGTATTCTAAGTTATTGTATTCTAAGATATTGTATTCTAAGATATTGTATTCAAAGATATTGTATTCTAAGATATTGTATTCTAAGATATTGTATTCAAAGATATTGTATTCTAAGATATTGTATTCTAAGATATTGTATTCTAAGTTATTGTATTCTAAGATATTGTATTCTAAGTTATTGTATTCGAAGTTATGGTATTCGAAGTTATTGTATTCTAAGTTATTGTATTCTAAGTTATTGTATTCTAAGATATTGTATTCTAAGATATTGTATTCTAAGATATTGTATTCTAAGTTATTGTATTCTAAGATATTGTATTCTAAGATATTGTATTCTAAGTTATTGTATTCTAAGATATTGTATTCTAAGTTATTGTATTCGAAGTTATGGTATTCCAAGTTATTGTATTCTAAGTTATTGTATTCTAAGTTATTGTATTCTAAGATATTGTATTCTAAGTTATTGTATTCGAAGTTGGACATGCTGCATACTCATGCTTCTAAGGCACAGAAGACTGACTGCATGATAAAGAAAACATGGGTCTTACAGGAATATCATGCGGGGAACACATGCAAATGCATCAGCATCCATGTATGCCTCTCGAATGTTGTTACCAGCCAAGTGAAGATACAGCAGATTCTGAAGGTTGCACAGGTCTGTATTATTAATGTACTTGATCACATTATTGTCCAGCTGCCTGAAAAAATAGAAAGTTTGTACTGATAAGAGTGGCTCATCAATTCATAAAAGCTTGTTTATGGAGAGTAGTTTCTCTTAAGTTACAGTATTTCTTTACAGTATCTTTGAGAAATGTGTTGTCCTCAATTTTTGAAAAATGTCCCATTTGAATAAATCTAAAAAAATCTAGCTCAATTTACTCAAATTTTTGGCCTAACAAGGCCTTCATTAGTAGAATTTTTATCTATTTATATTTTTGTTAATAGGCTTAAACTGTATGCTTAAGAAATTATAAATAAACTTCATTGTCTATATTCACATCTAAAGGACAATTTTCTGAAACTGTCACAATGCTTTCAAAGCTTTTGATTCAATTCAAAATTATTTAGCTATTTTCTATGAATATATCTTGTTACTTTAAAAAAAAGTTTGAATGATGGCTGTAACAAACTGTTCATAAATCAAACTAAATGTTAAGTAATATATAAAGCTTACTTTACATAGAGTCATTTTTATCAGTAATTTAGTAGTTTTGCGTTTCAAGCCATGAATTCCACAGTTATATTGGGTAGAATTCTTAGACTACCTTTCACAAAGACAAAACTAACTTAAACAACAGATAAAACCTATTGGAAGATACTGCAAATAATCAAGACGTAGATGTTAACACAGTTACAGCTTGGATCATCTGAGTTAATTGGGAGATAGACCTTAACCCTCATAGTGCTTGAACCGACTTCATGCTTATGCAAACAGGTAAGATCCAGGTCAGCCGCCAAGTATGCGTATATACTTACAATTTACAATCTAACTAAGTTAGTGTATGTGTATATACTTACAATCTTAAAAAGTTAGGGTTTATGTTTATACTTACAATCTAACAAAGTAAGGGTATGTGTATATTCTTACAATCTAATATGGTCTGGGTTCATTTTTATACTTACAATTTTACACAGTCAGGGTTCATGTTTATACTTACAATCTAACATGGTTTGGGTTTATGTTTATACTTACAATTTTACACAGTTAGAGTTTATGTTTATACTTACAATCTAACAAAGTAAAGGTATATGTATATTCTTACAATCTAACATGTTTAGGGTTTATGTATATACTTACAATATAACATGGTTTGGGTTTATGTTTATACTGACAATCTAACATGGTTTGGGTTTATGTTTATACTTACAATATAACATGTTTATGTTTATGTGTATACTTACAATCTAACATGGTTTGGGTTTATGTTTATACTTACAATCTAACATGGTTTGGGTTCATGTTAATACTTACCATCTAAAACAGTTAGGGTTTATTTTTATACTTACAATCTAACATGGTTTGGGTTTATGTTTATACTTACAATCTAACATGGTTTGGGTTTATGTTTATACTTACAATCTAACATGGTTTGGGTTTATGTATATACTTACAATCTAACATGGTTTGGGTTTATGTTTATACTTACAATCTAACATGGTTTGGGTTTATGTTTATACTTACAATCTAACATGGTTTGGGTTTATGTATATACTTACAATATAACATGGCTTGGGTTTATGTTTATACTTACAATCTAACATGGTTTGGGTTTATGTTTATACTTACAATCTAACATGGTTTGGGTTTATGTTTATACTTACAATCTAACATGGTTTGGGTTTATGTTTATACTTACAATCTAACATGGTTTGGGTTTATGTATATACTTACAATATAATATGGCTTGGGTTTATGTTTATACTTACAATCTAACATGGTTTGGGTTTATGTATATACTTACAATATAACATGGTTTGGGTTTATGTATATACTAACAATATAACATGGTTTGGGTTTATGTTTATACTTACAATATAACATGGTTTAGGTTTATGTATATACTTACAATATAACATGTTCAGGGTTTATGTTTATACTTACAATATAACATGTTTAGGGTTTATGTATATACTTACAATATAACATGGTTTGGGTTTATTTAAATACTTACAATATAACATGGTTTGGGTTTATGTTTATACTTACAATATAACATGTTTTAGGTTTATGTAAATACTTACAATATAACATGGTTTAGGTTTATGTTTATACTTACCATCTTAAACAGTTAGGTTTTATGTTTATACTTACAATCTCTGAAGGTTGGGATATGTGCTGAAGGGTTTGAAGGAGCGTGACTTTGATTTCCATATGGCATTCTGGCTAACATGAAAGGCCTCACTACCATACTCAGTGATGTTATATATTTGGTTTTTATCTGCATATCTGGAATTGGAACAAAACAATGATTCGATAGTATGTTTTCTTTATTGTAATCTTTTACATGGATTGTGATGAAAGCTTTAAGCTTATCCAGTTCTTTCCCAATGACTGCTTCCTGGATACTGAACCAGTACTTATTGCACCAATATGAGGGCTAGTCCTGACAATTTTCTTGGCGCCTATCAAGGATCGAACCCAGGGCCTTGATACAAGAGGCCATTGCTCTTCCTTTTCACCACTGTCCCAGATTTTGGTATATCACAATTAAACATGTCTCCCCCAAAAAAGAATGAAGATCTGACACAAATAAACGAAAAATAAAGGAAAAAATATAAGATACATATTGTTCATAATTTGGGTAGCGCCAATGTGATAAAAATTATGAATCATATAACCAATTATTAGAGAACAATTCAACCTTTTGTCAATGTAGTTCTACACTGGCACAGAGATGACATGTTTACATTTTTTTTTAATCTTGTTTTGATGTTTGAAAAAGATCACTGGAAAGATTTGTCTTGCATAATCCGCCTTCATAACAGCAGGATGTGATTGGCTATACATCTCGTTATTATGACTTACAAACTTGTTTAAATGACTTAGTTATCTCGTAATTATGATTTACAAACTTGTGTCAATGACTTAATTATCTCGTATTATGACTTACAAACTTGTTTTAATGACTTAATTATCTCGTTATTATGACTTATAAACTTGTTTTAATGACTTAATTATCTCATTATTATGACTTACAAACTTGTTTTAATGACTTAATTATCTCATTATTATGATTTACAAACTTGTGTTAATGACTTAATTATCTCATTATTATGACTTACAAACTTGTTTTAATGACTGAATTATCTCATTATTATGACTTACAAACTTGTGTTAATGACTTAATTATCTCTGTTTATGACTTACAAACTTGTTTTAATGACTTAATTACCTTGTTATTATGACTTACAAACTTGTTTTAATGACTTAATTATCTCATTATTATGACTTACAAACTTGTTTTAATGACTTAATTATCTCGTTATTATGACTTACAAACTTGTTTAAATGACTTAATTATCTCACTATTATGACTTACATACTTGTTTTAATGACTTTATTATCCCGTTATTATGACTTACAAACTTGTTTTAATGACTTAATTATCTTGTTATTATGACTTACAAACTTGTTTAAATGACTTAATTATTTCGTTATTATGACTTACATACTTGTTTTAATGACTTAATTATCTCGTTATAATGACTTACAAACTTGTTTTAATGACTTAATTATCTCATTATTATGACTTACACACTTGTTTTAATGACTTAATTATCTTGTTATTATGACTTACAAACTTGTTTTAATGACTTAATTATCTTGTTATTATGACTTACAAACTTGTTTAAATGACTTAATTATCTCGTTATTATGACTTACAAACTTTTTATAATGACTTAATTATTTCGTTATTATGACTTACATACTTGTTTTAATGACTTAATTATCTCGTTATTATGACTTACAAACTTGTTTTAATGACTTAATTATCTCATTATTATGACTTACAAACTTGTTTTAATGACTTAATTATCTCGTTATTATGACTTACAAACTTGTTTTAATGACTTAATTATCTCATTATTATGACTTACAAACTTGTTTTAATGACTTAATTATCTCATTATTATGACTTACACACTTGTTTTAATGACTGAATTATCTCATTATTATGACTTACAAACTTGTTTTAATGACTTAATTATCTTGTTATTATGACTTACAAACTTGTTTTAATGACTTAATTACCTCATTATTATGACTTACATACTTGTTTAAATGACTTAATTATCTCATTATTATGACTTACAAACTTGTTTTAATGACTTAATTATCTCGTTATTATGACTTACAAACTTGCTTAAATGACTTAATTATCTCATTATTATGACTTACATACTTGTTTTAATGACTTAATTATCTCATTATTATGACTTACAAACCTGTTTTAATGACTTAATCATCTCATTATTATGACTTACAAACTTGTTTAAATGACTTAATTATCTCATTATTATGACTTACATACTTGTTTTAATGACTTAATTATCTCATTATTATGACTTACAAACCTGTTTTAATGACCTAATCATCTCATTATTATGACTAACAAACTTGTTATAATGACTTAATTATCTCGTTATTATGGCTTACAAACTCGTTAGAGCAACTTGATTATATCATTATTATGACTTGGCTAATTTGTTTCACCTCTGTACCATTGTTAGTTTCTTTCTAAAGTCTTCTGTTAGGTTTTATGGAGTGATTTTTACTTGCAGCTGGCCTGTATCCAACCTGTTTGCATAGGTGTGAAGTTGGTTCCAGCACTATAATGGTTAACCCTTTCCCAAACAACACATTTTCGACTGTCCCAAATTAAAAGAGCTTGTAGATGACATTTCAAAATGTGACAAAATTGGAAAATAATCTGCTAGGGCAGGAAGCCTTGTGAGAAAAGGAAAAATTGCTCGTTACGAGCAATTTCTCCTTTTCCCACAATGTTTTATAAAGTGGTCTGCAACAAAGTGGTCAAATGTCGTTACTGTTTGGGTAAGGGTTAAAGTTCTATAGTACTCCGATTTCTATACGTACATTTCCAAAAGATTTGGATAGCTACCCTCCTCCAGAACCTGATGGGGGAATGTGGTCAACTCATTGTCACCAACATACCTGTGGGAAATAAAAACTCACAACATATGATGGGGAAATGTGGTCAACTCATTGTCACCAACATACCTGTGGGAAATAAAAACTCACAACCTATGATGGGGGAATGTGGTCAACTCATTGTCACCAACATACCTGTGGGAGATAAAAACTCACAACCTATGATGGGGGAATGTGGTCAACTCATTGTCACCAACATACCTGTGGGAAATACAAACTCACAACCTATGATGGGGGAATGTGGTCAACTCATTGTCACCAACATACCTGTGGGAAATACAAACCCACAAACCTATGATGGGGGAATGTGGTCAACTCATTGTCACCAACATACCTGTGGGAAATACAAACCCACAAACCTATGATGGGGGAATGTGGTCAACTCATTGTCACCAACATACCTGTGGGAAATACAAACCCACAACATATGATGGGGAAATGTGGTCAACTCATTGTCACCAACATACCTGTGGGAAATACAAACCCACAAACCTATGATGGGGGAATGTGGTCAATTCATTGTCACCAACATACCTGTGGGAAATACAAACCAACATACCTATGATGGGGAAATGTGGTCAACTCATTGTCACCAACATACCTGTGGGAAATACAAACCCACAAACCTATCAGCCACCAAACACACAAAATGTACATATTCATCATACTATACCCAATGGAACTGTGTCGAACCTCTGACAAACAAATGCATGCGGTCATAGCTTTTAATAGCTCCTGTTTGAGGGTTCAATGTGAGAATACCAAGTCCTTTGTAAAAGGGGTGGAATCTTTATATTATATATTATTGCATTGACAATTCATTTTGTGAAAAAAACAAACCAATCAACATTAATTTCAGGTGGTTTTGTTGACTGGACAACTTTAAACTGTGACTTCATAGTGAATAATAATGTTGATACATTTGCACCAGAAGACTTTTTTTCTTTTATATGAATGGTGTCCCTTCAATATCACCAATAGAAAGCAGAATTCCTTTTTTAAAACTTAACACACCAGCTGAAAATATCTGAATAGAAAGTTGGCAAAAGGACTTTTTGCTTATCTCTGCTTCATCAACAAAAGATCACTTGTTTGTGAATTACTTGTGCTACTTTTCATGGATATGAATGTTACAAGTTGATGTCATACTGACCATGATATAGTGATACATTTCCACATGGATATGAATGTTACAAGTTGATGTCATACTGACCATGATATAGTGATACATTTCCACAGCCTCCTTTTTTGAGACAATTATTTCATTAACATTTCAACTCAATATTTCAACACCACACATCATACCATCAGAACAATTCATTATTATCTTATATGATGATGGGATTTGTGATTACCCTAGGGAAGTATGACAAAGGTGACTTCCCAAAACCTTTTAACCCTTTCCCAAACAACAAATTTTCGACTGTCCCAAATTAGAAGAGTTTGCAGACGACATTTCAAAATGTGATGAAATTGGTAAATAATCTTCTGATAGGGCAGAAAACATTGTGGGAAAAGGAAAAATTGCTCGTTACAATTACGACATATGACTCTTTGTTGCAGACGACTTAAGAAAACATTGTGGCTTTAACAAGGTTTTCTGCTCTATCTGAAGAATATTTTTCAATTTCATCACGTTTTGAAATGTCGTCTGCAAACTCTTTCAATTTGGGACAGTCGAAAATTTGTTGTTTGGGAAAAGGTTAAAGGGGTTCAAGATATTTGTGCTATAGGAGTCATTAATGCTATAAATTTGATATAAGCAATCATTGCACTAAACCAAAGATGCTGCAAGATACTGATTCATCAGCAGGTAAATAATGGGTAATCGCTACATACAAAACTTTTAATTCGGCTCCAATGTTGCGCCATGCATCGTAGGCTATAGACCTCATCGGGTTTGTTTGGGAGTGGAGCCGTAACTCTCGCAACATCGGCAAATCCTCGAATGATTTTGTTGGTAAATTTGCAATTGCATTCTTATGTAGATCCCTGAAATTCAAAGACGTTTTTAATGCAAAACGAGAAAATGATTCATCAACCATTACTCCATTGACCCTCAATTATATGCTTCTGTGACAAACAAATATCATATCATATCATAGCAAGAAAAAAAAAAAGATTATCAAAAAATGTCCAATCTAGTTAGTCTAGTCCTTTTGGTGCAACGTCGACGAACCAATCAAATGTACCCACAAAAGACACAAACACATCCAACCAGTGAAAGACACTGTTGTCCACTGATCAGTTGTGTTGTTTACTTATATATTCACATATTTCTATAACAATGCATAATGTTCCCTAATTTGGATAAATGTTATGGAACGTTACATAACTCCCAACACAGAGAAGACTCCTCCCTAGTCCTGGGTACCGTTTTACTAAATGATTTATGGAAAATATTTGCGCAAGTCGAAACTGATTAACATGTATAGTATCTTAAATGAAAAAACAATATTGCAATGTGACATGTCATTGGAAGCGTCTCAGAGAGATGATTCCAATAATGTGTTACTTTGCAATATTGCTTAGCCCAATATTGAAATAAGAGGAATTGTTGTTTTAGGCCTACACAAATCTTAAGAGTAAACTGTTTAGTAAAACGGTACCCTGGTCTTTAGGAGATACATGGTAAAAGCAACTCTGATATATGGAGATATCTTCACCCCACCTCTGCCACCAATGTAACAAACCGAGCAAATGAACCTCTCTAAGACACAAACACATCCGATCAGCGAAAAACACTGTCGTCCACTGATCAGTTGTGTTGTCTATTTATATACCCGCATGTTTTCTATAACAATGCATAATGTTCCGTAATTTACATAAACTCACTTAGAACATTTCATAATACCTGCACGATTCTTCCTATCTATTCACAGCAGAAAGTCAACTTGGCATAGTGGGACACTAGGGTTGTTGGTTTGATTTCTATCAAAATGGTTTTGGCCCAGTATCATAAAAAAGTAACATTTTTTCATCCTTTATAATTGTTGACTGCTGATGTTTGCAATTTAGAATAAATGAAAGAGCAATAATCACTTACAAATGAGCAAGCTTAGGCATATCATGGAAAACATCCCACTGCACTGTAGTAAAACGGTTGCCATGGAGCTCACTGAAATAGTAGAATAAAAAGACAACAATCATTACATATAGTGCAAATAAACTAGAACCATCTTGTCAAGGGCTTAGAGAAGGAGCAAAGAAGTTAACCATTAGAATGCTGGGCCATTTTATAATAGATCTTTGTGTCATCTACCTTTCAAAACCTTAAATATCTGTTTCATTTCGATGAGGAAAGATACTCATAGTAGCAAACAGGTTAAATCACAGACCAGCCGCCAATTTACTTGGCAGCTGGCCTTGATGTAACCTGCTTGCATAAGCATGAAGTTGGTTACAGCACTTTAAGGGTTAGATATATGAGATTAAAGCTGTATTTTTTACCTACAATGCATATATCTCAATATTGATCATGTAATGAGCTATTCATCCATTTGACTTGACACAATGTTTTCTGCTCAATACCATAGAGCAAATTTACTTTTTCATAATGTATATTGCTATTTAGTGTCGCTGTAAATACGGATAAAATTCCCAATGTGGGAACAGACAGAAACACAACAATTGATTTCCTACAGAGAATCACACAACTATTAAGACCATGTTAAAAAAAGAACACCGAGCGGACTCATAATTGGAGTTTTACTCAGTTCCGCATACTCACAGTACTACTAGATTCGATAGCTGGCTGAAAGACTTTGGCTGCACAAACGAGAGGACATTGTTGCTTAGATTCCTGAAAGGTAAGTAGACAAAATTAAACTCTTTTTTAAACAATTTTTTTAAGGGGTAACTCTTATGTAAGTTTATCAAATGTAAAAACAAGAAAGCCGAATTCCTGAACTATGTTAAAACAAAAGAGCCGAAATGCTGAACTATCTGATACAATATTATACACATACATGTTACATTGCATTGTATGCGTGTATTGAAGACTAGCCACACATGATGTACCAAATCATGCAATCCATGGTAATGCTTAATAAATATTCATGTACTCAATCATGTGTCACAGGAGATTTTAAACCTTTGAAATTCGAAGTGGTCTTAGCCGTTATATTTCTGGAACTGTCTTATTGCTTATGCAATCATGTTAGATCCAGGCTAGCCACCAAATAAATTGGCGGCTGGCCTGTGATCTAACCTATTTGCTTCTCTCAGCCTCTTTCCTCAACAAAATAAAGCAGATGTTGAAGATTTTGGAAAGCAGACGACACAAAAATCTATTCTTAGAAAAATTACCCAGCATCTAAAGGGTTAGTCTATTGATCTTGAAAAAATTAATGAAGTCTTTATGGAAATTGGGAAACAAAAAATCTGGTTTAAGTTTGAATTTTGATGAAAATCGTATGATTTTGAAAAAATTCTCAACTAGTAGCAGGTGTGTTTAACCCATTACTAAACAATGACGACATATAACAACTTTGTTGCAGACGACTCTGGAAAACATTGTGGGAAAAGGAGAAATTGCTCGCTAAGAGCAATTTCTCCTTTTCTCACAAGGTTTTCTGCTCTATCCGAAGATTATATTCCAATTTCATCACATTTTGAAATTTCGTCTGCAAACCCTTTCGATTTGGGACAGTCGAAAATCAGTTGTTTGGGAAAGGGTTAATAGGCCTGAGTTATATAACATGAAAAAAAAACATACATAAAGATGGAATGATATGGAAAAAAAATTGCAGTTCCCTTTTATAAAAGCCCTTTCTAAATTGGGTAAATAATAGAAATCTTTAAGAAAATATAGCATAAAACAGTAATTGTAATTTTAAACACATTCTTGCACATAGAGTTCTGAGCTTGGTATTATTTGGAAAAAAAAGTAAACGAAAATTAATATAATGGGGAGAACCAATTGTACCATGATAGTTGCTTATATGCTCCTCTACAGGAACCTTAACCCTTTACCAAACAACACATTTACGACTGTCCCAAATTGAAAGAGTTTGCAGTCAAATTTCAAAATGTGATGAAATTGTAAAATAATCTTCCTGATAGTGCAGAAAACATTGAGGGAAAAAGAGAAATTGCTCCCCAGGAGCAATTTCTCAATTTCCTACAATGTGTCCAAAATCGTCTGTTTTTTTGTTTAATTTCAGCTGCATAGCAGCCCATTTATTTCCAAAACAGTAAATAACATAGAATATTTTTACACAATGACACTTCAGTAACAACAACTAAAAATATATATATATATATATATATATATATATATATATATATATATATATATATATATATATATATATATATATATATATATATATATATATATATATATATATATATATATATATATACACATGTACTGAGCCATTGTCTAATCAACATCTATGAGTAAAGCTGGAACAATTCCCCCAAATAAAAAAGTGTTATTAAAACTTAATTGCTAGGACTAATGAAGAGTACAGACATGAACTAGAAGGACTTATTTTGTTGCAGTCCTATACTGAGGCACATATTGTGAGGTTCCCTATTAACATTATTGTTCAAGGAATTGTCATATCCATGTATTGTAAAAGACATTGTATTTTACCAACAAATTCAAGTATGTACTGGTCACTAGTCTCAACCTATAAAGGTGTTATAGCTACAATTGGGTTAACCTAAAACATAGGTATATTTTTTTTACTGTACTTGGATTTTATTATTTTTTTTTTTTTATATTATCAACTAATTCAAAATTATAAAGACGTATTATCAAAAAATGTTCTCAGTAAACTTTTCAAAAGACTCAGGCCCAACCTCAAAACAAGTATCTGTGTTGTATTTTTCAAAAGAACTTATACCCAGATTAAACGTTTATATGAACTGTCCTATCAGTTGTATAAAGTTTGATAATGTTATCAAAAATATCAAATGATTATTATCCAAAGGCCATATCTAAATCAGCTTTTGTCTAAGGACACTATTTTGAGGATAGAGCTTATAGTTTCAAAGTATATCTCAATCTTCTATCTAAAAATGAAAAAAAGGCAAGCTGCGAGAAAATGTTTTTCTTTATGAGTGCACCAATTTGTCATATTCATATAAAATATCAACATAGAACACTATTAATAAAAGCATCATAAAGAAAGAAAACTTCAATGTATGATTGCACACTCACAGTAGCAGAGTTAACTTTCAAAATGGTCTATATTCAACTAAGCAAAAAACATCAACAGGTAAAAAACTTCAAAATACAAAAACAGGTAAAAGAAAAAAAAAGAAAAAATCCACAGCAAAATTTAAAGTAATACGGCAAAAAACCATGGGTCAAAAATGTAATTCTTTTTTAAATTGACCAATTCATGTGGCTGTATCTTGAGGGTCGTTGCGATGAAGAGAAAAAAAAACCTCACAGCTACGAAAAGCTATGAATTGGTAGAAAACAATAAGATTGAAAAAGGTAGTGTCAGTCAGTTGTAATGAGATTTTTATACTTTTCCCATTGAGCTTCAAATTTAGGCATGTTTAAGTTCTTCTTTGCCAGAAATCTTTCTACATGGTATCTCATGGTCTGTAACAAAGTGGTTATATATTTGATAAGTTGTTAAATAGGTTGTTTTGTAAGTGAAAGGTGTGAGAAATGAACAATGACTTACAAATGTCTGAAGTTTGCACTTGCCAGAGGTGCAAGGGTGTTCTTCGAGATTCTTGAAATACGATTATTTTCTGCTCCACTGTAAAATAAAGTCTAAATTTTACTCTGTATCACATTCAAGTAGACAGCAGCTTTTGATTACAATGTCTTAACCCTTTCCCAAACAACAAATTCTAGACTGTCCCAAATTGAAAGACCTTGCAGATGACATTTCAAAATGTGACGGAATTCAAAAATATTCTGCAGATAGAACAGAAAACCTTGTGGGAAAATGAAAAATTGCTCGTTAAAAGTAATTTCTCCTTTTCCCACAAGGTTTTCTAAAGTTGTCTGCAACAAAGTGGTCAAATGTTGTTATTCTTTGGGAAAGGGTTTAGAAAGTAGAAAAGTGAAAGTTGAATACAAATAAAGGGCACTTCTCATGCAAAAACAGTGCTGGAATGAAATGTTCATAATTTCCGAGCAAATTATGCTATTAACAGATTTAGCACTACTTTTGGTCTAAATAACTTACTGTTTTGGGATGTGATAACTTACAAATAGATGAGAGATGAAGTGTCTCCAAAAATAACTTACTGTTTTGGGATGTGATAACTTACAAATAGATGAGAGATGAAGTGTCTCCAAAAATAACTTACTGTTTTGGGATGTGATAACTTACAAATAGATGAGAGATGAAGTGTCTCCAAAAATAACTCACTGTTTTGGGGTGTGATAACTTACAAATAGATGAGAGATGAAGTGTCTCCAAAAATAACTTACTGTTTTGGGATGTGATAACTTGATAACTTACAAATAGATGAGAGATGAAGTGTCTCCAAAAATAACTTACTGTTTTGGGATGTGATAACTTTCAAATAGATGAGAGATGAAGTGTCTCCAAAAATAACTTACTGTTTTGGGATGTGATAACTTACAAATAGATGAGAGATGAAGTGTCCCCAAAAATGTTTGGATTGAGCTCTGGCAGCTGATTGTCTCCAAAACTCCTGAAATGTTTGAAAAAAAAGTAATCTAATGACTAAATATGCTATCTAAGATAAAAGAAAACCATATGTTAAAGTTATGTACAACTTTTTTGATATAAGGTATGTATTCAAATTCTCTATATAGGAATTTGTGACTGATTCGAATTTAATGTCACAATAAGCAAAATAAATGGCCGGAGAATGATACATTTTCTTTGTGATATCATGTACAAACCCTCATGTCAAATGTTTGAATTGCTCATAAGGAGCATTTTAAACTTTTTGTCACATTGTTTTCTAAAGGTTTCTACCCTGCAGCAGATATGGTAAAGTGAGGTATTGTTGAGTAAGGGGTAAACCCATTTCTAAATGCATGTTCTGATAAACATGTTACACTAATAACAAACTGTTGTTAGAAAAAAATAAGAAATCCCCCATCACAAGCAATGTCCAACAGTCCTATAATTTCAAAAAAGTACAAACTCTGCATTCAAACTACATATATGACACTCACCATAACTATGACTGCATTACCACTACAAAGCCAGTTCCTGGTCAAAAAGACTGGTTTGTTTTACTGTAAAGCCACAAAACAACTATATATATATGAACAATTGTTGAAAATACCATTGAACAATCAGCAAACTAAACTGATGCATGAGGTTTTTTTAACCCTTTCCCAAACAATAAGAACATTTGACGACTTTGTTGCAGAAGACTTTAGAAAACATTGTTGGAAAAGGAAAAATTGCTCGTAATGAGCAATTTTTGCTCGTAACGAGCAATTTTTCCTTTTCCCACAATGTTTTCTGCCCTATCAAAAGATTATTTTCCAATTTCATCACATTTTGAAATGTCGTCTGGAAACTCTTTTAATTTGGGACAGTCCAAAATCTGTTGTTTGGGAAAGGGTTAAGACAATTTTGTGAAATAAGGAAGCATACACCATACGAAGGTTTGGACCAGAAATCATCCCTGGTGGTATCCAATAGATCCTGTTCTGCATCAAAGCACTGAAAGGCAGAAACAAAAATAGAGTAAGATATACATCTAGCAGGGTATGATATGAACAAATACGATCCCAGTTATTCATTGAATAACTCTAAGAGTATTTTCAATAGTCTAGTTTTGAAAAAATTCTAATAAAAGGTGTGCTTCCATTTATTTAAAATCTCTTTTCCCACAATAATTTCAACAATTATTTGTCAATTCTAATTTTTTTGGTATATTTATTGTTGGTTTAATCTGTATCAATAACAATTCAAAGATTGATCAGTTACTCTTTAAAAATGAATTTAAGGTATCTTTATGAAGAAGTGGCCTTGATTTACAAGGTAGAGTTTGATGTCTTAGTGGGATTGCAGACGTTCCATGTTTGAGTCAAGGTCTGGCTGCATGTTTTTCTCACCTTGGTGTTACATTGGGGCCCAACATAAATGACCCATAATATCTACAGTGATAGATACTCCAAATTGGTTCCCAAAACAAATGCTGTTCCCAGGAAACTCGAGATTAATCTTAATTGTGTGGGGGACTATGTAGTAGGGGTCTGGATTTACAAGGTAGAGTTGAATGTGTAAGCAGCCCGGGTAAGCAAATGCAAGCTCAATGTACTAAAGCTTTTTAACAGACTTTTGTGAGCAAATAAGACTAACATCAATAAATAAGTTTTCTTTGGCCTGTGCTGTCATTATAACTATAGAACCATATAGATGCCGTCTGTAGGAAAGCTAATTCAGGATATTTATGTTTTACTAAGAGCATCCTACACGGATACTAACCGATTACCAAACGCTAACGGCATTTAAACACTTTGTTGCAGACAACTCTGGAAAACATTGTGGGAAAAGGAAAAATTGCTCGTCAAGAGCAATATTTCCTTTTCCCACAATGTTTTCTGACCCTTCAGAAGATTATTTTCTAATTTTATGACATTTTGAAATGTCGTCTGCAAATTCTTTCAAATTGGGACAGTCTAGTATTTGGCAGTTGGAAAAGGGTTAAGGAGAATTTACATCTTTGTATCCAAATAGGAATATAAGCATAAACTAAATAAAACTTACATGTACTGAATACTTGTAGGCATTGTCCAGCCAAAATGGGTAGCAGTATCCATGGCAACACGATTTCCAACCAGATTGCTGAAATAGAAAACCAAATATCTTTTTCCTCAAGGTTTTTTGAGATTAGTATCTATTTCTACATTTTCACGATACTGTATGACACAGGTTTCAACATTAATAGTGTCCCAAATCATAAAGGGTAATAGCAATCTATGGAGGAATTCCCAGAGATTTTGTAATTACAGTGGTTTTTTTTTAATCATTTAACCCATTACCAAACAGTAACGATATCTGACCACTTTGTTGCAGACGACTCTGGAAAACGTTGTGGGAAAAGGAGAAATTTGCTCTTAATGAGCAATTTCTTCTTTTCCCACAATGTTTATCTTCACCTTTCAGAAGATTATTTTTCACTTCCTTCACATTTTGACATGTCGTCTGCTAACTCTTTCAATTTGGGACAGTCGGAAAGTTGGCGTTTGGTAAAGGGTTAAATAGTGTTACCTTTCTTATCTGTTTGTAGTCCATACACATAGGGAATAATGTTTTTTAGATTTCATATTGTTGTAAAAATACCATAAAAAATAATCATTTAGAGGTAATAGACATATAAATCAAGTCACATTGAATCATTCAACCAAGGAAAGAATAGTTACAAAACTAGGTACCATTTAATAATCATTTCATGCTTAAGATTTGTGTAAGATCAAAACAACATAGTTTACCCTCTTATTTCAATATTGGGCTAAGCAATGTTGCAAGGTACACATTATTTGAATCATCTCTATGAGATCCTGCCAATGGTGTGTCACATTGAAATATTGTAGTTTCATTTAAGACACTTTCCATGTTAATAGGTTTTGACTTATGCAAATATTTTTCTTAACCCTTTACCAAGGCCAAATTTTTATAGTTCCAAATTGAGAGTTTGCAAAAAAAGTTTTAAAATGAGATGAAATTGAAAAATAATCTTCAAATAGGGCAAAAAAAAAATAGGGCATTAATGAGCGATTACTCCTTTTCCCACACTGTTTTCTACAGCCATCTATAACAAACTTATCAACTGTGGTTATTGTTTGGTAAAGGGTTAAGTTGTTTAGTAAAATGTTACCAAGCTGGTTGCTTAACCTACTTACAGAAATCGCAAACTTGTTTGGGATAGGTCAGGAACATGATTCAGGGCTGTATTCTGGATCTTTCTGAAATAAGAATAACAAAAATCATCTTAAACCATGACGACAATTAACATCTTTGTTGCAGACAAACCTGGAAAACATTGTGCGAAAGGAGAAATTGCTCATGATGAGCAATTTCTCCTTTTCCCACAATGTTTTCTGTCCAATCAGAAGATTATTTTTCAATTTTATCACATTTTGAAATGTCGTCTGCAAACTCTTTGAATTTGGGACAGTCGAAATGGTGTTTGGTAAAGGGTTAAATCATTTACCAAATAATACCAAATATCAAGAGTGTGAAAATGTTTTGAGAAAATGAGAAGCTGATTGCATGAACAATTTCAAACCTTTTAAAAGTAAGATAGTGTAACAATATTTCATAGAATGGAAGTCCCCCAGTTTTGACACATTGCAGTTTAAACGCTGTACATAAGAAACGCAATTGGGTACACTTTGTCCATGAAAATAAAGAACAGAAAGTTTGCATTGATATTCCAATGATATTACAGTCAATTTTTGAAATTCGAATATTATGATCATCAATCACAGTAAAATGTGTGAGGTTAAATAGAGAATAGATGGTTGGTGTCGTGAATCGGAAATGTTATCGGGCAAGGCGTAGGAATAGAGAATAGATGGTTGGTGCCGTGAATCGGAAATGTTATCGGGCAAGGCGTAGGAATAGAGAATAGATGGTTGGTGCCGTGAATCGGAAATGTTATCGGGCAAGGCGTAGGAATAGAGAATAGATGGTTGGTGTCGTGAATCGGAAATGTTATCGGGCAAGGCGTAGAAATAGAGAATAGATGGTTGGTGTCGTGAATCGGAAATGTTATCGGGCAAGGCGTAGGAATAGAGAATAGATGGTTGGTGTCGTGAATCGGAAATGTTATCGGGCAAGGCGTAGAAATAGAGAATAGATGGTTGGTGTCGTGAATCGGAAATGTTATCGGGCAAGGCGTAGGAATAGAGAATAGATGGTTGGTGCCGTGAATCGGAAATGTTATCGGGCAAGGCGTAGGAATATTATCCGGTGAGCCGAAGGCGAAACGGATAATATTCCGATGCCGAGCCCGATAACTCTTCCTATTCAAAGACACCAATCATCTATTCTATTTATCCTGTTACCTTTATGTATACTTTTAAACAAACAAAATGAAAATAAAACACATGAAAAAAAGCAGAGAATGATGTAAACATGACGTCATGACATCACAAATGTTATATGGCACCTAGTTATCGGTCCCAAAATGGAACTATTGACAGGATAAACATATTTTTTTACACCGCAAATCCTGTCAACGATCCCCCCACGCCACCACCCCATCCCTGATGCCAAGATTTGGGCCTCTGATATTCCCTGGACCCCCCTTGCAAACTCAGGCCTTTGGCACTTGTTGAGTCCATGACCGGAAAAAAATGTGTACACTTATGTGGAACTTTATTGCACAGGTTATACAGGGGGTACACTCAAAAGCCCCCCTATCAAAAGCCCCCTATCAAAAGCCCCCCTATCAGAAGCCCCCCGTTCAAAAGCGCCCCCCCTCAAAATGGGCAAGTGGTTCAAAAGCCCCCCCACTAAAAAAATAAATACATATATATATATTTTAATAACATTTTTTTTAAATATTATGATGAAATTTAATATAACCATTAATATATATATATGTTTTTTTCAATGGTCACTTTTTTTAGTTTACAAAACTGTTCAATACCGTTAATTAATGTATAACATGTACAGTACTTTTTTACTTTTAAATTTTCAAGCAATTTTCTTCGAAGCAATAAAAAATATATTTGTTTTATTGTCATTTTTTAGGCGATTGGTTTACTCAATTTGGCAATATTTTATCATTAATTACGATTGACATTTTAGCTAATAAATATTCATGAGGTATCAATTATTTCAATAATCAGTGATGAATGTGTTAACTAAGCTTTGAATAATTGCTGTTTTATGATTTTATGTTGTAAAACCACAACCATGAGGCTGACTTTGACAAGATTGAGACGACCAAAGCTGTCAATGTGATGAAAATATTCTATCAATATGCTAATATTCTATCCAAATGAAACTCCAAGCTACTTGGTGTTTCGTCAGGAATAAGATTTCCAACAAAAAATTGACCAGAAAGCACTAAAGCACTAAAGTAGCCTAATTTATCGAATTAGTGCAGGAAATTAACGTAAAATAGGGTTAAAATGTCTGATCTGGATCTACTCTATAAAATATGACAACATTCTTTAATTGGTTTAAACTTATGGAACAAAATTATATTGAGGGGGGCTTTTGAACAGGGGGCTTTTGATAGGGGGCTCTTGAACGGGGGGCTTTTGATAGGGGGCTTTTGAACGGGGGCTTTTGATAGGGGGGCTTTTGATAGACACTCGTTATACAGTAGTTAGCCTGAAAATTGTGGTATTCGCTCTCCACACAATAGTTTTGGACATTCTTACTTACAAACATATTGAAAAAGAATTCAATATTCTCCTTCAAAACTGTGTTTGTGGGAGGTATATATTAAATCAACCAAAAATGATATGTAGTCAAACATCAAGCTTGGGATTTAATTGGTGATTTATTTCAATGCAATCATGAATTGAAGGTCATTAAATAATTATAACCTTGCCAAACAGGTAACATAAAGGAGGGACATTTAAGCAATTGAAGATAACCTTGGCAGATATTTGAACATATCAAACATGATATGCTAACGATGTAGAGTAACAAGAAGAAAAACAGAAGTAACAGTTTTGCTAATAAGCCTTTCATCTTGACCGAGGAATTTTGGTAGATGACTAATGACTTTCTTCTTTTTTGCATGAAAGAAATATTAAGTAGATATTCCAAAGCAAGAATATTTGTCTTTTGTCATCATTTTTTCATTACTATCATTAATGTGAACACTCGAAAAAACAGTGAAGGGAAGTTTCAATCATACTGCAAGAACATATTGGTGACATTTCTGCTGAATAAGTGATGATTAAGACCGCTACAATTTGTCCCAATATGTGTGTGAAATTTCTGGGCGTGTCTGTCCCCATGATAGAAATATAAAGGAGGATTTGTAACATTTTGTTTCAATGAAAATTTAAACAAATTTTAGGGAATCAGCATTTTGAGCTGGAATAGGCAACTCATTTCTTTCTCTTATTGATGATGAGCGAAATGAATTGTAGTAAAGGGTTGTTTTTTTAAAAAAAAATTGTGTGTGATTAACGTTTCTCAGATTATAGTGTATACTTTGTCCTATATTAAGTGAGATTTTATTTGATAAGTTATCTGGTGTTAGGTTATTTTTCATTTTGTAAATCATTAATAGCTTATGCTTTAACTAATTGCTAATGATTCCCATCTAACTTCATGGTACAGATCTTGTAATGAGACAAGTTTAGTCGCACCGGACACAATTTTTGCAGCAGCATGTTGGATTTTTTCTAATGATACTTCTTCATGTTGACTACAGTTATCCCATACAATACAGTCTAACTTGTGTTAAGCAGCCACCCTTTTAAGCAGTCAACCTGCCTTAAACAGCCACTACAGAAAGACCCATTGTTAGATTTACAGTGTACATCAATTTGTGTTAAGCAGCCAACCTGTCTTAAACAGCCAATTTACTCTGTCCCATAGGCTAGCCTCTTAACACAAGTTTGACTGTATCAGCATATTCTAAAATAGGATGGATAAAAGAAAAATAAATAATTTGAGGGATTTTCTAAGACAAATTTCAATTTTTGCATAATATTTACACACCTCCAAGCCTTTTCACATGAGTATGTCGCGAGCAGTCCTTTGAGAAAATGATTCCTCAATGTTTATGTGTATTTACTTCAGTTAGGGTCTCACCATGCATATGAAAAGATCATGAGTGATTTTATATGATCTTCGAGAAAAACGAAGTGTTTCTGATTTAGATGGTTTAAAGTTAACAGGCCATGTGTCAGCCCCATTCTCCTTTGCAGAGATCTCCCTTTTCATTTGGTTAGGAGCTCCCTGCTATCACAGAAAAAATCCTTCCAGATCTGGAAGGATTATATTTTTTTCATTATAAATTTTGAATCAAAATCTGAATACAGAATATTTTCAATTTTAGAAGTCTGACTGCTTCGGCCCAATCATTACAAAAAGGTAATGGCACAATATATTTATATGTAAAAAACTGACAGAAGTTGCTTGAATCGTACTCAAACCAGTTCGTAACCTTATTCTTTTCCTTGTTGGTTCAAAACAAGGTCCCGTAACAGCTCACCCAGGAAAAGTTTATTCGATATAATGAAGCAATAAAGTACTTATGGTCATGCCCTCGAAGTAACGGACATCAACAATGTGTTTTCGTTGTAAAAAAGATTGTATCAAGGTGAATTCTATAATACATATTTTGAACAAAGATAACAAAGTCAAGACTGACAATACTGACGAAATTGTCAAAGTTATATATGAATTTGATTCATCGTTCATTTTCAAAGCAATGCAGGTTGAATTTAATCATAGAGACCCAATTTTGTTTGCGTCTCAGCTATATTGTTTGGGTCACATGACTGTATCTGCCGTCACATGATTTCTATGATGGCAGTGATATTGTACTGAAGTGTAGCGAAGGGAAGTATTCCTGCGCAGAGTTTGTGTCAGCCTATGTAGATATTTTGAGGATTTTGTACAATTACACAACATTACATAACATAACATAAGTAACACAACATAACATAAACATAAGACACATATAGAGACTAATGTCATCAGCAAATAGATGAATATTGCTTTTTGTTTCTGACGTGATGTTGTTATGAAGATAAAATACAGAAGGGGTTCAAGTATTGATCCCTGAAGGACAACACCATTGATATACCCCCAGTCTGATTCAGCTAACCCTTTCCCAAGCAACAATTTTTCGACTGTCCCAAATTGAAAGAGTTTGCAGACTACATTTCGAAATGTGATGGAATTGGGAAATAATCTTCTGATAGGGCAGAAAACATTGTGGGAAAAGGAAAAATTGCTTGTTACAAGCAATTTCTCCTTTTCCCACAATGTTTTCTAAAGTTGTCTGCAACAAAGTGGTCAAATGTGGTTATTGTTTGGGATAGGGTTAAAGAGGATTTGCATACAAAGTGAATGTTTTATACTGATTGTTTTTCAGGCGACATAAATCTATATACACTATGTGTGAAATAAGTGACATTTCTTTTTTGTTTAAAGCTGGTTTATTATGATAGATATCAATAACTATCTTATCATATGTGATTTGCTTAAATAAGAAACACTTTGCTTACCCTTTACTAAACACCAAATTTTAGATAGTCCCAAATTGAAAGAGTTTCAGACAACATTTCAGAATGTGATGAATTTGAAAAATAATCTTCTGATAGGGCAGAAAACATTGTGTGAAAAGGAGAAATTGCTCTTTAGAGCAATTTCTCCTTTTCCCACAATGTTTTCCAAAGTCGACTCTAACAAAACTGGCCAACTGTTGTTATTGATTGGTAATAAGTTAATTACTTTAAAACTTTTCTCATAAGACCAAAAATAAAAAACCAGAAGAGTCCTTTCTTTAAGAAAGTCAAATTAATTTAAAACATTTAAACAAACATGATGCTATTTTCCCCTCTTACTCAATGTTTTCATTGTCTGATTTGGTTACTGATTTTAGGAGGTGTGAAATAGAATGACTTTTTGTCCACTTCCAGTAAGCCGCCAAGTAAATTGGCAGCTGGCCTGTGATCTATCCCGTTTGCTAGTCTGGGTATCTTTCCTCATCATAATTAAGCAGAATCACTGATATGTAAGGTTTTTGAAAGCTAGTCTCAATAACCATCCGTGAACGAAGCTTTTTTTCACCATTTGGACATTAAACATCCTTCGCTATCGAAGGTGTCAGTCAATTTAGCAATAGCCTTCAAGACCAGAAATCTGGCCTATTTGAAAGCAGGCAACACAAAAATCAATTTTTTAGAAGAATTACCCTTCATTCTAAGGGTAAAAACCTTCCTTCATAGATCTTTGTTATTATAGCTACTGAAACAAACAAAGCAAAAGAAGTCACAAACTACAAAGTTGCTCATGATGAGCAGTATCCCTTTCTTAAGTCTCAAAGGCTATGTTATGCTTTATATCTTATAATAATCATCTGATATGACCAGATACAAAACCATAAACTGTCAAGGATGAAATCTCATTTGTTCAGGGTAAAGGGTGAATATAAACCTGTCATTTGGTAAAGGATGGTGCAATCATTATAGAAAGTTATATGACCCAGTACAAAAATCCGTTACTATAATAAGACATCATTCAATAACTCGCAGACTTTATGTGGCATAACAAAATGATTATTTTTTTATTTATAAAGATTTAAATTCTATCTTTCCCATTTGTTAATATAATGAAACTTCATTTTTCTGGAGTCACTAAACCACTGTGACAAAAGGATGAATTACACCCAAAGAGCAATTTGTTCTTTTGCCACATTGGTTTCTACCCAGTGTAAAGAATTGTGTACCTCCTGGTATATTTTGTTGTCTTCTATTGGTTTAAATTCAGATGTGTTATTTATTCCCATTTTGGGAAAGGGTTTCATAATTGTCATTAGAAACCACTGTGAAAAAAGAATAATTTTCTCCCAAAGAGCAATTTATTCTGTTGTCACAGCAGTTTCTACCCTATATGAAAAAGAATGTGTAAATATCATTGGTTTCCGAACCATTTAGAATTATAGTCAATTTTCGAAAAGGGCTGCATATTTCAAAAACGTTCAAATTATTATGGCCTTAACCCTTTCCCAAACAATAATGACATTTGACCACTTTGTTGCAGACGACCTTAGAAAACATTGTGAGAGAGGGAAAATTGTTTGTGAGGAGCAACTTTTCCTTTACGCACACTGTTTTCTGCCCTATTAAAAGATTATTTTCCAATCTAATCACCTTTTGAAATGTTGTCTGCCAACTCTTTCAATTTGGGACAGTTGAAAATTTGTTGGTTGGGAAAGGGTTAAAGTAGATGGCATATAGAACTTCTATGGAAGAAGACACAAAGTGGGGGAATCATGTGACCAATCAATGTTAACAATCTTATGTCTGAACAGGATGGCCATATCAAGGTATTTCTGCTTTTTTCATCTACTTTTGCCAATGATAAGCACCGACTGTTTTGGACAAGCACTGAGTGTTAGACGGAACGCCGTTATAAAGCATCGATTATAATATAACACCAGAGCCGTAAAATTGCTAGTCAACTCATGCAGAGCTACAAAATGTGGCTTAAATCATTGGCAAAAGTTGGTGAAAAAGCGAAAATATCTGTGCGCGTGGATCTTGTTCAGACAAAAGATGGTAAACATTGGAGATTTATGAGACACTGTGACCAGTGATAATTGTCATGAGAATTGTTTTCTTTTTTTTCAATGGATTCAATGTACATGTAGTAGGATCCCTTACATCCAAAGGTTAATTTGTTTAGAACAATCATGAACTAAGAAAAACAAAAATACTTTCTTCATTTGTCATGGCAAATCAAGTGTACCTAAATATCATTGAATAGATTTTAATCAGTGTCCTCTATGTCAACTAGAACACGTCTGAAATTGATCTGTGAAGGAAAGAGTTAGAACCTTATTTTGTTTGACAGGACATGCGTGACTATAAACAAGGTTTTCAAAAATGGTAATTGACTGAATTTTTGACTGAATAATAGAGCTAATTATGAAAGTATATTTTGGGAAGATTTCTTTTCATCCAACACCCCTATTTACATAAAAGACCTCTTACCAGGATATAAGTATAAAATCACTTAACCCTTTCCCAAACAACAAATTTTGGACTGTCCCAAATTGAAAGAGTTTGCAGATGACATTTCAAAATGCGATGAAATTAAAAATATTCTTCTGATAGAGCAATCTTTTCTTTTCCCACAATGTTTTCCAGAGTCATCTGCAAGAAAGTGGTTAAATGTCGTTATTGTTTGGGAAAGGGTTAACCAATTTCTTCATATAGAAATATGTGACAAAATCATTTTACAATTTTGTGGAGTCAATGCAATACTATAGTGAACGCTTCATGTTTGTGAAGCACTTACTGTAGTTTTGCATTGATTCCTGGATTTCCTTTAGATAGAAATCTGTGACAAAACAAAAGTCAAAGCAAAAATAGTAGACATCAATTATATACAGTGTAGCTTGTAAAAGAACAACTTTATTGAACACTGTGACAAAAATGAGACCGTCGATAACTGGTAACTCATCCTTTTGTTGTGGTGATGACTTAGATATGTTTATTTGAAATGTGTTAACCCTTTCCCAAACAATAAATTTTCAACTGTCCAAAATTGAAAGAGTTTGCAAACGACATTCAAAATGTGATGAAATTGAAAAATAATCTTCTGATAGGGCAGAAAACATTGTGGGAAAAGGAGAAATTACTCATTACGAGCAATTTCTCCTTTTCCCACAAGGTTTTAAAAGCCGTCTGCAACAAATTGGTCAAAAGTCGTTATTGTACACAACAAGTCACAAGAAGTAAGGGGTTATTACACCTTTCATATTTCAAGGTTTATCTAGTAGATTATTTTGAATGCAGAATACACATCAGAGAAAAAGCTAACATGCACTTGATCTTATCAAATCAACCAATATCAAACCTTTGCTCTCCTTAAGAAATTCCCACTGATATGCCTAGTCATTTAAGGTTTGCTTACAGAGTTAAAGATGCATGTTCACAGATGTGCGGAAATTTAAAAAAAAAAAATTTAAAACTGCAAAATCATCAGCTGTACTCTTATATGATAGTCACTAAAAAATTGTCATTGGAAACAAAATTATTTTTAATTATTAAAAGTGTGTATACAGTGATTTTACATGTATTTCAATCCAAACATGTGATATTGCTTTGAGATCAACCACATATAAACTGACTGTACTTAGATATGAAGGCGCTCCTTGATTTTAATAGTCCTTTCAAAAGCTACTTTTAGTTGTTTTATCAAAAACTGTATCATTTAAATGACTTTTTTTTTGGACATAAAATGGTCTCTTCTGTGCAATCACACCTTTAATGACAAATAAGTTTAATATATAAATATTTAACTTGTCCATGATATGCATGAGATTTATTAACCCTTTACCAAGTGCTAAATTTTTTACTTTCCCAAATTGAAATAATTTGCAGACAACAATTCAAAGCACGATGAAATTGGAAAATTATCTTCTGGTAGTCAGAAACCATCGTCACGAGCAATTTCTCATTTTCCCACAATGTTTTCCAGGGTCGTCTGCATCAAAGTGGTCAAAAGACCTTATTTTTAGTAATGGGTTTAGATATAGTATTGTTAAGGTTATTTGCGCTATATGTTACTTTATCTACAAATCATTTTAAATTGTCACTTTAAAGTTTTAAGATGGTTTTAACAGTGTTTCAGATATAACTTAATAATGAGAATATCTTAAGGCTTCAGTGCAAGATTGTAGTCAGTCCTTCATTAAAGTGTAGGACTTTCTTCAGTACTGACCTAAAACCTCAATTTACTGATGGCATAATTAGACTTCAAAACCAATCTAAATAATCATAATAAGATTGATTTGAGGATGTGCGAGCACAAACGAGAAGTTTTACCCTTTCCAAAACACCAAAATTTTCAACTGTTCAACATTTCAAAATATGGTGAAATTGGATGATAATCTTCTGATAGGGCAGAAAACATTGTGGGAAAAGGAGGAATTGCTCGTAACGAGCAATTTCTCCTTTTTCCACAATGCTTTCTTAAACGTCTGCAACAAAGTGGTCAAATGTTTTTATTGTTTGGGAGAGGGTTAAAGCCTGGTGACAAGGCAATAATATCAACCAACACAAACAAGTTGTTAACCTTTTAACAACCGTCAAATTTGTGACTCTCCCAAATTGAAAGAGTTTGCAGACGTCATTTCAAATGTGATAAAATTGAAAACTAATCTTCTGATAGGGCAGAAAACATTGTGGGATGAGAAGAAACTGCTCATTCAGAGCAATTTCTCCTTTTCCCACAATGTTTTCCAGTGTTGTCTGCAACAAACTCATCAAATGTTGTTATTGTTTGGTAATGGGTTAACCATTTCCCAACCAATAACTACATTAAACCACTTAGTTGCAGACGACTTAAGAAAACATAATGGGCAAAGGAGAAATTGCTCGTAACGAGCAAGTTTTCCTTTTCCCACAATGTTTTCTGCTCTATCAGAAGATTATTTTCCAACCTCATCACATTTTGAAATGTTGTCTGCAAACTCTTTCGTTATGGGACAGTCGAAAATTTGGCATTTGGAAAAGGGTTAATGGTGGAAAAGAAGTTATCAAGAAGATTGGTGAGGTAGAGGACAAGTTGCAAGTTTAAGGAAAAGAAAAAAGTGTACCATGTCAATATGATAAAGAAGTTCAGGAGAATAACTTCGATACAAGTAGCAAGGAGGTGATTGACAATAATTATGAAACAGATGAAACACAAGAAGGTGCTGGAATACTGTAACTGTAACCTGTCACATTGTCACATGGGACAAGAAACACAAGAAGGTGCTGGAATACTGTAACTGTAACCTGTCACATTGTCACTTGGGACAAGAAACACAAGAAGGTGCTGGAATACTGTAACTGTAACCTGTCACATTGTCACTTGGGACAAGAAACACAAGAAGGTGCTGGAATACTGTAACTGTAACCTGTCACATTGTCACATGGGACAAGAAACACAAGAAGGTGCTGGAATACTGTAACTGTAACCTGTCACATTGTCACTTGGGACAAGAAACACAAGAAGGTGCTGGAATACTGTAACTGTAACCTGTCACATTGTCACATGGGACAAGAAACACAAGAAGGTGCTGGAATACTGTAACTGTAACCTGTCACATTGTCACATGGGACAAGAAACACAAGAAGGTGCTGGAATACCGTAACTGTAACCTGTCACATTGTCACATGGGACAAGAACAACTCTTATAACTACTTTAGCAATATTATCATTGACACCTTTATCCCTTTTAGTGCTGGAATGGACTTCAAACTTATTCAAACAAGTTAGAGCATAGACCAGCTGCTAAGTAAACAGGTGGCTGGCCTGTGATCTAATCTGTTGGCTACACTAAGTATCCTTCCTCATCAAAATTCAGCAGATATTTAAGGTTTTAGAAAGCAGACGACACAAATATATATTGTTAGAAAATACCCAGAATTATAAGGGTTAAATCAAAGTAGAACAACAGTTAAATCTGCAACGTGTGAATCACTGGGAATGATTATTGCGTCTTGCCAATGGTCACTTCCTGAGGGAGGTATGTACCAAGTTTCAGTGAGGTACCTCAAGAATTGATTTATAGCTTACTGAAAAATCAAACCAGGATGAAAAGAGTTTAAAGTTTTACAAATTAGGGGATCTATTATACAGATAACAAATTCAAATATCTAGTCAATGCCACTCGCATATAAATTATGTATTTATATATATATTTATAGAGCTACAAAAGAGCACTTTTAACCAATCACCAAACAATAACAACATTTGACTAGTTTGTTGCAGACAACTCTGGAAAACATTGTGGGAAAAGGAGAAATTACTCTTAACAAGTAATTTCTCATCTTCCCACAATGTTTTCTGCTTTATCAGAAATATTTTTCAATTTCATCACATTTTGAAATGTCGTCTGCAAACTCTTTTGGGACAGTCAAAATTTTGCTTTAAATAATTAGAAATTGAAAAAGAAATTGAAGCATGAGCAGAGACAAATTAATAAATGAACTTAGACAATCCCAATCATTCGTAGAATGGAAATATTAGGACAAGAGAAATTGCTTATAACAAGTAATTTCTCCTTTTACCACAGTGAGAGTATAATCAAATTGATAATTAGCCCTTATAGTGCTGAAATTATTGAATTGACATTAGTTTCACATCAGAGCAATATAAAAGTTAAAATAACCTTTATGTATAGTGCTGGAGCCGACTTCACGCCTTCATGCTTATGCAAATAGGTTAAATCTAGGCCAGTCACCAAGTAAATTGATGGCTGGCCTGTGATCTAACCTGTTTGCTACCCTGATTATCTTGCCTCATCAAAATTAAGAAATATTTAGGGTTTTGTAAAGCAAACAACACAAAAATCTATTTTTAAAAAATTATACCCAGCATTTTAAGGGTCAAGTGTGAAACTGCTTAAAGAAGTATCATATTACTCTGGAAGAGTAATTGTCATCCTTGTTAAGGTGTTTTCTTCACAACATACCATCAATATCGCATTAAGGGACCATAGTTAATGAAGACAGAATCATGGTGTATAAGACATCAACTGGCTAATACAGATTGAAGTCATTCAGAATGACTTGCATCATGTCTTAACCTTTTACCAATCCTCAAATTTTCAACTGTCCCAAATTGGAAGAGTTTGCAGACGACATTTCAAAATGTGATGAAATTTGGAAAATAATCTTTTGATAGGGCAGAAAACATTGTGGGAAAAGGAGAAATTGCTCATTAAGAGCAATTTTTCCTTTTCCCACAATGTTTTCTAGAGTCGTCTGCTATGTAGTGGTTAAATATCATTTTTGTTTGGTAATGGGTTAAGATAGCATCAGACGAATTGATATTTCACACATTAATTAAGAGTTGTATTTCATACTAGATTTTTAAAGAATAAATGCAAAAGCAGCCACCCTCATACATATGCAAGCAAAGACAAAAAACAAACACAAAGACGTATCAAGAAAAGTGTAACTTACACAGTAGTTAAGCTTGTCAAATTGTCAAAGGTTCCTTCTTCAAACAATTCAAAGTTAGGGCAGTTGTAGATTTGCCTGAAATGTAAAACAGCTGAACTTATTTCCACAGATGGGACTGTGTGGCTGATCCTAATTCAAAACCATAGGCGACAACAAAAAATAGGAAGAAAAAAAAACGACATTTTTCATATGACATTGGTTAACCCTTTCCCAAACAACAAGTTTTGGACTGTCCCAAATTGAAAGAGTTTGCAGACGACATTTCAAAATGTGATGAAATTAAAAACTATTCTTCAGATAGAGCAGAAAACATTGTGGGAAAAGGAGAAATTGCTCATCATGAGCCATTTCTCCTTTTCCCACAATGTTTTCTAAAGTCGTCTGCAACAAAGTAGTCAAATGTTATTATTGTTTGGGAAAGATTTAAAAAAGAACATTTATGTTTTTGCCACAAACTTTTTTGAAAGGGAGATAATTCACATCTCCATTAGTGTCAAATCACAAGTTAACAATGAATGTTCGATAACATGCATGAGTACATCACATTTGTGAAGTGCTTACTATAGTATTGCACTGAACCCTCTTAATGTGTAAATTCTCTTTTACCAGTTATTGCACGGTTAACAAACAAACACTCTTTTAATTTGATGCTTATGTGCAGACTTTTAAATAATTATTGATTTACTTTGGTATATAAAAAAAATTAAAAAAATCTAAAAAATTCCAAAAAAAAATCTTTTATTATCCTGATGAAGGTGTAAGCCGAAACGTTGAAATGATACTATTATGTTTTGACACATAACATGTTGTTGTTGAATTTTTTCCCAACAAAATGATTTACTTTGACAAATATTAACATTTGTGCCTTCATATGCTTTTGTCAAAAATATGCATGGGCTCCGAAAATAAAATTGAGGACTTTGGAAAATAGATAATGAAAAAGTGCGCTATAAAAAAATTAAAGCATAGACAAAGTTGAAAAGAACAACAAACAGAAACATGATTAAATCATAACTTACAGCGAAGTAACACTTGGTTCCAAAGCTCCTTTAGTTATGTTTGTTATGGACAGTGTGTTTATGTACCTGAAACATAAAATTATTGTTGATGTTTATCATGGACAGTGTGTTTATGTACCTGAAACATAAAATTATCGTTGATGTTTGTTATGGACAGTGTGTTTATGTACCTGAAACATAAAATTATTGTTTATGTTTGTTATGGACAGTGTGTTTATGTACCTGAAACATAAAATTATTGTTTATGTTTGTTATGGACAGTGTGTTTATGTACCTGAAACATAAAATTATTGTTGATGTTTATCATGGACAGTGTGTTTATGAACCTGGAACATAAAGTTATTGTTGATGTTTGTCATGGATAGTGTGTTTATAAACCTGAAACATAAAATAATTGTTGATGTTATCAACGAAAGTGTCTTTATATACCTGAAACATAAAATTATTGTTGATGTTTATCATGGACAGTGTGTTTATGTACATGAAACATAAAATTATTGTTGATGTTTGTTATGGACAGTGTGTTTATTTGCCTGAAACATAAAATTATCGTTGATGTTTGTCATGGACAGTGTGTTTATGTACCTGGAACATAAAATTATCGTTGATGTTTATCATGGACAGTGTGTTTATGTACCTGAAACATAAAATTATTGTTGATGTTTGTTATGGACAGTGTGTTTATATACCTGAAACATAAAATTATTGTTGATGTTATCAAGGACAGTATGTTTATGAACCTGGAACATAAAGTTATTGTTGATGTTATCAAGGACAGTATGTTTATGTACCTGAAACATAAAAGTGTTGTTCATGATTGTAATGGACAGTAAGATTATGTTCTGGAAACATAAAATTAGTGTTCATGATTGTAATGGACGTGAAACATAATGGAAAGTGTTTATATACCAGATACTAAATAAAAATTATGTCATGTCTGCAATGGACAGTATGTTAATCTACCTAAAGTTTAATATGAACGTTTGTGTTTATAAAAGACACAGTATTCATTTACCTAAAACATAAAATCAAGCTTATTGTTTGTAATTTAAAAGGATTCTTATATTCCTGTAACATGAAAATGAATATCCTTTTTGTAAAAGCAGAATGATTATTTGCATGAAGGATAAAATCCAATCTTGTTATAATGTTATAACCCTTTCCCAAACAACAAATTTTCGACCGACCCAAATTTAAAGAGTTTGCAGACGACATTTCAAAATGTGATGAAATTGAAAAAAATTCTATTGAAGGGGCAGAAAACATTGTGAGAAAGGGAAAAATTGCTTGTTTCTCCCTTTCCCACAGTGTTTTCCAGAGTCATCGACAATAAATTTGTTAAATGTCATTATTGTTTGGTAATGGGTTAATAATGTTATTCAGACATGATTTATACTTCACTCACCACTCAATTATTGTGTTTATAAGGCAAAGCAGTTTGAGGCATAGAATGATTGCTCCTCAATTTTATAACAAAGAAAGAATAAAAAAAAAAAAGAAAAAAGAAAACAGGCAGGCCCTGAATGCACTTAAAGCCATAAGAAAACAACATGAAATTCCCAAACTCCTCCAACAGTCTTGCAGAAAATCAACCTCAAGCAGAATATACGGAATATCAATTTGGTTTAGATTGGAAAGAAACTTCTCAAAATAAAGAGCATACAACATTTTCTATCAGACAGTCGAATAGACAGACAGACAAAACAGGAGGAATTAAAAATCCTCTGTTTTATGGATGGAGACATGGTAACTTACACAGATCCAGTACAACTTGACAGATTGAGACTGCCCGCATCATAGCTACATCCACTGTGTATCTTGTCTACAGCGTCCCCTACAGCTGGATCAGGGCTGTCTAAATAATCTCCACTATCTGCCCATATACCATTAACAGCATCCACTGGAAGACGTAAAATACAATGTGTTTTTTTTTTCAAAAGGTAACATTCTTAATATGTTTTATTTTTTGAAAAAATTCAACAACACCACGTTTTTTGTCAAATCTTTATAACATTATTTCAACGTTTCGGCTTACGCCTTCCTCAAGATATTGAATTAAGATATATACATTTGCCATGACGTCATAAGTAACGTTACGTTAATTGGAGGTTAACAGATGAATATGCTTAATAATTAATCATATACAGAACAGTTCACCTCAATAGAAACAGTATGGTACTATTCCGATATAAAATATAACTTTTTTGTTTTTATTTTCTTTCTTTATTTTTTTTATTGTCATTATATGAATTAGTGATAGAGAATAGATGGTTTGTACCATAAATTGGAAATATTATGGGGCGAGACATAGGAATATTATCAGGCGAGCCAAAGCCGAAAAGGATAATTATCCGAAGCTGAGCCTGATATATTTTCCTATTCAAAGACACCACCATCTTTTCTGCTTATCCTGTTATCTCTATGTATTCTTTTAAACAAACAAAATGAAATAAAACAAGTAAAAAGGAAACAAAAACAAAGTAGAGAATGATGTAAACATGACGTCATGTGTCATGGCATTCTTGTGACGTCATGATTTGTCGCATGCATGTGTTAATCAATTATGGTAAATGCCGGATCCCACAAACATTATACAGCAACTAGTTATCTGTCCCAAAATGACACTAGCGACAAGATAAACTTGAAAGAACAACCAGAGCACAAACCATATTTACTCTCCATATCAATCATTGGACACTTCTAAAATCATAATTAAAACTAAGAATTTGGAAACGAAACAAAATGAAATTAATATGCAATGTTAATTTTGATAGTTTATTTTGATATTATCACTCTAAGCATAACATGGTTTACTGCATGAAAGCAGAAAGACAAGTGTATTTCTTTTTTTTTAAGCCATTACCAAACAATGACGACATTTCACCACTTTGTTGCAGACAACTCTGGAAAACACTGTGGGAAAAGGGGAAATTGCTCTACAAATGATGTAACAACCTTTTCTCCTTTTCTCACAATGATTTCTTATCAAAATCAAAAAGGCTAATCTTATCAACATTGCATATTGAGAGTTCAGTGCAAGACTATAGTAAGTGCTTCATAAACATAAAGCTCTTACTATAGTATTGCACTGAACCCTCGAAATATGTTGTTGCTTTAATTCAGATCATTCATAGAATCCTTTCACCCATTCCCAAACAATAACGACATTTGACCACTTTGTTGCAGACGACTTTAGAAAACATTGTTGGAAAAGGAGAAATTGCTCGTAACGAGCAATTTTTCCTTTTCCTACAATGTTTTCTGCCCTATCAGAAGATTATTTTTCCAATTTCATCACATTTTGAAATGTCATCTGCAAACTCTTTTTATTTGGGACAGTCGAAAATCTGTTGTTTGGGAAAGGGTTAAGTAGGAATGGATGAGAAATTAAAAAAGCATGTGAACAATGACTACCTGTATCATAATTGATACCAAGATCTCCATATCTATCGTTGTAGAAGGATGTGAAGCCCGCAGACAGCACATACACGGGAAGTGTCAGCATACACAAAACAACAACATATAGGTGTGTCAAACAACTCATAGCTTCTATGTTTTAATCTTGCACAAAGCTATTATCAATTCACTATATACTCAGTATCAATCCAGTAAAATGGTCAACATCACGTTTTGAATAACATGATGATATCTCTTTCATAGGTGTTTAGATATTCCTTCTGTAAAATCAGTTAACCCTTAGAATGCTGGGTAATTTTCTAAAAATAGATATTTGTGTTGTCTGCTTTCCAAAACTTTACATAAATCTCTGTTTTGTTTTGAAGAGGAAAGATACTCAGAGTAACAAAAAGGTTTACTTGACAGCTGGCCTGGATCTAACCTGTTTGCATAAGCATGAAGTCAGTTCCAGCACTATAAGGGTTATTTCAACTTTTATATTTCCCTGATATGAAACTAATAGCAATTCGATAATTGTCCAGAAATTAGAATAATGATTATATTTCAATTAATAAACTTTTTTCAATTTTTCAAATGCTAAATCCAGTCATCAGAATTATGAGTAATTAAAGAACCCACGAAAAAACTTGTTCAAACTGAACAAAAATTATATCAATAAATCCGTTTTAACACCTTCAAAAAATTTAAATTCTAAAACTGACACATCCTCTCTAGTTACAAAAATTATGAATGAATTAAAATGAAAATAAAAACTCTTTATCATTTTACACTTGGTTACATGAAACAAACACTGACTTTCCTTTTCACACACACAGTGCTCAATATAACAAGTTATGAAATTTGACTTAAAATATTTGGAAAACAATTATCTCCGTGCATAAAAGCTAACCCTGAAATAAGAAAACTATCATTCCAAGCCTTAAATCTCTATATTGGACAGATTGTAGCAAATGAAAGTACAGTCTAACTTGTGTTAAGCAGCCACCCTTTTAAGCAGCCAACCTGCCTTAAACAGCCACTACAGAAAGTCCCATTGTTAGATTTATAGTGTAAATCAACTTGTATTAAGCAGCAAACCTGTCTTAAACAGCCAATTTACTCTGTCCCATAGGCTGGCCTCTTAACACAAGTTTGACTGTAGATGATAATTTGAATAAAACATTTTGAAAACTCCATAACCGTACTGATAAACATTGAAAACATCATGAGAGCAGGAAAATTTGTTCAAAGTGAGAAAATTCTCCCCTTTTCCGATGTTTTCAAATGCCATCTGCCACAAAGATTCTTCTGAGTTTAGGGTTCAGTGCGATACTTTAGTAAGTACCTTATGTTTGTGAAGGACTTACTATAGTCTTGAATTGAACCATCTACAGATAGAGGATTCACTACAATTTTCATGACAAAAAGTCTGTCAAATATCCCTTCAAAGGGTAATGAATTTCCTTGCTTGCCAAGATTGAGAGCAACACCAGAAGATAATAACACTATCAAACATAAATCATCTAGGCATTATTGAGTAAAAACATCCTAGGCATAACACAAAATCACTTTCATGGTAGTAGAAATAGGTTGAAACTATTTTGACAAATACAATGTAGTTATTGCTCATCAGGGGCCCGTTTTACTAAACAGTTTACGCTTAAGATTTGCGTAAGTCTAAAACAACAAGTCCTTTTATTTCAATATTTGGCAAAGCAATATTGCAAAGTGACACATCATAGGAATCGTCTCTCCGAGACGCTTCCAATGACGTGTCACATTGCAATATTGTACTTTCATTGAAGATATTATCCATGTTAATCATTTATGACTTACGCAAACATTTTCCGTAAGTTGTTTAGTAAAACGGGCCCCAGGATTTTGGGTAGTTATGGTTTATTCTACGGTAGCTTGTAGAGGCTTCTTAACCCTATACCAAACACCAAATTTTTTACTGTCCCAAACTGAAATAATTTGCAGACAACATTTCAAAATGTGATGAAATTGTAAAAAAAAAACTGTTTGATAGGGCAGAAAACATTGTGGGAAAAGGAGAAATTGCTTGTTAATAGCAATCTCTCCTTTTCCCACAATGTTTTCTAGAGTTGTCTGCAACAAACTGGTCAAATGTTGTTATCATTTTGGTAATGGGTTAAGCCTTCTGCGAACGTACATTGATTTGACAAAGATTTTACTCTTTTTACAGTTTTTGAACAAATTCAAGATGTTTACACAAGACTCCTTAAGATTAAGGCTATTTGTTGAAGTTTCTTTCACAGTGTATAATGTTATAAATGCATAAATTACTCTTTAAAAGAGCCCCTTTTCTTTTTCCAATTCTAAATATTTAAAACTTTATTTTTCAATACTTAAGCTTGCAAAACACCATTTATTTGACAGTTAAGAAATAGTATGACTGATGATTGATGCGTAAAACAAAGTTGGTTTAGATATCTCAGGACTGTTCAGTTCCTAGAGTCCAGGGTACAGTTTTACTAAACAACTTGAGGAAAATATTTGTGTATGTCAAAACTAATGAACATGGGTAGTATCTTAAGTGAATGTACACTCAGAGAAACGATTTCAATGATGTGGTACTTTGCAATATCATTTAGCAAAATATTGAAAACTGAGGAAATGTTGTTTTATACTTAAGCAAATCTTTAGCATAAAATGTTTAGTAAAATGGTACCCTTATAATGTGTTTCACATAGTGATCAGAAAAAAAGCCAACTCTGCCAGACTTGGACTCATCAACCCTTTCCCAAACAATAACGACATTTGACCACTTTGTTGCAGACAACTTTAGAAAACATTGTGGGAAAAGGAGGAATTGCTCGTAACTAGCAATTTTTCCTTTTCCCACAATGTTTTCTGCCCCATCAGAGGATTGTTTTCAAATATCATCACATTTTGAAAAGTTGTCTGCAATCTCTTTGAATTTGGGACAGTTGAATATTTGTTGTTTCTAAAAGGGTTAACAGGGAGTTTAACTCATGTAAGAAAACATTTAACATCTAAACAGAAGCATGATCATGAATTGCATCTGTTATTTTAAACTTAGGGCAAAACTTCTTACGGTTGTTTTGCAATTAATGCATGCATCTAGTCTTGTACAACCAGGGTTTTTTTTACTAAGAAAGTGACACCGATTGATTATCAGCGTATTCCCCTACCAGAATTTTTTCCCCTAGACATAATTCCCCAAAATAGTATTTTCCTCTCAAAGAATTTTTTCCCCTTAGGAGATCAAAGTGAGTTATGATGTGTGAAAAGAGAGCAGGGGCTTTTTCTACCCTTATTGATTTCTACACCCTTTAGACAGCTTTTCTACATATGCAGACAATTTAAACATATATACGATCTAGTTGGGGAAAAATACGGCATTAATTTTAAGACACTTGGATAAGTAGAATATATCCAATTAGGAATTACTTTAATATTATAATAATTAACACAATTCTCAATTGGGTGTGATAATCATGTACTATTTACCAATTAGCGGTTGCTTTCATCATCTCAAATATGGAGAATGTCAAAAAATAACCAAGAAGCGGCCCCTTTCCTCAGTTTTACATTCAATAGTTGTTTGTCAATTCAATTATTTGAATCTCCCTTTGTCAACTTAAGATGAAAAGATGTGTTGTATGTCAATTAGAAGATATAATCACAGGAGTTATTTTGGGTCTCACTTTGGGGAATCCTGACTTTAATCATAGTGGTAAAATGCAGCAAATAGTGTTTATTTATTTTGAACAAGGTTGGTCAAGTATTGAACAAAATATCATGTCTATAAAATCCGGTATTTAGAAATATAGTTTATTAAAAAAATCCGACACAAAAGAAAATAATTATTTAATTCTGTCTGAGTTTTTATGGTAATTACCTTTCCTTTAGTTATATATATATGTTATAATTACTCAGATAAAACATTAACATAAATAGATTTTATTTTTTCCCCCCAAGTATGTCTCTTCGCGCTCTATTTTTCCCCTTTCACCCAGCGTCCAGCGTTTTCCCCTTTTTATAAAAAAAACCACTGACAACTAATGTAAAGTAACAGTTGCAATTAATGCATGAATCTAGTCTTGTACAACAATTGTAAACTTACAGATCCTTGTAAGAAAGGGTCTTTGTTAAATAATTTCATTAAAGGTAGGTTACTCAGTGAATGTTCCCTTCCTAAACAAACCTAACTATATCTATTATCTCCCTTACCATTTAATCCTGTACATTGACTGAAAATATCAACTTTTTGGATTGGAACTAATTCAAAAGCATCAATATACATCAATTACAATATAATACCAAAAGGATGTTTTTGCTACTGGGACAAAACGACTGCGTTGAGCAATTTCTTCTTGCTTCATGGTTGTTTATCAATCAACAAGTACATGAAGTTGAACACTCTTTCCCGACATATTATAGCAGTAGGAAGAAACTGGTGCGTAAGTCTCTCAGATCCACAACGATTGAAAGGATAGCTTGGCATAAATATCTAAAGTCCTGCCAAAATATTATATTGAATAGTAATAAAGGTACCTAAACAAATAACGAACTCTGCAATGTATCAAAATGGCAGGGAATCAGGACGTGCAGTTACCGGAACAATTCGTCAAACTCCGACCTCGATTCTTGTCAAAAACATCCCATCTTGTTATGTTTTGGATCAAAGTGGTCTGTCGTCTGACAAACGCAGACGAGAAAATATTGCGTATCGATCGATCTTCAGTCCGCCTTCAACACAAGTATCGTCTGCAGAGCAATTTTTCGACATTCCATAGACTGACTATCCGATCGTTTATATTTTAGCGCGTGAGTTATTGACGGTGTACTAGAACCCGTCTGACCAATTTAGTGTCGGATGCTGGCAAAGCGCTAAAAACATTTTTGATGAAATATATTTCCATAAATCTTTCGGCAGACCAAGACCCAAGTCGTTTGGAATTAGTGTTCAATGGTTATTGGATGTAGACTGGCACCCGGTTGGTTTTGTTTCTGGACGCTGCTGTATATCTGGTAAATATTAATTCCATTTGTTTGTTTGTCTGATGCATAATAGCGGTGTAGCACGTGATCTCCGTAAGACGTTAAATCGATGTATCAATAGGTGTAAATAAGAACGCATATATATGTTTGTAGTTTATATCCGGTGAACCCAAACTCATTTGTATCAAAGGACTGTGACAGCGCGACACATATATAAACGTCTTACCCCCATAATATTATTATATGGCAATTTGAAAATGTCCAAATTCAAATCAATATCAGGCAACAAAATAAGGGTTTGATGCAAGACTATAGTAAGTGCTTCATGTTTATGACGCACTTACTATATTCTTGCATTGAACCCTTGAAAAGTTGTAAACTACTTTTGATTTACCTTTTTAGGAGATTTTCATTAATCATAAATCAAATCTTATCTCTGGTTAAATTAGAAAGCAACATCATATAACATTCACATTGTTTTGAAATGATATTCTCTATGAGAGAATAGATACAAACAATTGTAACAAAAGGATAAATTTCTCTTCAGAAGCACTTTATCTTATTGTTACAATTGTTTCCATGAGGAGATTGTCATTTTTTTAGGTTCTTTAGATGAAGGTTCCCTCATTATCTGGCTCCAGATCTCTTAGAATCTGACAATATTAACCCAATTTAAACCTTTTCCAAACAATTACGACATTTGAACACTTTGTTGCAGACGACTTTAGAAAACATTTTGGGAAAAGGAGAAATTGCTCGTAACGAGCAATTACTTCTTTTCCCACAATGTTTTCTGCCCTATCTGAAGATCATTTTCCAATTTCATCACATTTTAAAATGTTGCCTGCAAACCCTTTCAAATTGGGACAGTCGAAAATTTGTTGTTTGGGAAAGGGTTTTAATGTGAGGTTTCTGGGAGAAATTTACTTTCCATTTGTAGAGTTATAATCAGTGGGTCTGAAATTGCCCTCGGTTAATTTTGAACATTGTTTATTTCATTTTATGCTGTTGGTAGTCATGAGACCTGGCTCCAGATCTCTTAGAATTTGACAATATTAACCCATTACTAAACAATAACGACATTTGACCAGTTTGTTGCAGGTGACTCTGGAGTTTGTTGCAGGTGACTCTGGAAAACATTGTTGGAGAAATTGCTTGTTGACAATCAATTTCTCCTTTTCCAAAAATGTTTTCTGCCTTATCAGAAGATTATTTTTAAATTTTGAAATGTAATCTGCAATCTCTTTCGATTTGGGATCTTCGAAAATTTAGCATTTGGTAAAGGGTTAAATGAGTTTTCGATAAACCAAGAAGCAGAATTGAATTAATTGATGGAATGGTATAATTGTTCAGTAACAAGATGGCAAATTGATTAAATTGGAACTCTTTTAATGAAAGACTTCAGTCCATTAAAGCTGATTGATTCTCTTAAAATCTAGTGGTTTGGAATGGATTTCCCTTCTTCTTCAATTATGTACTGTATAGTGCATTATATTTGCGGTGCCAATATTTCGCGTTTTTTAAGGGTTCTTAATTCGCTGGTTTTCTATTTTGCGATGGTTGAAGGTACTGCGAAATTAAAACCCCTTCACTAAAGATCGTCCATATCAACATATAAACTACTTTTAAATACCAGTGCTTATTTTACAGCAAGGATCACTGTTTTGTGGTCGATATGAGAATCAAATGATTGTTAAAGATACATATGATTAATAGTTAAATGATTAATAATTAATTAAATGCATTGCTTGAAATTTCTCTAAATACATAATATTTTATTGCATTATAAACATAACATGTTATATAGCAATTTTAAAAAACATTTTAATAAAGACATGGATTTACAGAAGAGCTTTTCATTCATTTAAAGGTGTCATTCAATTTCGATTTCGTTGAGCATAATATATATACTTTGACAGATTAAAAATAGTTTTCTTTAAATAAAATGGGTTTTCTTTAATTATCTGTCAGCGTAAACAATTGATATGTTTAATTGATACTTGTAACAGAAATCAGTTCGCGGAACGAGCGTGTCATATGTACTTCTCAACCAAACATCCGGTTTGTTTGCAATTACCCCGATTGATACACGCCTCGGGCATTGTTTGACAAGGGGATAACAATTTTAACGGATTAATTTTGTGATTCCGGAGATACTGTTAGGTGTGTAAAATGTTATATTTGTTTTATATTCGGATCGAGTTTGCATCAAATTTTACCTCACAATTGGTGACGTAAATTTCGAAATAAATGAAAACAACAAAATTGAAAAGTATTCATCTACAAAATCAAATACAATAAGTGTGCATAACGTAACAGTACATGGTGGAAGGGATAACAGAGTGACATCCAGGTAAAATTTCGACCTGGCATGGCACACAGAATAACATTGAAAAGGCTTTTATTAGCGGTGTTTAGAATTCACGCTGTCGGACCGACCGCAAATCGCACTAAAATTAAACCCCCGTGAATAAAAGTACTTAATACAGTATTAGGATATGTGATCTGATAATAAGTTTTTGAAAATTCTTTAACTCAGAAAAACATGGCTTTTTTGCTTAGATTGGGAAGAGGCCAAGGCCCGCTCATTTTGGAAAATTGTAAGGATGAAATGGCTGGATTAGGAAAATAACTAAAAGGCTGGCGTGACTTTGAATTTTGGGGAAAACTGTATGATTTTAAAGAAATTTAACAATTCGAAAAGTGCCTTTAAATGGCCATTATATATAGTGCAAAAAAGACCTGAAAAAAGTTCTATTTGTAATGATATGTATCAAATTGAGGGTTCAGTGAAATAATATAGAAAGTCTTTCACATGCTTTTTCCGTTCATTTTTCACTATTCATGATTGTTGTTTTTTAGCCACGGTTTTAATATGCATTATAATTAGTAATTGTTTCTTGGTTTTAACATTTTTTATTAGAGAGAACATCAAATTTAAAAAAAAAACAATGTTTCATTGTTAAATTGCATGTTTTTTCCATATATTTTTTGCCTATTCATGATGGGTTTTTTATTGATTATTTCAAAACCATGCATTTGGTTTGTTTCATTTTATAATAAAAATCATTGTTTTGCAAATTTGCTTAAATAAAATGGTTATAATTGCCATTTTAATATTGGGGGGGATATCGTCCGTTTTTTCACTAAGCCGGGGGGGATATCTTCCGGGGGGGATATGGTCCTAGGGGATATTGTCTGGGGGGGCAATCGCCCGGGGGGGATATTGTCTGTACCTCCTTTCACATATGTGAAGGACTTGGTATAGTTTTGTTGGCTTGAACTGTGTGAAGGTGTAAAAAAAGGAGAAATTGTTAATGAGGGCAAATTGACAAGTTTGGTTATAACTTGTTAACAATAACTTGAAGCAGACAACATTAAAATTTATTTGAAAAGTAAAACTTTTTGTGAAAAGATGTATATTGCTCATCTCAGATAAAGTGAAAAAAGGTTGGAATTGTGCAATTCTAAAGTTTTGTCTCATTTTATCTTTAGTAAAGGGTTTTAACCCTTTCCCAAACAATAACGACATTTGAACACTTTGTTGCAGACGATATTAGAAAACATTGTGGGAAAAGAAGAAATTGCTCATAACGAGCAATTTCTTCTTTTCCCACAATGTTTTCTGCCATATCTGAAGATCATTTTCAAATTGCATCACATTTTAAAATGTTGTCTGCAAACCCTTTCAAATTGGGACAGGCGAAAATTTGTTGTTTGGGAAAGAGTTTTAATGTGAGGTTTCCTTCCATTGGTAGAGTTATAATCAGTGGGTCTGAAATTGCCCTCGGTTAATTTTGAACATTGTTTATTTCATTTTATGCTGTTGGTAGTCATTAGACTTAAACAAGACTTTTTAAAAAAAAATACTGACAATGTTTAATTGGTTCCTTTATATACAATTATGTAACTAGACAAAATGAAATGAGAAAGATAGATTGGTTTGGATTGATGTTTTACATCCTTTTGAACAGCTTTGGTCTATCAATGCACCAGGGGCCCGTTTTACTAAACAACTTACGGAAAATATTTGCGTAAGTCAAAACTGATCAACACGGATAGTATCTTCAATAAAAGTACAAAATTGCAATGTGACACGTCATTGGAAGCATCTCGGAGAGACGATTCCAATGATGTGTCACTTTGCAATATTGCTTCGTCAATATCGAAATAAGAGGAATTGTTGTTTTAGACTTACGCAAATCTTAAGCGTAAACTGTTTAGTAAAATGAGCCCCAGGATACTGTTTTACGAAACATTTTGTGCTTAAAATTTGTGTATGTTCAAAACAACATCCCCTCTTATTTCAATATTTGTCCGAGACAAATCCAATGAAGTGTCACATTGCAATATAGTACTTTCATTTAAGAAATTATCCATGTTTATAAGTTTTGACTTATGTAAATAAAATTAAATTTCCTTAACCCTTTACCACACAATAACGACATTTGACCAGTTTGTTGCAGACCACTGTGGAAAACATTGTCAAAAAAGGAGAAATTGCTAGTAACAACCAATATCTCCTTTTCCCACAATTTTTTCTGCCCTATCAGACGATTGTGTTTCAATTTCATCACAGTTCAAAATTTAGTTTGAAATTTAGTTTGAAAACTCTTTCAATTTGGGACAGTGGAAAATTTGGCATTTGGTAAAGGGTCAAGTTGTTAAGTAAAACACTACCCTAAAACACTACTAACACTACTAGGTATTTGTTTGACATCATGGTACAATGTGTTCTACCCATGCTGCTGACTGTTTTCCCTCACAAATAAAATTGAACAGTGGTTAGAGACAAATCATGAAAGTTTGACATCATTGATCATTGGGGAAAAAAAATCTGGAAGATGTTCATCACAAACTCAGGTCTCCTGTAAATTGGACACACAAGCACCTGCTAATTAAAAAGAACTGAAGACCACAATCTTTTGAGTCATTAATGATATTTCCCATTGTGATACTCGTAAGAAAATGTTGTGACAAAACAAGAAATTGATTTCTGTTAGAAATTTTCCAGTAGTCCCAGTGGTTCCTGAAACCTTCTGCTGCTGCTGGTCTGCATGAATATAATGTTAGTTTTACCCTTTCCCAAACAACAAATTTTCGACTGTCCCAAATGGAAATAGTTTGCAGACGACATTCAAAATGTGATGAAATTGAAAAATAATCTTCAGATAGAGCTGAAAACATTGAGGGAAAAGGAAAAACTACTCGTCACAAGCAATTTCTCCTTTTCCCTCAATGTCTACTGCAACAAAGTGGTCAAATGGCGTTATTGTTTGGGAAAGGGTTAAATATATCTATTTTACATTGATTGTGACAGAAGCTTAAAGCTTATAAAATTCTCTCTTGATGACTGGCTTCTAGCTACTAAAGCGTAACTCACACGGATTTGAGGGCCAATCTTGGCAATTTTCACCTCGCCTAATGGGGATTGAACCTGAGACCTTCGTTACAAGAGGCCTATGCTACATCTCTGCATCACTGTCGCTTCAGCTAATATATGTTGAGGAAAGGGTTCTATCCTTGTGAGAGTGTAAAGCTTTAACTGACAAAATTATATTCACTTTGTAACAATGACTAACCTTAACATCTAAATCATAACTTAACTGGTTATGAGTCTCAGGATATTTCTTTATTTCACCAATATTTTTTTCTAAAGTAAAAAATAAAATTATTCAGACATGCCATTCAATGACAATTGTCTCGACTCAACTTGTTTTAAAACATTACTCATCGTGCTTCAGAACCCACTCTTGAGCTAACCCTTTACCAAACTCTTTTTTCGACTGTCCCAAATTGAAAGAGTTTGCAGACGGCATTTCTTAATGTGATGAAATTGAAAAATAATTGTCTGATAGGGCAGAAAACACTGTGGGTAAAGGAGAAATTGCTTGTTAAGAATGATTTCTCCTTTCCTACAATGTTTGCCAGAGTCATCTACAATAAACTGGTCAAATGTCGTTATTGTTTTAGTAAAGGGTTAAACATCAGATGAATGACAAATGATCATAGAGTTTCAGAATTTAGTTTCAGACCAATAAATCGTAACACCATGATACTGTAGTCAATTTTGAAAATTTGTGGCATGTCCAATTTAAAACCAACAACAGAGCACAATTCAAGGGTTCTATGCAATACTTGAGTAAGTGCTTCATGTTTATGAAGCACTTACTATAGTCTTGCAATAAACCCTCAAATTATGAAATACGGGGGCTTTTTTCTTGGATTTGGAAGATGCCCAAGCCTGTTAATTTTGGGAAGTTGTTTGGATGGAATTGTTGAATTGGGAAACTAAAATGCTGGTGTTACATTATATTTTTGGGGAAAACTGCAAGATTTCAAAGGAATTGCCAATTTAGGAAGGTGCCTTTTATAGGCACCTGTTATATATTTAAGGATGAAAAAACCTGAAGTATACAACATTTTATTTCTTTGTTGAATTCGGGGAAAACACTATCATGACAATGTTTCTAATAAATAGCTACAAAACATCATTTATTGGAAAGTTCTTGTTATATCACCTGCAGAAGACATTTCATCAGACCACTAAGATTTATCTGCTGATCTGGGGTGACAAAATTAACTGTCAATAATGCCCAGCTTGTCCAAAAGTGATTTTTGTTCTAAAATTTTCAATAAAATGATGAAATGAACAATTGCGATAAAAGATTTTGCATTTATGGACAAGTAATGGTTATGGCAAATTGATGTGCTTTAATTTGCTTAAAGAATTTAAAGAAGTACTATGGTTTTGGAAAGAAACAATTACTTTTATATGGTGTCTTCATCAAGACTTTCAAATTTCCAATTTGTTCATACAGCCATGAAGGTTTAACCCATTACCAAACGCAAAATTTAAGACTGTCCCAAATTGAAAGAGTTTGCAGACAACGTTTCAAAATGTGATGAAATTGCAAAATAATCTTCAGATAGAGCAGAAAACCTTGTGGGAAAAGAAGAAATTGCTCTTAGCGAGCAATTTCTCCTTTTTCCACAATGTTTTCCAGAGTCGTCTGCAACAAAGTAGTCAAATGTCGTTATTGTTTGGGAAAGGTTTATTCTAGATGTAAGATTTGGATCCAAAATTGATGTTTTTTGAAAATATTGACATTTTCCATTGGCGTCTATTTTAGAGATACTGCCGTGTTAGGGTAGAGGTTAAGTTGGTGAATAATGATTCTTTCACTATGGCGATGTCAGCAGATACATATTCATTAGCTTTCCTTACATGGAGAGCCATTTCATACTTCAAGGTCTTGAAATACTGAAGAAAGTTTCAGCATATGATATGAGCATTTCTCAAGAAATCCCTATTTCATAACGGTTCATAAATCACTTGTCAAACTTAACATGGCCATACAATAAAGAGTCTAAAAATATTGCTAAAAAAGTTTGATTTCTAAATTGTTCAATGTTTCCTATTTATCTGGAGCCCTCTGTGATCTGTCAGTGATGGTAAACTAGCCACTACCCAAAACACAAATCAATACTTCCTGCCCTGGTTCCCAAATTTTCCAATCAATTTGGCCTGCTATTGGTTCTCGACATATGACCAACAATGTTGAAAACATAAGGGGATTCTAAGACGATGAGTCATTCTTAAGGAATTTTTTTGGGGGGGAAAGAAATTTGGTCTGGATTTTTTGAGAGGTCATGATAACGGTGTATCAATCACCATAACTCATGATTTCAAACAAGCTTTTTAATGTAATGTTTGTTTTGTAGACTCTTGTCATAAACATCATCACAAGACGGTTGACCCATTAGGTCATAAATTATAGAGTTTAATTTATAAAAAAGTAAAAGTAAGCAATTTAAACATATGCACCTTATTCCATTTGACACAATAAGAGGGTCCAATGCATTACTCATTACTATAGTAAGTGCTTTAAATTTGTGAAGTATTTATTTTTGTCTTGTATTGAACCCTCAATATGTTCATTTGGCCGTTTGTTAGAGTAAAAGGCTAAATGTGTATATATGTTTGGGAATCATGTGGTTAGAAATGATAAAGACTGTGGAAAAAAATGGTGACCGGCGTCGATTCGACTTCTGCAAACCGGTGAGTATCCTTTCATATAGTGATTACGTGCATTAAATGTAGCGCAAAGTACCAGCCATACGATACGATTTTCTCCGCTCCTTGTTGTAATGGTACCAGATGAACCGTTTCTTCAAACACTCAAAGGAATTTAACACTCTGGGGAAAAACTCTGCTTCAAAACAAAATTTAAATGTACTTTGCGCTACATTTCATGCACAAAATCGCCTTATGAAATGATACCCACCAGTTTGAAGTCGAATCGATGACAGTTGTTATTTTTTCCAAGGTCTATCATTTCTGATCATGTGATTCCCAGCCCTGCCCAATCTTTTTTTGTGCAGAGTTGCCCCTCAGAGTAGCCTCCTATTGCATGTCACATTACAAAATCATACTTTTTGTTTAAGATAATACTCATGTATGTCAAGTTATAATTACACAAACATTTACTCTTAAGTTGTTGTAACATCATCTTCAACAATCTTTTAATTATGTATCATTGTTCCCTAGATCCAAACCTAATATCCCTTTCACTTTCTGACATAGGGAACTGGCCTGTTCACCATCACCTTCATCTTTTACCAAATGCCAAATTTTTGACTGTCCCAAATTGGAAGAGTTTGCAGATGACATTTCAAAATGGGATGAAATTGAAAACTAAACTTCTGGTTAGGCAGAAAACATTGTGGGAAAAGCAGAAATTGCTCTCTAAGAGGAATTTCTGCTTTTCCCACAATGTATTCCAGAGTCCTCTGCAACAAACTGGTCAAATGTCATTATTGTTTGGTAATGGGATAACTAACATGGGGAGCTACATAGAGGAAAGCCAATTACTGGTTTTTGTTAGGACCTGGCCTGGAGCTCTCGCTGAAGTAATCACTGGTTGTCACTAAATTATCCAAGCCTATAGCTCCCCAAATATTACACACAGCAATCCTGGTGTTCATCCAATTAAGAATTATTTCTTCATTTAGCCAGTTAATTGGATTATGCCATAAAGTCTTTCGATTATTTCCTGTCAGTGGTATAAAAGGATTTTGTGATTACAAATTACATTCCCAATCTAGGGGACTCTATGGCTCTGTAGTTAGTGTGATCCACTTCTCTATGGCTCTGTAGTTAGTGTGATACACTTCTCTATGGCTCTGTAGTTAGTGTGATACACTTACAATCGCTAGACCTTTCTCTACAAGGTTCTCCCTTGCAAAAGATTCAAAAACTGATTCATAAACTTCCTGAACATTAAATGGCTTTTCATGAACTCAGAACTTTTTCACGGAATTCAAGAACTAAAGATTCATGAGGATCACCTACAGGTTCATGAATAAATTCATGAACCTGTTCTTGAGGTGCATGAACATGTACTTGAAATTCATGAAAAAGTTAAGGACAGCTTTGTGTTCATGAATCGCCATTTAACAATTATAAGTTTCCATGAGGTTTATGAATAAGTTTTTAATCTTTCCCTACACGGTTTTGACACATACCATGGAGTAATGGAGGTCTTCAGCTTTTCTACATAAGATTCTATCAAGGTGGTATTCTTTAAGTGGTAATTTGGTACTGGATCAAGCATTCCAAGCAATAACGCATTTGACCATTTTGTTGCAGACAATGGGGTGTCATTGAAAATGAAAGCTATAAACACAATAATTTTCCCTCTGACCATTCACAATTTATTTTAATATGGCATATACCTCTGAATTTTATTTCTTGAATTATGCATACGTTTCAATTTCATTGTACAAAAAAGTGAAGAATATTATGGACATGAAATTATTCCCAAACAAGTGAGTTGCTTTAAGTTTCATCAACAAGATATTTATATGAACTATTTGGAAACAAACCATTCAGGTATATAAAAAGTGTTTATTTTATTTTTAAGATTATTCATTAACACTTTGAAATGCATCATATCATTGTTTTATTTGTTGAATGATTCCTGTTTATGATTACAGATGTGATCACATGACTGAATCCAGATTAAAGTCTACGAGCCCTGAAAGCACCAATGATGAGTCACACAATAAGACAGGATGCCCGTCACTCTGTCCTTGAAAACCCAACAATATATAGATCCTGGTAAGTAAACAATAAGACAGGATGCCCGTCACTCTGTCCTTAAAAACTCAACACTATATAAATCCTGGTAAGTAAACAATAAGACAGGATGCCCGTCACTCTGTCCTTAAAAACTCAACAATATATAGATCCTGGTAAGTAAACAATAAGACACGATGCCCATCACTCTGTCCTTAAAAACTCAACAATATATAGATCCTGGTAAGTAAACAATAAGACAGGATGCCCGTCACTCTGTCCTTAAAAACTCAACAATATATAGATCCTGGTAAGTAAACAATAAGACACGATGCCCGTCACTCTGTCCTTAAAAACTCAACAATATATAGATCCTGGTAAGTAAACAATAAGACAGGATGCCTGTCACTCTGTCTTTAAAAACTCAACAATATATAGATCCTGGTAAGTAAACAATAAGACAGGATGCCCGTCACTCTGTCCTTAAAAACTCAACAATATATAGATCCTGGTAAGTAAACAATAAGACAGGATGCCCGTCACTCTGTCCTTAAAAACTCAACAATATAAAGATCCTGGTAAGTAAACAATAAGACAGGATGCCTGTCACTCTGTCCTTAAAAACTCAACAATATATAGATCCTGGTAAGTAAACAATAAGACAGGATGCCTGTCACTCTGTCCTTGAAAACTCAACACTATATAGATCCTGGTAAGTAAACAATAAGACAGGATGCCTGTCACTCTGTCCTTGAAAACTCAACGATATATAGATCCTGGTAAGTAAACAATAAGACAGGATGCCTGTCACTCTGTCCTTGAAAACTCAACAATATACAGATCCTGGTAAGTAAACAATAAGACAGGATGCCCGTCACTCTGTCCTTAAAAACTCAACAATATATAGATCCTGGTAAGTAAACAATAAGACAGGATGCCTGTCACTCTGTCCTTAAAAACTCAACAATATATAGATCCTGGTAAGTAAACAATAAGACAGGATGCCTGTCACTCTGTCCTTAAAAACTCAACACTATATAGATCCTGGTAAGTAAACAATAAGACAGGATGCCTGTCACTCTGTCCCTGAAAACTCAACAATATATAGATCCTGGTAAGTAAACAATAAGACAGGATGCCCGTCACTCTGTCCTTAAAAACTCAACAATATATAGATCCTGGTAAGTAAACAATAAGACAGGATGCCTGTCACTCTGTCCTTAAAAATTCAACAATATATAGATGCTGGTAAGTAAACAATAATAAGACAGGATGCCTGTCACTCTGTCCTTAAAAACTCAACAATATATAGATCCTGGTAAGTAAACAATAAGACAGGATGCCTGTCACTCTGTCCTTGAAAACTCAACACTATATAGATCCTGGTAAGTAAACAATAAGACAGGATGCCCCTCACTCTGTCCTTGAAAACTCAACAATATATAGATCCTGGTAAGTAAACAATAAGACAGGATGCCTGTCACTCTGTCCTTGAAAACTCAACAATATACAGATCCTGGTAAGAAAACAATAAGACAGGATGCCCCTCACTCTGTCATTGAAAACTCAACAATATATAGATCCTGGTAAATAAACAATAAGACAGGATGCCCGTCACTCTGTCCTTGAAAACTCAACAATATATAGATCCTGGTAAGTAAACAATAAGACAGGATGCCCGTCACTCTGTCCTTGAAAACTCAACAATAAATAGATCCTGGTAAGTAATTAATAAGACAGGATGCCCGTCACTCTGTCCTTGAAAACTCAACAATATATAGATCCTGGTAAGTAAACAATAAGACACGATGCCCGTCACTCTGTCCTTGAAAACTCAACAATATATAGATCCTGGTAATAATTAATAAGACAGGATGCCCGTCACTCTGTCCTTGAAAACTCAACAATATATAGATCCTGGTAAGTAAACAATAAGACAGGATGCCCGTCACTCTGTCCTTGAAAACTCAACAATAAATAGATCCTGGTAAGTAATTAATAAGACAGGATGCCCGTCACTCTGTCCTTGAAAACTCAACAATATATAGATCCTGGTAAGTAAACAATAAGACACGATGCCCGTCACTCTGTCCTTGAAAACTCAACAATATATAGATCCTGGTAATAATTAATAAGACAGGATGCCCGTCACTCTGTCCTTGAAAACTCAACAATATATAGATCCTGGTAAGTAAACAATAAGACAGGATGCCCGTCACTCTGTCCTTGAAAACTCAACAATATATAGATCCTGGTAAATAAACAATAAGACAGGATGCCCGTCACTCTGTCCTTTAAAACTCAACAATATATAGATCCTGGTAAGTAAACAATAAGACAGGATGCTCGTCACTCTGTCCTTGAAAACTCAACAATATATAGATCCTGGTAAGTAAACAATAAGACAGAATGCACGTCACTCTGTCTTTAAAAACTCAACAATATATAGATCCTGGTAAGTAAACGTAATCATACATCAGACATTATTTCATATTGTCATAATGCTTTAGAAAGCTTTCTTATTTGTAAAAACGTATCAAATATATACGCCTGGAAAATAATTAAATAGTAAAAAAATTAGTAAACATAATTTTCCATTATGAGTGCTTGCAAAGATCTTCTGCTCTGTTTGAAAAACTTGTTTCCTTTGAAAATTGCATAAAGAGGCAACTTTTGAAACTAACTTTCTCTGTCTGTTGTGATTTTAAGTATGGATAAGTGTTAAATGGTGACAAAAATAAACTCCTTCTTAAAATTGTGTATACATGTTTCACATTTTGATGCACCAGTAGGAAAAATGTAAGAAATTATTATGCCAAAATGATGGATCAATCACTAAATTCTGTTTCTATATTACTGAATTAGTTATGAGTTAGTATTGTGAGTTGGTGTTTATTTTCCAGATGCCAACAAGATAGTCAGTGGTCTCCCCGTGTTACATTCCGAGTACGGTATACAAGACGCCGACGTGGTGTTTCTGCGCAAGTTCTTTCGTTGTAACGACACCCAGACACTCATGAAAGTAAGTCTCTAGTTAGATCTGGCATCTTAGTTTTCTCTTGATCCCTTGATTTATGCTAATTTAGAGGACTTTTGACCCCTTATTGTGGCAAAAGGAGAAATTGCTTACCACTAGCATTTTCTCCTTTTTCAAAAATGCTTTTTGAATCCATTTACATATCACTACAGTAGAACTGAAAAGTTTTTCATATGTTTACAAAGCTTTTCTTAAGTCGTCTGCTTCAAGTACAAAAGTGTTGTCTGCAGGTGGTTAAGCATTAGAGGCCACACAACCAATTTCAAGCTTTGATATTTCAGATATTTCGGAAGTTGTACATGGTTGAATGTCGCAGAGTTTCACCTTTAACTAGGGCTGTTGTTGCAATTGCTGCTAAGGTAATTATTCATCTTATTTTTAGCTTGACTATGAACCCTTTCCCAAACAATAACGACATTTGACGACTTTGTTGCAGACGACTTTAGAAAACATTGTTGGAAAAGTAGAAATTGCTGGTAACGAGCTATTTTTCCTTTTCCCACAATGTTTTCTGCCCAATCATAAGATTATTTTCCAAAATTCATCACATTTTGAAGTGTCGTCTGCAAACTCTTTAGATTTGGGACGGTCAAAAATTTGTTGTTTGGGAAAGGGTTAAAAGAATAAGAAGAGCTATACTATTCACCCAGGCATCTGTGTCACATTTTGAAACTTCACACATCTATTTTGGGTCATAATGTAAGGTGTCTGAAAAATTGCAAAACTCTGGTTTTGATTTCAAACAAATCATTCCGTCATTTGTACTTAGAAAATCTTGATAAATGTTTTAAATGATAGTCAAGTATCTCAACTTGACTCATATTTCATTTCCAGGGTCAACATGAAAAATGAGACACAAAATTGGAAATATCATGGGAATTGGAAAAACAATATTTATTTGCTAATAAAGTTTTGCCCCAATTAGTGAATATTTTTACACTGGAATGTGTTTTTTTATTTGTATTATATACTACCCTGTATATACAGTCCCCTGCAAAATACTTTACCAGCCTTTTTGAACATGTACTTAATTTCTGGCAAACACTGCTCATTTAACCCTTATAGTACTGGAACTGTCTTCATGCTTATGCAAACAGGTTGGATCACAGGCCAGCCGCCAAGTAAATTGGCGGCTGGCCTGGGATCTAACCTGTTTGCTACTCTGGGTATCTTTCCTCAACAAAATTAAGCAGATATTTAAGGTTTTGAAAAGCAGATGATGACACACAAGATCTATTTTTAGAAAATTTCTCAGCATTTTAAGGGTTAAAGAATTTTGTAGACTCCCTAATAGCAAATAAACTGGACTCATTCCAAAAATATTAAAAAAATAATCATTGATTATAGGAACACTTTTTTCCTCCCAAAATAAATGGCCAGAATCGTAACTTATTCTGAAAGAATATCCCATGGGTAACTCTCCTCCGAAGTATCCAAACAATTTTGATCTGTTAAAAAACATGGGAGCTTAGGTGGTTTGTGTCTTAAACATTATGAATACACAACCTAATAAGCAATTTCTCCTTTTATTACAATGGCTTCTTCATCACATACAAACCCCATATACATTATGTATACACAACCTAACCAGCAATTTCTCCTTTTATCATAACGCTTTCTGCCCTATCAGAAGATTATTTTTCAATTTCATCACATTTTGAAATGTCGTCTGCAAACTCTTTCAATTTGGGACAGTCGTAAATTTGGTGTTTGGTAAAGGGATAACCAGATATAGTGCTGTGTGCTGATATAGATGGTTTCTCCCATTACAGTTTGGAATAGTTTGGGAGTTCCATAGGGATGGACAGGCAAATCTCCGTGTGGCTTGTTGATTATCTGCTTCATCCTTCTAATCCATGCCCTATTTGTAATTTTCTGACAATATTGACGTTTTGTGACTTGATCTATACATGTAGTATAGAAAATATAATTTGTATTGCGAGTTCAATGCAAGACTATAAAGCAAGTGCTTTATTTTCCTTCAGTGTAGGTCTTTAACACCCAACTGCAAACATCATCACCATTAGACTCTTGCTACAAAACATTTAACCCATTCCCAAAAAATAACAACATTTGACCACTTTGTTGCAGACAACTTTAGAAAACATTGTTGGAAAAGGAGAAATTGCTCATGATGAGCAATTTTTCCTTTTCCCACAATGTATTCTGCCCTATCAGAAGATAATTTTCCAATTTCATCACATTTTGAAATGTGGTCTGCAAACTTTTTCAATTTGGGACAGTCGAAAATTTGTTGTTTGGGAAAGGCTTAAGAAACTGTGCCTCCTAATAAGCAGTATTTCCTTTTGTCTCAACATTTTTAATGCAATGTAAGAAAATATGTATCTGTTCATGCTAAGTTTTGTCTCCTGTTGTTGCTTGCAGTATGGATAACTCACAAAGTCACATAATGGAGTCAAGCTCATATTGCTCATTATGTATGGAATGTAAAATTCATGAATATTCTGGCTTCACTTGTAAGGCAAGACAAACATGTCTACTTTGAACTTTGTGGGTTCAATGCAAAACTAAAATAAGTTCTTCACTAACATGATGACTTTGCTTTTGTCTTGTATTGAAACCTTTGTTTAGCAATACAGTTCTTTTTGAGATTTCGACACAAGACAATAGGAAGCTCTTCAATAACATGATGCACTTGCTTTAGTCTTGTATTGAAACCTTTGTTCAGCAATATAGTTCTTTTTGAGGGTTCAATGCCAGCCTATAGTAAGTTCTTCACTAACAAAATGCACTTGCTTTAGTCTTGTATTGAAACCTTTGTTTAGCAATACAGTTCTTTTTGAGAGTTCGACACAAGACAATAGGAAGCTCTTCACTAACAAAATGCACTTGCTTTAGTCTTGTATTGAAACCTTTGTTCAGCAATATAGTTCTTTTTGAGGGTTCGACACAAGACAATAGGAAGCTCTTCAATAATATATATAAAGGTAAAACCTATTGACGAAAAAAAACATATACTGTTTATTAGGCCTTTGGTTACGTAGGCAAATTTACGGCAAGAGCTATGAACTTGTACCGGACATAGTGCGGGGTATACGCGTGGGCCAGGACCCCAGGCTATGGTCTTTTGTGATATTTCCAAGGCTTTTGAGCGAGTCTTATCTTCAAACCCAACCGTCTTGGTTTACGATGGCCTTAATCAAAATGGGTTGAAAATTATCTTAACAATCTTCTGCAATCAGTTGCTGTAAGAAGTTCTCAATCTGAGATTATATTCAATAATGCAAAAGTCCTTCAGTATTCTGATGTTGGTCCTCCCTTCTTTTTAATGTATTTCATTGTGAGAGTTTCTCGTTTATTTCCTGTTGATACGTCCCTTGAATATTTGGCCTCTTAAATTTCCGATGTTGCGGGTATTCTTGACTGGACAAAACAGTGGACAGTATCATAATATTTTACCAAAACAAGACAGTTGCTATGTTCTTTTTTAAATAGAATGTTCCCTCATCCCGATTTACTCTTTAATAATGTTTGTATTCATTTTGTAGAATCGTGCAAACAATTATGTTTGGTCATCTGTAGTAATGGGAAATGGAAAGATTATTTTAACGATATTCCAGCATCTGGACCTAAACTTTTGGGAATGACGAAGGGTCCTGCGGGGCCCAGTGGTTAGCTCGGCAGACTTAGAACTTTGTGCCCCGGGTTCGAGATCCACCAACATCGCTGGTGTTATGGGAGTGATCTTTGACAAGTCACTTCAGAGCCATAACCTAGTACTGGTAATTCCAGGAAAGCCGTTACATAACTGAAATATTGTTGATAAGGCGTTAAACACCATACAGAAGGAATGATGAGGGTGGTTAAATGTACAATCCGACAATACTCTCCGAATCAAGTATATATTTCTTTCGCTCGACCTACCAATGAAATCAAAATGATCCAATCTCTTTTTCGTGTTTTAATTGCAATTCCTCGCTCAATAATCAAAGCGCATTGGTGAGCGGACATTCTTGGTTACGCATGCTCGGCTAGAAATAACTGAAGTAATTTCTGTAAACCATATTTCTGATAACATTAATTGTGACTTTTGACTCTATGAAGTGGATGCAGAAGATCTTTCTTTATATGAACCAGATATCATACTCAAAGGTTGTCAGTATTTCGCCTCTATCGGCGTCTCTATCCCTTTCAACCTTCTCAACTTGAATATGTCATTAATTGGGAACCAATGTCTATATTTCAGTCAAACTGTTAAAATCTTCTAAGCGGTCTTATCTTTTATCAAGGAATCACAAATTATTTTCCCAGAATACAATAGTGTTTTTGCTTTTTTATATGCAAATATCCTGCTTTGTCAAGCATTCTAACCCACTAAACCAGTTGACAGACTATCTATATAGCATTTCAATATATAATTCGTTCTTTCCTTTCTTTCTCGCTATTTTTTATGTCTTTTCCCCTAATTCATGGAATCAATGCATTGTCATTTGGAATTAACAGCACATTTATGTTACATAACTGATGTGAGTGTTAATCAATTAATTTTACTTTGTTTAAAGAAACAAATCGCTAAATACTAGCATTGAAATAACCTATCTATCAATCTAAAGCAAATCTGAACTCAAAGGGTATTTCTAAAGTTACGGAAATGTCCGATTTGTTACGATTGAATTTAATAAAATTTCCGTGAATCCAATCTCCTAGGCAATTTTTGTGTTGAAACATGCGTCTATATTTTCATACCCGATCACATCCGGGTCACTGTAATGTGTTCCTTCAAATCAATCTGAAAACATCGGGTTTATCCAATGAAAACACCTCTGAAATAATAGGGATGACGCCATATTGTTTCCCGCGAGAATGACGTCACTTTACTTTCGTTTTTAAAAATAGATCTTAAATGTGACATCTTAAAAGTCGTTAAATTTGAATGAGGAAACAACTATACATGTCACAACAACAATTTCGCTATTTGGTATGAGTTACTGATAAAAAATGATTTAAAAGGATGTCCAACACTTCCATACACATTGAACTACTTAATGTGCACGCTTAGAAAATGTGTTCATTGTCGGATGTCGATTTACCCGAAAATGTAACCCTACACTTATATCCGAGGTGTATTTCACAGCTCACAGAAATACCCGAGTAGTTCCGATTGCCTTCAAATCTCACACTAACTCTCACTAAAATGTGAGTGCAAAAATGCCAATTTCTTTTGAAAACATTACTTTTGTTCGGTTTCTCATCCAACATCGAAACAGCTTATTAAAAAAAGAAGACTGATATTGAGCAAAGCAAAAAATAAACCTCCGAGCGTTTCGGCTTTGGGTGACGTAACTCACATGCTGGTGACGTTCATGTGAACGCACGCGCGATGTCGCGCTTCATTGAGTGGCAAATGAGTCAACCTGACGCTTTTTTAGTTGAAAGCAAGCGTCTGTTTATCTTTTTCGATCAGATTGAAAATGGCGGACTCGAAAAATAACAAAATGGCGGCGCCCTGGAGTGGGACATTCTGCTCAGGTTGTACATTATAGGATTGAAATCTATATTTTTCTATTTTCTCATTTTTCGCGATCACACATGTTACCTATGAACGAAAAAAACATTTAATGTTTTTTTCGTAACATGATGCACTTGCTTTAGTCTTGTATTGAAACCTTTGTTCAGCAATATAGTTCTTTTTGAGGGTTCAATAGACCGAAATCACGCGCCGGCCATCTTGGATTCAAAACGAGGCTCTTAACGCAAACAAACCGATAATATCATGTTCGCGTACCACTAATGCTATTACAATTTCTAATCACATTGACATTTTCATCAAAATATTAATACAATCAATAGTTTCCTTTTTTAAATTTTTTATGTTTCCTTGTTACGCCCATGCAATTCTAAATAACATAACCTCAATAATCGTATTTTGTTTACAGACAAGATAATTTAAAGTCAAAATATGAATTTAACATACGCATGCAATAGTAATTCGTTTCCGACCTCATCATATTGATAACTTTTAAACAACCTTATATAACCAATTAAACTTGTTAACGGTGATTATGCAATTAGAATGTTATTTTGACAAACTTTGGTGTTAATTAAGCATCTTTATTAAAAAAAAGAACATAAATATGTGTGTACATCTTATTGTTGTCATTGTGTTGAGCAATGAATATAGGGCTAATTCTTATTTCATCTTTACCCATTTCTTCCACATAAACTTTGGGTTGAAGACGAAAATCCCCAATTGTCTACAATCTTTCACCAAATTTCACACCTTTCAAGAAAGAAGTCCCATTTCATCTATTGGTGTATATTGAATTGTGTATTTGACACAAGTTGCGTATTAAAATCATTGCAAGTTTTTATCATATTTGTCTATGGAGGGATGGTGGCTAAAAACGTGTGTATAGTGTAGATCCAGAATAGAATAGGAAAAATAAATATAAAAAAACGAAGATGCCTTTAGACTGAGATTTGTCTGTGTTTTGGTGAAGCCTACACTTTTTGTATTCTCTGCTATTTACAACTGATTCTTTTTTCAATTTATCTTACAGTTTGGTTTTGCATACCGTCTTGCCATGTTAACTTAAATTTGATTATCCTAAAATTAGATTGAAAACACATGGTAAGTGTAAATTCAGATAAAATTTGAGACTTTAAAATAGACTGTTTTCATGCTAACCACCAACTTGTCCAAACTTTGTATATTGATAAGACGTTTATAGGTAGAACATATTACATCTCTTCACGATTTCTCTCACTATAATACTCACAAATTATGCAGATCTTAATCAAATGTAGGCATGTTAGGACCACCTGTGAGTTGGATCTAAATTGATTATTTTCACGTTTCCAATCAGAAAGTGTACACCCAAATAAACGTGTTTACGGGGTGGGGATATGTATTTATTGCCGTACTAATTGTTTTTCATAAAAAATGCTCAGCATATTATTTTAATTGTGAGATTTGTAAGCCACAGATATACATATATCTATAAACATTAATTATTTTCATTCTTTTGACATATCGGGGAATTTGTCTGGTAGACGAAATAAGAATTAATTATTTTAAGGGGTGTAGACGAAATTGGACTTCAAATTGTAGACGAAATGGCAGAAGACGAAACTGGAAGTCCCCGAATGTAATGCGCTGTAATGACAATATTTTTTTTAATGAAAACTTACTAGTCTAATTTGAGTATAATTTCCGTATTTATGACTTACAAAAAAAATAATAATGATAACTGTTGGTCATAATCTATAAGAGAAGAATATGAATTTGTTCAAAAATGGACATATTTCTTTTTCGTTTCAAACTATTCAAATTGATATTTATAAATGAACATGGAGGATATTAAAATGAACATGGATCACAGAGTCCTTTCTCATTTTCTGTTTACGCATATGCTTGATTTCCTTATCCTTGCGTTAAGAGCCTCGTTTTGGTTGATCTCAAAACGAGGCGTGATTAGGGTCTATGCAAGACTATATAGTAAGTTCTTCACTAACAAAATGCACTTGCTTTAGTCTTGTATTGAAACCTTTGTTCAGCAATATAGTTCTTTTTGAGGGTTCAACACAAGACAATAGTAAGTTCTTCACTAACAAAATGCACTTGCTTTAGTCTTGTATTGAAACCTTTGTTCAGCAATATAGTTCTTTTTGAGAGTTCAATGCAAGACTGTAGTAAGTTCTTCAATAACATGATGCACTTCCTTTAGTCTTGTATTGAAACCTTTGTTCAGCAATATAGTTTTTTTTGAAAGTTCAATGCCAGCCTATAGGAAGTTCTTCACTAACATGAGGCACTTACTTTAGTCTTGAATTGAACCCTCACTGTGTTAACCCATTACCAAACAATAATGATATTTAACCAGTTTGTTGCTGACAACTCAGGAAAACATTGTGGGAAAAGGAGAAATTGCTCTTAACGAGTAATTTATCCTTTTCTCACAATGTTTTCTGCCCTATCAGAAGATATTTTTTTCAATTGCATCACAATTTGAAATGTCATCTGCAAACTCTTCCAATTTGGACAGTTGAAAATTTGGTGTTTGGTAAAGGGTTAAAGAACCATAGACTTCTACTGGTAAATTTTCTACCAATTCTTTCATGGATTAGTTTTACTGCTCTTCAGGGGGGATATTGACAAATGTCAGTGTAGTGTTTATTTTCTGGTTCATTGGCCGAAGAATATTGCAATCATATCAACATCTGTAAAAGTCAATTTTTCCTCCCCACAAAATGAAAAGAATTAACACTTTCCCTCATAATAACATGCTTTAGTGCACCAATCACCTTTACGCTTAGAATACTGGGTAATTTTCCAAAGATAGATTTTTGTGTTGTCTGCTTTCCAAAAACTTTAATATCTGCTTAATTTTGCTGAGGGAAGAAACTCAGAGTAGCAAATAGTTTAGATCACAGGCCAGCCACCTATTACTTAGCATTAATTCCTATCTTTCCTTTAATACATTTAAGAGTTTTCTGCATCAGCTCATATAATTGTGGCATTATTCTGTAAAGGGTTTAGGAGAAAAATAACACTTTATATTCCAGCCAGCACATTACTCATGTAATATCTTCTATAACACGCGAGGGAGTGGTCAATATAAGTTTTTTTCGCCTCCCATCTGTGGGAAAAAGTCAATGGAAATATTAGATCATTCATCAAAGGCTGTAGGAACTGTCTAAACTCTTTACCAACTGTAGACAGCATTTTTTTTTACTTGAAGCAGACGACTTTAGAAAAGCTTTGTAAACATGTAAAAAAACTTTCAGTTCTGCTGTCGTGATATATGAAAAGATTGAAAAATCATTGTAGCAAAAGCAATTTTTCTTTTTGCCACATTGCTTTTTGCTGCAAGACGCGAACATGTGGTGTTAGGTGGTAATGTGTTAAAGTGCTGGCCTTCATTATAGACTTACTCCACCCCCCTTGAATGTTATTACAAAGATCAAAATCCAAGGCATCTTTTTAACTGACTTCATTGTGTTTGTTTACACTGTATTGTTGGTACTCATTTAAGGTGCTTGTTCACAGAAAATTTGAAAGTCAAAATAAATTGTTTTGTTGTTTGATATACAATAAAACATAGTCATTGAAAGCATGGTTTAGGAAGGTTCAATTTAACTGAGTTTGTACAGTTTATACAGTACCGTAGATCTCAAAAGTGATGTCATGCTTTTGGATTTAAAAATATGTAAATTCTTAGTATTCGCACTTAAAAGAATTAAAAAACGGTCAAATTTTGTCAGTGCATATCATATAACAGTACTGCCAATGTGCAGTTTTGAAGAAATTAATTGTTAACTTCCAAATCTCCTCACATCTGTGCACAACAACCTTTAAAATCATATTGACCGAAACGACTAAAAAAGGTGAACTCTAGGTCTAGATTGCTTTGCTGAACACTGTATGATGGGTATTCAAACCAGGTGATCACCACTCAATAATTCGAGCGCTCCTTGCTATATCAGATGTTACTCAAATGTGAATAATGAAGTTAAACTGGTGGTCACCAAATTTGTGAAAATAGCACATTGAAAAATAGATAATTAATAGTGCAGGTGTTACATTGTCATTATCCTGTTGTTTTTCACTATGTTTCATAATTTATAACTCATTTTACCCAGTTTTGCAGTTTTTCTGAGCGCTAGTATACTTTTAATATTTACATACTCAAGCACATATCTAGCAGTAGATTGACAAAAAATGAACTATTGTCAGAAAACAGGAGAAGCTCATGAGCCACATGTCCACTTGTCATAATAAATGTATGGCTTTAAGGGTTCAGTGCAAGGCAATAGTAAGTGCTTCACATTTGTGGGGCACTTACTATAGACTTGCACTGAACCCTCAATATAAGAGAAAAGCTTAAATGAATACATGATTCCTAGTCTTGACACATCTTCTGTAAAAGACTCTTTGAAAGAAATGACTGTTGCAAATGAAAGAATCACTCTCAAAGAGCAATTCTTCTCTTTGTTACAAAAGTTTCTTCCAAGCACCACAAGTAAAGTGTTACTTTTCATACTTTACACTACTGTAATTGTCAGCTCTTTGTTACAAAGGTTTCTTCCAAACACCACAAGTAAAGTGTTACTTTTCATACTTTACACCACTGTAATTGTCAGCTCTTTGTTACAAAGGTTTCTTCCAAACACCACAAGTAAAGTGTTACTTTTCATACTTAACACTACTGTGATTGTCAGCTCTTTGTTACAAAGGTTTCTTCCAAACACCACAAGTAAAGTGTTACTTTTCATACTTAACACTACTGTGATTGTCAGCTCTTTGTTACAAAGGTTTCTTCCAAACACCACAAGTAAAGTGTTACTTTTCATACTTTACACTACTGTAATTGTCAGCTCTTTGTTACAAAGGTTTCTTCCAAGCACCACAAGTAAAGTGTTACTTTTCATACATAACACTACTTTGATTGTCAGCTCTTTGTTACAAAGGTTTCTTCCAAACACCACAAGTAAATTGTTACTTTTCATACTTTACACTACTGTAATTGTCAGCTCTTTGTTACAAAGGTTTCTTCCAAGCACCACAAGTAAAGTGTTACTTTTCATACATAACACTACTGTGATTGTCAGCTCTTTGTTACAAAGGTTTCTTCCAAACACCACAAGTAAAGTGTTACTTTTCATACTTAACACTACTGTGATTGTCAGCTCTTTGTTACAAAGGTTTCTTCCAAACCACCACAAGTAAAGTGTTACTTTTCATACTTTACACTACTGTAATTGTCAGCTCTTTGTTACAAAGGTTTCTTCCAAACACCACAAGTAAAGTGTTACTTTTCATACTTTACACCACTGTAATTGTCAGCTCTTTGTTACAAAGGTTTCTTCCAAACACCACAAGTAAAGTGTTACTTTTCATACTTTACACCACTGTGATTGTCAGCTCTTTGTTACAAAGGTTTCTTCCAAACACCACAAGTAAAGTGTTACTTTTCATACTTTACACTACTGTAATTGTCAGCTGCTGTTGCTTTTATTTTGGACCAGATACAAATTTCAATTTTTGAGAAAACCCTTTCCCAAACAACAAATTTAAGACTGTCCCAAATTGAAAGAGTTTGCAGACGACATTTCAAAATGTGATGAAATTGAAAAATAATCTTCAGAAAGAGCAGAAAATCTTGTGGGAAAAGGAAAAATTGCTTGTAACGAGCAATTTCTCCTTTTCCCACGAGCAATTTCTCCTTTTCCCACAATGTTTTCTAAAGTCGTCTGCAACAAAGTAGTCAAGTGTGGTTATTGTTTGGGAAAAGGTTAAACATGTAACACTATAATATGAAGTAAAAGATTAATTGTATTTAGGATTGGTTTCATGGTAAGACAATGAACATTTTTATGAGTACAAGTCCATTAGCACACATTTAGTGAGCCCATACTGGTATCATTTTCCCAGGAAAACTGACAGAGAGGGCCTTGTTAGGCTATTGATTTCCTAGTTAGGTGGACAAGTTCAATAGATTTCCAAAGTTAGGCAGACAAGTGGGAGATTAAAATCTACCTAACTGTAGTTGTAAGTGGTGTGTGGGTGGAGTGTATTGTCATCTGTTTGTGACCTTTCTGCATAATATGTGATGTCAGCAGCAGAAATTGGTCTTAAGGCGAAAAAGTCAAATACCAAGAAAATGTCGTTTAAAGATTGGGCTTTATATTTCCGTGTTAAAACTTAATTAATCATGTATTGTTTTCATTGAAATTTGCGTAAATCTGGTCCCTGAAGTTTGACCAATATTCAACTAAAATAGAAATGCAGGCCAATCAGCAATAGTCATTATATTTCACTTTTGAAAGACTTAGCCCTGACCTTTCAAGTACTTCCTGTTTGAAAATAGCGATGACCTACATATCTGTTTCTCGATGTAAATCACATTTTCTTAGCATAGGTATCATCGTGAGGTATAATGCGAACAAACTGACCTGACCTTGACCTTTATGCAAGAATGAATGAGAATGGGATGACGCGGTTTAAATCAATAATTGCCAAAAGATTGTACATCATACTGTGTGTTTTCTTGTGCAAATAATTGACCAACAGTCCTGTAGTTATATATAGAAACCCAACATAGTGTGAAATTATGATAATAGAGGTCATCAACGTCAGGTGAATTTGTTCACACTATACCCCACAATGTTTTCTTCCTTATCAGAGGATGATTTCCAATTACATCAAATTTGAATTGTCGTCTGCAAACTCTTTCAATTAAGGACAGTGGAAAATTTGTTGTTTGGGAAAGGGTTGAAATTTGTGACTCCCACTAGACATTCCCTTTAAAATCCACTGTGGCACGCAGAAAAACTTGCTTTCATGAGCAACAATAAAGCTATAGGGTCCTGCTTGGCTCAGTGGTTAAGGTGGTGGACTAAGAACACTGGGGTCCTGTGTTCGAGCCCCACCGAGACCTCTGGTTTCATGGGAAAGGCCTTTGGCAAGCCACTTCAGAGCCCTAGCCTAGTACTTGTGCATCCAGGAATGTCGTTCCAGAACTGAAAAATGTTAGTATGGCACTGACAGAGGACTCATATGGGACCTGTGTCAGTTAATGACTCTAATCCAATCTATAGTTTATTCTTCTCAAAAGTTAGACTAATTATAGTTTTGCATGGAACCCATGAATTATCAAGTATGAAACAAAAACTGGCGATTTTATGATACCTGTATGGGAGAATGATGTTCTTTTGAAGCAATAGCAAACACCAATTGTAAAGTATGGAAAAATGACATATTGACTGATTTAGATCGAGGAAATATGAAGATGAATAACAGCTGAAAGATAAAAAGAATAATGATAAATCAAAGATGAATGATTTTCATAAAGATTCCATCAAAATACATGTAATAGCATTGGCGGAATATTGAGCTCATTGTAACAAAAGGAGCAAGTATTGAGTATCTTTCCCTCAAATATATCATAAAAACTATTGTGACAACTGGAGAAAGGGCATGTTATGATTTAAAAGTAACAACAGACAGATCCTAAAGGTGTCGAAAGTATTAATTTTGCTATGATATAACCCTTTCCTAAACAATAACAACATTTGACCACTTTGTTGCAGATGACTTAAGAAAACAATGTGGGAAAAGGAGAAATTGCTAGTAACGAGTATTTTTTCCTTTTCCTAAATGTTTTATACCCTATCAGAAGATTATTTTTGAATTTCATTACATTTTAAAATGTAGTCTGCAAACTTTTTCAATTTGGGACAGTCGAAAATTTGTTATTGTTTGGGAAAGGGTTAAGGAGGAAATCATCAGGACAATAGTAATAAATGCTCACCATGAAGTGTTTTTAGAAATATATATGAAGCAAGGAGTCTGATTTAATAGATAATTGAAATGATTGGGAGAAAATAAGAATTTGCTCATAAATCTTTTTCTTCTTTTCCATATTTTGACTTTGCTACCTGAAGAACTACTTCAATAAATGTATATGTGGGTAATTTGATAAACTTATTCATTTTACACTGATTGCGACTGAATCTTTGGGCTTATTCAATCGACTTTCGATGACTGCTTGCTGGATACTAAACTAGTATCACTTGCACCGATTTGTCCTTTATTTTCACCTCACCACTAACAGGGATGGAACCCGAAACATTCTGTACCAGAGGCCAACAGTCTACCACTTCACCATTGTTGCCCACAATATGTATGGTCGTGATGAGCAATTTTGCCTCTTCCCACAAGGTTTTCTGCTCTATCTGAAGAATGTTTTTTTAATTTCATCACATTTTGAAATGTCGTCTGCAAACTCTTTCAATTTGGGACAGTCGAAAATTTGTCGCTTGGGAAAGGGTTAATACCCATATCCTGTATGGGATTCTTGTTTTATTGGTCTGAATTGAAACAAGGCAACACAAGATCTTGTGCTAAGCATGAAAATTACCATTTTCTTTGTGATATCATGTAAAAATCATTGTAAAATAATAGGAAGACTTTGTTTGTTAACCCTTATAGTGCTGGATATTTTTTAAAAATATATTTTTTGTCTTGTGCTTTCCAAAACCTTAAACATCTGCTGAATTTTGATTAGGAAAGATACTCAGAGTAGCAAACAGGTTAGATCACAGGTCAGCCGCCAATTTACTTGGTGGCTGGCCTTGATCCAACCTGTTTGCATAAGCATGAAGTCAGTTCCAGCACTATATGGGTTAATAGGAGTTTTCCCCTCTTTACACATTTTGTTTAACTTCATTACTCAACAGGTTAATCAAAGAAAACTTATATTTCAGGTGTATGGTAACATACGAAACTCAAGCCACAATCCCTTGGTGAGGGAGTTACTTCAGATATTGGCCAAACCTAACTTTCAGGTAGTGTACTTTTCAATATTACTACATTAAACATCTGGGACTTGAGACACATAGTGTCAGACATCAGCTATTCGTTGATAAGTCACTTACTCAGGCATCCTGAGTAATCTGCCAGTGCTTGTCAAATATATAGGGGCTTGTGCAAAAAGATTTTATTTATTTGTATTGATACTTTATAGTAATTTTTAAAATGTTTTAAGTTTAGTTATTGGAGCAGCTCATATGTCCATTCTCCCTGAACTCCAGTGGGTAATTTTCTTTTTTTTACCTGGATATGGCACTCCAATCTTTATGACATGCCAATTACAACATGGGTATAGTATGAAAAGTCATAAATGTGTTATTATTGTAAGCATTGCTCTCAAGTTGTTATTGGTTTGAGGGATGTAGATATCTAGACCGGCTGAAACAAAGAAATGCCTCATATTTTAATCATGATGAACATTCACACTACTGGTTCAACCTCATAAACTTATGGGCTATTCTCAAACTAATTGATGAAGGGAGATAACCTACTGTTATGTTTTCAATCTGACTACAACAGAGTTTTCTTGGGTCCAATCCAATTTTCTGGTCCGTAATGAGCAATTTTTCCTTTTCCCACAAGGTTTTCTGCTCTATCTGAAGAATATTTTTCACTTTCATCACATTTTGAAATGTCGTCTGCAAACTCTTTTAATTTGGGACAGTCGAAAATTTGTTGTTTGGAAAGGGTTAATGACACTTATCTAATCTAATCTAATCAAGATTATCAGAAATCTTTCAACTTGATTTTCTTATTTCAGGCATTGCTCTACAGTCATGATAAGATTGCTTCGAGGGATTATGGGCCACATCTAGATTTGGACGATGATGAGGATCCTTTACCTGATGATGATGAGTACAAGGTCAAGGTCGTACAACTCATCAAGGCCAATGAACCTTTGGTGGGTCTCTGTCATACCTTTCTCTTCCACAATACCTTATTCTCTATGCATACATCTATATATCTACAGCCCTTCGATCTTGAGGTAACTTGATAAAAAATTAAGGTTGTCATTGCTTTGTCAAATTCTACCTATACTTATAAATTAACCCTTATAGTGCTGGAACACCCTTCATGATTTTACAAACAGGTTAGGTCCAGGCCAGCTGCCAGCTGCCAATTTATTTGGCTGCTGGCCTGTGATCTAATCTGTTTGCTAATCTGAATATCTTTCCTCAACAAAATAAAGCAAATATTTAAGGTTTTGAAAAGCAGACGTTTTTAAAAAATCACCAAGCATTCTAAAGGTTTAATACCATTTGACCTAAGCTCTTCAAAGTCCACAGTGGCATGTATTTCATTGATATAAAGGCATCAATCTATTTTTAGGGCACTGCTGGTCAAAGATCTGTACTTATTAACATGATCGTTAAAGAATTTTACTATATTGAGCTTTTCTGTATAATTTGTACACAAATAAAGCTTATCTCTAGGATGGGTATATACTTGAGGGGATATTAAGAATGATATGAACTTTTAGGGAGATTATCTGTATGATATATACTTGTAGGGAGTTTATCTGTATGATATGTACTTGTAGGGAGATTATCTGTATGATATGTGCTTGTAGTGAGTTTATCTGTATGATATGTACTTGTAGGGAGATTATCTGTATGATATGTGCTTGTAGTGAGTTTATCTGTATGATATGTACTTGTAGGGAGATTATCTGTATGATATGTGCTTGTAGGGAGGTTATCTGTATGATGTGTACTTGTAGGGAGATTATCTGTATGATATGTGCTTGTAGTGAGTTTATCTGTATGATATGTGCTTGTAGTGAGTTTATCTGTATGATATGTACTTGTAGGGAGATTATCTGTATGATATGTACTTGTAGGGAGATGATCTGTATAATATGTGCTTGTAGGGAGATTATCTGTATGATATGTACTTGTAGGGAGTTTATCTGTATGATATGTACTTGAAGGGAGTTTATCTGTATGATATGTACTTGTAGGGAGATTATTTGTATGATATGTGCTTGTAGGGAGTTTATCTGTATAATATGTACTTGTAGGGAGATTATCTGTATAATATGTACTTATAGGGAGATTATCTGTATGATATGTACTTGTAGGGAGATTATCTGTATGATAAAGTGCTTGTAGGGAGTTTATCTGTATGATATGTGCTTGTAGGGAGTTTATCTGTATAATATGTACTTGTAGGGAGATTATCTGTATAATATGTACTTATAGGGAGATTATCTGTATGATATGTACTTGTAGGGAGATTATCTGTATGATATGTACTTGTAGGGAGATTATCTGTATGATAAAGTGCTTGTAGGGAGTTTATCTGTATAATATGTACTTGTATGGAGATTATCTGTATAATATGTACTTGTAGGGGGATTAGCTGTATGATATGTACTTGTAGGGAGTCATTTGTATGATATGTGCTTGTAGGGAGTTTATCTGTATGATATGTGCTTGTAGGGAGTTTATTTGTATGATATGTGCTTGAAGGGAGTTTATCTGTATGATATGTGCTTGAAGGGAGTTTATCTGTATAATTTGCTTGCAGGGAGCTACCTTGCAATACAATGATGAGAGTGGATCTCTACAGGTGGCCAGAATCATGATGGGAGGTGCGGCAGATAGGAGCGGTGGGTATACTCTTCTCACTTGGACAATTTTAAACCTTTCCCAAACAACAAATTGTCAACAGTCCCAAATTAAAAGAGTTTGCAGACGACATTTTAAAATGTGATGAAATTGGAAAATAATCTTCTGATAGGCCAGAAAAAAATTTGGGAAAAGGAGAAATTGCTCGTCACAACAACCAAGTTGTCCTAATTACAGTTTTACTTGTTGAAATAACACTTGAAAAATCAATAATTGAAATAATTATACCAACTTAAGAAAATATTCCAGGACTAAAATTATAGTCATTCATTGGTGTAGCTTCCTTTAGGCACTTTAAGCATGTGCCTACACTTTTATTTCAGGAAGCATAACAAAAAATGAAAACAAAAAAAGACTAAAAGACGCAACACAAAACGGGCCTCTATTTCAAAATATATTTCATTGCTCTCAAATACATGCAAGAGCGCACCTGGGTGCTTTCAAACTGCATCTTTTCCATGGGGGAGCATGGCCACGGACCTTCCTAGAAAAAAGTGCCTACACATTCATTTGAGTCAAGCTACGCCCCTGTTATTGTATGTTTATTTTGCAGAGTTATATAAGAGTGCTGTACATATAGAATGATATTTATATTTTTATACATACAACAGGTTTGCTACATGTTGGAGATGAGATATTAGACGTGGCAGGACACACAGTACGAGATAAAACTCCAGATGAAGTGGTCACGTTGCTTGTAAGTCATTCAATAGCCTCTCATAGTAACTAGTTTAACCTCTAGTCCTTTAAAGCCTGTTGCTTCTAAGCTATTCATTGACCTCTGAAAGTAACACTATTCAAACCAAATTCCTTTAGTGTCCCATTGCTTGTAAGCTATTCAATTACCTCTGATAGTAACCCAGTTTAACCCAAATTCCTTGAAAGCCCATTGCTTATAAGCTATTCATTGACCTCTGATAGTAACACTATTCAAACAAAATTCCTTTAGTGTCCCTCCCATTGCTTGTAAGCTATTCAATGACTTCTCATAGTTGCACAATTTAACCTCAAGTCCTTTATAGCCCATGAAAGGTAAACTGTACTTCAGCAAGCTTTATTAGTTGGCAGAACTTTGGCCAGAACCTAACAGTTCTTTTATGAAGGACTGACTATAAAACCATAGTTTTACACTGAGCCCTCAAATTATGGCTTCCCTCCATGTTTATCAATGCAATAGGGATAACACAACAGTTTATAAACATAGGTTATAAGGTGTCAAGCAAGGCGTCACAAGTGTTGTTTATTAATATTACAACTGAAAAATTGATATCAAATTTGACAATAATTACATTAATTCTTTGGATCAAGGGCCCATGGCAATGTAACTAAAAGGTTGCTAAATACTGATTAAACAACAAACAAGTTAAAAGCAAGAAGCATCTTTTCTCTATTAATGATAAATGGATGGTTAATGTTTTCAGGGTCAGATGGCTGGACCAGTATCACTGAAAGTTGTCTCAGGGAAAAACAACCTGGTTCCATTACGGGAAAGTAAAGTAAGTAATAGCTTGTGTCTTTACAGGAAAATAGATTCAATACCAGGATCATGGAAATCTGCACTGTATGCTTTGTATTAACTAAAATCTTTTTTAACCTTGAGACACTAATCCAATCTTACTAATTATATGCTTTTGATACTGTTCTCTTATCTAATAAGTCTATAGATATTAATCAATCAAAACTAAAATAAATGCCTTTTTACTAAAACCTTTAAGAATGAATGAAATTTTGATAATATTTCATTAAAACCTTTTTAGAGGTATTAAGAATAAAAAGACTTTTATAATGTTTATTCAGATGAGGGTACGTGCCTTCTTTGACTACAATCCTGTAAGTGATGTTCTAAACCCCTGTCCTGACGCGGGTCTTTCTTTTTGCCGTGGCGACGTCCTACATATAATGAGTCAAGAAGACCCCTGGTGGTGGCAAGCAAGAAAAGAAGGGGAGGTAAATGGGCGAACTGGATTGATACCAGCCCAAAGGTTACAAGAAAGGTAATTCTGATTTGTTTTGATTCATTTTCCCTGTTTTAACCCTTTGCATGCTGGGTAATTTTCTAAAAATAGATTCTTGTGTCCTCTGCTTTCCAAAAACTTAAATACCTGTTTAATATTGATTAGGAAAAATACGCAGACTAGCAAACAGGTTAGATCACAGGCCAGCCGCCAATTTACTTGGCGGCTAGCCTGGATCTAATTTGTTTGTATAAGCATGAAGTCGGTTCCAGCACTATAAGGGTTAAAATCATTTTGTAAAGATGGTTAAGGCTGATTCAGAGAATCAATTGGGATGCAACTTGAGCTGACAGCAGCTGCTATGAAAAGAAAATGAAAATTACAAGCAATAATCATTTCTTTTTGGTCACGATAATTTGTAACAGCTTTAAATACAATTCTATGCATTTGGTAAAGCAAGAATGTTTTCAGTAATGAAATAAAGTATTTTCATTGTAATGTAATATAGCAGTATCATTGTGGTATTGTATTGAAACTGAATGTGTTATATTGTGTTCCTATGATCCAGGAATGAAATGATGCGCCGTTACCATAGTGATGAAGATCTTTACAACTGTGGTCGTCGAGCAGCGCGTAAGTCTATTTTGTAATTTTTATTTTCTTTATTGTGGCCTCTATGACATAGTGCTTAGAGTACAGTAATCACATGGCCCCTCTCCGCGTGGGTTCAAATCCTGGTGGTGGCATGTTGATTTTCATGAGAGGTAGTCTCCAGACTGACTTACAGAATGCCCATGGTTCTACCCGCCTTGACCAGCCCTAATGTGCAGTTGAGTATGGGGTCTTCCTCCATCATTAAGAGTCTGGCATCGCTACATAGCTGAAATAATGTTGATGTGATGTAAAACCCATATAAGAAAAAATAGGAATTATATTGGTCCTCTCTGCATGTGTTGGTGGTGGCATTTGGATTTGTTTCATGAGAGGCAGTCTCCCTACTGACCAGCCCTTATCTGCAGTTGAGTATTGGATCTTCCTACATTATTAGAGTAGGGCATCACAACATCACTGAAATAATGTTGACATGGTGTAAAACCCTTATAAACAAACAATACACTTTATTTTTTTCTTTCACCTTAGTTCCATGATCTTAAGTCTTTAAAACTTAGAATAATTACTCACTTTCACTAACCTACTGCAGAACACTTATAAAACCAATATGACAAAAAGATGACCCAACATTATAACTTATTATTATAATGAACTTATAGCAATATATAAAATTTGACATTCTATCTTTTGTTGTCTTCTGTTACTTTAAAATTTGGACAAGTTACAAACCCTCAAATGAATGCATTAATTAATGAATACATGTACATACTTGTTATACTGTGGCAAGGTTTTCTGTGAATTTTATTCAACATTAGCCCTGTTGCAAGTTGTTTGATGTGGCACCAAACAATTTGCTTATTAAAAAATGACAAAGAAATAACTATGAAACACTGCACCTTTTTCCAGCTGCTTGAAAGGTATTTATGCCTCTCCTAAATACACAAGGAGTCATTTAAATGCACAAATTACAGAAGCCTTACAAATTTACTTCGGGTTTTCCTTGACCCCCACTTTATGTAGTAAATGACCCACAGTTCCTTGATATTACCCCCTTAAGATTCACAATTTCCATATATAAGGGGTCAAAAGTTTGCTAAATTAGCATAAATCAAGGGGTTAAGGGAAAACCCTGAATACTATTACTGAATTTTTTTTTCAAGTATTGTATACAAAAGATCTTTATGTTCCCTCTATATTTTGACTTCATGCATATATTGATTTACCCTTTCTCCAAATTGATCAACCTTGATGCAGAAGACTTATGAAAACACTCTGACAAAGGTCCTGCAAATTCTATGCTTGTTGCAATGATTTCTACCCAATTTCTATGCTTGTTGCAAGGATTTCTACCCAATTTCTATGCTTGTTGCAATGATTTCTACCCAATTTCTATGCTTGTTGCAAGGATTTCTACCCAATTTCTATGCTTGTTGCAAGGATTTCTACCCAATTTCTATGCTTGTTGCAAGGATTTCTACCCAATTTCTATGCTTGTTGCAAGGATTTCTACCCAATTTCTAAAGATAAATGCAGTTGTTTTTTTCTTATGAACTGTATTTCGAGTGCTTTGAAATAAGGGGGAAGAATCAACCTTGTTGTTTGTTTTGTAAAGCAGGACTAGATAAAGCATTTACAGAGCATTTGTATGCCATATGACATTAACAAACTTAATTTGAAAACATTGTGACTTATGAACAATGTAATTTTTCCTTTTTGAGGGTGTCTGTCTCATCAATAACTCAACCCATTTTGACAAAGATTCAAACCCAAGTCTGCATTGGTTTGGGTATTCATAATAGTCTAGTCTGTTAACGCAACATTTTACCGAGATGTTTTTCTTCCGGACTAAAGCAACAAATTTTGCACACAGTAACTTGACAACATCCTCATCAATTTGCACCAACTGTGCCCGACTTCAGTGACCTATTTCGGTTTTTAACGCATTATCAAAATTCGGATAGATGTACTGTCCGAATACCTTTCCTTTGATACTTAAGGTTTTATGACGTGTGCTAAAATTACATGACGTAATAAGTTTTCAGTGCAATTTACGCTACCATTCTATTTCCGCAGCTGAAAGGTTAACATGGATTGGAACAACTGCATTGTTTGTGGCAAGTCTGATGGCATTTTGATATGTCCCGCCGATAGCCAATCGAACAATCGCAATCCTGAGAAATTTTATGGTGATTTTTTGCAAAACGTCCAAGGTTTTTCAAAACTTGACAAATTACCAACAACTTTGGTTATACATGGTAACGAAAGTGTCCATGATCTGATATATAATTCGGCAAAATGGCATAAATCATGTCATCTTAAATTTACCAGTTCTAAGCTCGCACGCACAAGGGAGCGAAATGAACGAGCAGCAGCGGAAGATGCCGACTCTTCAGTTCGCAAATCTCGCCGCCGGCAAAGCGGAGCTTCATCATCTATGTTGCATCACTGCATATTCTGTGAAGAGTCTGGGGGGCCCCTTCATAACTGTTCGACATTTAATTTCGAAGTAACACTTAGAGATATGGCCACTAAAATGGGCGATACATCACTTTTATCTCGCATCACGGGGGGTGATCTTGTAGCATTAGAAGCTAAATATCACAACAACTGTATTTTGCAGTACAAAAATCGTTTTAGAGCATTTGAATGTAAAAGTGAAACAATTTTATCTTCTGCATGTAGCGAACCAATAGAAGCAAGGGTATTTGCAGAACTTGTATATTATATCGAATGCAGTGTAGAGCAGGGTGTATTTATATACAAGCTTTCAGAGTTGCATTCATTATTTGAGGATAGACTTAAAATTTTTGACACTACAAAATCAGTCAACAGGTATAAATTAAAAACTAAAATCATATCCCAATTTCCTGAATGCCAAGAGCAGACTGACGGCAAACACATTATTTTAGTATTTAATGAAGGTATGCAACGCCTTTTAAAAGAAGCTGTCGAACAGAGGGACCTTGATCAAGAAGCCATTTCCCTATCTCGTGTTTGCAACGCCATCAGAAAGGAAATTTTTTCAGAGGAATACTTTCAGTTTACTGGCAGTTTCCCAGAAGGATGTGAGAAAACGTCAATACCCACAAGTCTTAAAACACTAGTAGCGTTACTTTTGTATGGTCCAAATATTAAAGATCAGAACATGAGGAATTCACGGGCCTGTTTAAGCATTAGTCAATTGATTTTCTTTAACACTAAAGAAAGACTTTCTACCAGTAGCGCCCGAAGACATTTGAAAGCTCGTGAGCCACCCCTTCCTTTGTACATTGGCCTTAATGTCCATACACTTACACGTAGCAAAAAGCTGATTACACAGTTCAGTGAAATGGGTCTAAGTGTTAGTTATAACCGTTTGCTAGAAGTGCAAGAAGGTATAACATCAGCACTGTGTCATAGATTTCAGGCTGAGAACGTAGTATGCCCAACACAACTAAAAACAGGTATTTTCAGTGTTGGAGCGCTCGACAATATCGATCACAATCCAACTGCTACTACTGCACAAGGATCATTTCATGGCACAAGTATTAGTATCTTTCAATTCCCAACTGAAAATAACCCTGGTGATTCTCGCGAACCACTGATGCTTTTAAAAGAGTCAAATACTATAAGCCCATCTTTACCAGACAGCTATAAAATAGTCCCGGCTGTAAACTGCAACCTAGAAGGTGTCACTGTACCAAAGGCAACATTTACGGATGCCAGTGCCAGACTTGAATTAGGAAAACAGAAAGAAGCCGACTGGCTGGAACATTCAGTGTCCCTTCTTGATAAAGATCCTTTAGAGAAAGGTGATGCTATTGCATGGGGTGCTTACCATGCATCAATTCAACCTGAGGAGTGTATAATGCCTGGAATATCATCATTATTGCCCCTTTTCCATGAGAAAGCCGCAACTGTTGCCATGATGAGACACGGTATGACTATTATTCGGGAGACTATTTCTGTATGCAATCCTGGACAGATACCTGTAATGGTTGTTGATCAGCCACTGTTTGCCTTAGCAAAGCAAATCCAATGGCGCTGGCCAAACTTGTTTGGAGAATCCTCATATGTTGTCATGTTAGGTGGCTTGCATATTGAGATAGCTTGTTGGCGAATGGTGGGAGATCTACTTGAAGATTCGGGGTGGACAGGTATTTTAACCGAGGCCGATATAGCTTCCTCGGGAACAGCTGACTCTTTCATTCACGCCTCGCATGTAACAAAAACAAGACACGCTCATCAAGTAACGGCTTTGTCACTTTCTAAGTTACAAAAAGAGGCATTTGAAACACATCAAGGAGTTTTTGATGAAGATGCATTTTCCTCCTGGAAATCTGATATGGCCAGAAAGGTGCCCATGTTCAAGTTTTGGAATCTCATTTTGGATTTGGAACTTTTGGTATTGACTTTTGTGAGGTCGCACCGTGAAAGAAACTTCAATTTGTATATCGAAACTATGGAAAAGTTAGCCCCAATGTTCTTCGCACTAGACCATACAAATTACGCCCGTTGGTTGCCTGTACACATTAGGGATATGAAAGCTTTACCTAATGAAATTGTAGACATCTTTCAATCATGTTGGGTCTTCCAAAACACCAACAAAAGATTCTCTTCTATTCCCCTAGATCAAGCACATGAACAAAATAATAAAATCATTAAAGATGTTGGTGGTGCAATTGGTCTTACTGAAAAACCAAGTGCATTGAAGAAGTGGATGGTGTCGGGTCCCGAACAAGCTAGACTTTTAAATGAGTTTGAGAGCACTTTTATAAACAAGAACCATTCTGTTAATGACACCAGTAGTCACGAGGAAGGTTTGTCAACACAGAAAACCTTCCAAAGACAGGTGAAAAAACTGTGTGCAACCATCAATGCTTTTGGAAACCCGTTTATGGAAGGCTCTGAAGAGCTTATGACAATTGACAGCCATGACTGTGCTGATGACCCTGTAAATCTTACTATCAATACAATTGAGACGACAGGTAAAGCACAGTATGATAAATATGTTCGGCATGTTCTTGTAGATAGAACTCAGTCTGTACGTGCTACAATTACAAAGAATAAACTCCCCCTTTTTAGAACACCACCACTCAAGGTAAATTCTAGGTTAAAAGAGCAAACGATTGAGCTGAAAAGCGATTTCTCCCTTTTCAGTAGACTTTTTATCTCCTGTCAAGTTCGAGAAGGAAATCTGGAAGAGTTCTTTTCGCATGAGAATCATCCATGGCCACCATCACTATCTCAACATGGGAAGCTTCTTCTTCCAAGCAATAAATCCGAGTTGCTCGATTGTCTAGCTCCTTCTAGTAGCGCCGATCCACCTCAATGTGATGCAAAGGTATTTGATGGTGCTGCACATACATTCGGAGAGTACGCAAATAATGTGTTTATACCTTGGACGCTCCGACAACTTCAGGATCAAAATAGGATAGATATTGTCTGGGATTCATACTTGACTGATAGCCTTAAAAACACTACAAGACAGAAACGTGGTAGTGGTTCGAGAAGAAAAGTATCAACTCAAACAAAGTTACCTGCAAACTTTCAATCTTTCTTGCGTGATTCAAAAAACAAAGAGGAATTGTTCGCTCTCTTAAGTGATACTGTATCATCATTCAGTTATCAACCGGACAAACAAGTTTATATAACTTCTGGAAAGTCTGTTATTGCTAGGGGGTGCGCTGAACCCATGATAGAGTCGGACCATGAAGAGGCAGACACACGAATGTGTTTGCATGTCCTTGATGCTCTTAAAAAGGGTGCTTCGAAGATAATGATAAGTACAGTCGACACAGATGTTGTCATAATTCTTGTTGGAATATTTTCCTATCTTGAAAGCCTACATGCGGGTCTTGACATATGGATTGAATTCGGTAAAGGAAAACATTTGAGATATTATCAAGTAAATTCAATCTTTAATGCTCTAGGAAGTGACCTTTCAAGAGCTCTTCCATTTTTTCATGCATTGACGGGTTGTGATACAACATCTCATTTTGCAGGCAAAGGCAAAAGATCTTCTTGGAAGTCATTGAAAGCATACCCAGCAGTGATCGGTGCACTGAAACTCGAAAATCTATTTCTTCCTTTAGAAGTTGGGTCACATTCATTCCATTTGTTGGAGAGATACGTGTGTGTTCTGTATGACCACACAACAGAGCACACACTTGTAAACGATCTTCGACAAGATTTATTTGCACAAGGAAAGAACGTCAAGATGATGCAAAGTTTGCCACCGACACAGGATGCCCTCTGTTTACACGTGAATAGGAGTTTGTACCAGGCCAGTATCTGGTTAAGCTGTTTAGAGTCGAGGCAAAACGTCCCTTCCCCAGAAGCATTTGGATGGTTAAAGGCTGGCGATAATTGGAAGCCGGTTTGGACAACATTACCAGAAGCAGCAAAGAGTTGTAGAGAGTTGATAAGATGCGGCTGCAAAGCACTTCCAATTTGCATGAGAAATTGCGTTTGTAAAAACCACCGACTTCCATGTACATCACTTTGCAAATGCAGTGGAAATTGTAGGCAATCAGTGTAAAAAAGAAAGCAAATCTTAACACCGATCTAATCATTAGATGAAAGACCCATCAATAATTTGGTGTGTACCGCTTTTTAACATATATGGTCATTTCACGGCGATCAGCGCACCTACTATGCTTTCCTGACTTTCTCACACCAGTACTCAAACTAGATCTTTCCATGTCGCTGACTACATACTCACATGGCCAAAGAATCTTGGATGAGTGGCGAATTCTATTGTCGGAAAGATTTGTTTGTTTGTATATGGTTTCACATCGTGTCAACAGCATGTCATATTGCGATGCCCGGCTCAAAGTTGTGGAGGAATTAAGACCCCATTTGCTGAACTGCCAACAAGGGCTCGATCAAGCATTTTGGTAGAACCACCCGGCTACCAACCCCATAAACGAATTGACAGCGCCCTGATTTGAACCACCAGAGAGGGTCTGTGTGATCACAAGTTCTGTACTCTAACCACTAGGCCACGGATGACCCTTGTCGGAAAGTAGTTTCCTTGACCGAGTATCGAACCCAAGACCTCCACTGTTTCGTAATTCACAACGCATCAGGAATTTTCAGTTATATTACTATGTCCAGTTCATTATTGATCGGGGTATCTATTAGAGAACTAACGACCTTCCGCAAATTTATCAGTGAACTTCCCCTTATATATGACCAGGTCAAGATTCAAACCCAACGGTTGAGTTAACTATCGAATTTAAGCCATTCTATCAACGCGGCCATGTGGCAATGGATGCATACGAATTTATCATTTCAGGTCTTTAATTTTTTGAAAATTGGATGAAATGCACACACAAACAAGATAAGCTAATACACGAGCAAATAGGTTTCATTATCAAGAATCCCATATTGACCGGCTCAAATATGGCGAGGAAATGTCTTCCAGGGGCCCTAAATGATATATAGTTGTCCATTCATATAGAAAACGCCAAATTCCGTATGTTTCCACGTCTTAGTTTAGCCGTACAGTTGTTAAATCCGAAAAAATCATATAGAAAGGAAGAGTAGTCGGATGGTACATCTATCCGAATATTCATACATGTATAAAAAATGATATAGGACCTGAAAATCGGGCACAGTTGGTTTTTCTGATTCAGATCATCGATATAAACATATTTACAAAGTTTCACACTTTAGTCCGGATGAAAAACATTAAACCCCTAACAGACTAGACTATAAGGGGAAATCTCACAGCTGACTTTAGGAAAGTTATAGGATTTTGTCCAAATTCTCATATCATCCCTCTGATGTTTAAGAAATCTTCCTCTATGTATGCTATTTGGTTCACAATAGTCTTTTACTCATAAAGTCGTTGTTGCCTACAAAAATCAGACCCTCTTGATCAAACATTTGGGGTTCATTGACTTTGCTTGTCTGGTTGTTTGTCTTTTTTTCCCTCTATCAAATTTTGCCTTGTTTAAAGATATGTCAATAATACCTAACCACCATCCATTTTAGGGCGCATATTCAAGGTCAAGGTTATTGTCACAGGGTAATCTTATCCTTCTTACTTTAATGGAAAATAGATTTTGTTTGGGCATAACAGTTTAGGCATAACAGTTTGGGCATAACAGTTTGGGCATAACAGTTTCCTACAACAGATTATTTTAACCCTTGAAGTGCCAGAACTGACTTCATGCTTATGCAAACAGGTTAAATCATATGCCAGCCTATTTGGCGACTGGCCTGTGATCTAACCTGTTTGCTTCTCTGAGTATCTTTCTTCATCAACATTAAGCAGATATTTAAGGTTTTGGAAATCAGGCAACACAACAATCTATCCTTAACCCTTTCCCAAACAACAAATTTTCGACTGTCCCGAATTGAAAGAGTTTGCAGACAACATTTCAAAATGTGATGAAATTGAACAATATTCTTCAGAAAGAGCAGAAAACCTTGTGAGATAAGGAAAAATTTCTCATCACGAGCAATTTCTCCTGTTATCACAATGTTTTCTAAAGTCGTCTGCAACAAAGTCGTGAAATGTCGTTATTTTTTGGGAAAGGGTTAAAACAATACCCAGTTTGCTAAAGGTTAACTGTGGGTACAAAATGCATTCTTTTCAATTACAGGTGGACCAAGCCCATGTCGCTTTAGTCCAAAAATCTCTCGGACGCGACGGATCAGGAAAACTATGTATCAGGCTCAACAAAGTGGAGGTACTCCTGAACACTTGAGTAGAGGTAGCTCTACTTATACATATAGTAAGATTATGTACTGTTGTGGTCTTATGTTGTGTGCTTGTCTAGAGGTAGCTGTATTTATACATGTTAGGATTATGTTCTGTTGTGGTCTTGTATTCTTTGGTAGTGTAGAGATAGCACTAATTATTAACTAATGCATTTAGTAAGATTATTTCCTGTTGTGGTCTTGTATTGTGTAGTTGAGTAGAGCTATCTCTACCTATTGCTTTAGTAAGATTATGTTCTGTTGTGGTCCTGTGTTGTGTAGTTGAGTAGAGCTATCTCTACCTATTGCTTTAGTAAGATTATGTTCTGTTGTGGTCCTGTGTTGTGTAGTTGAGTAGAGCTATCTCTACCTATTGCTTTAGTAAGATTATGTTCTGTTGTGGTTCTGTGTTGTGTAGTTGAGTATAGCTATCTCTACCTATTGCTTTAGTAAGATTATGTTTTGTTGTGGTTCTGTGTTGTGTAGTTGAGTAGAGCTATCTCTACCTATTGCTTTAGTAAGATTATGTTCTGTTGTGGTTCTGTGTTGTGTAGCTGAGTAGAGCTATCTCTACCTATTGCTTTAGTAAGATTATGTTCTGTTGTGGTCCTGTGTTGTGTAGTTGAGTAGAGCTATCTCTACCTATTGCTTTAGTAAGATTATGTTCTGTTGTGGTCTTGTTGTGTAGTTGAGTAGAGCTATCTCTACCTATTGCTTTAGTAAGATTATGTGGTCTTGAGTAGAGTATTGCTTTAGTAAGATTATGTTCTGTTGTGGTCCTGTGTTGTGTAGTTGAGTAGAGCTATCTCTACCTATTGCTTTAGTAAGATTATGTTCTGTTGTGGTCCTGTGTTGTGTAGTTGAGTAGAGCTATCTCTACCTATTGCTTTAGTAAGATTATGTTCTGTTGTGGTCCTGTGTTGTGTAGTTGAGTAGAGCTATCTCTACCTATTGCTTTAGTAAGATTATGTTCTGTTGTGGTTCTGTGTTGTGTAGTTGAGTATAGCTATCTCTACCTATTGCTTTAGTAAGATTATGTTTTGTTGTGGTTCTGTGTTGTGTAGTTGAGTAGAGCTATCTCTACCTATTGCTTTAGTAAGATTATGTTCTGTTGTGGTTCTGTGTTGTGTAGTTGAGTAGAGCTATCTCTACCTATTGCTTTAGTAAGATTATGTTCTGTTGTGGTCCTGTGTTGTGTAGTTGAGTAGAGCTATCTCTACCTATTGCTTTAGTAAGATTATGTTCTGTTGTGGTCTTGTATTGTGTAGTTGAGTAGAGCTATCTCTACCTATTGCTTTAGTAAGATTATGTTCTGTTGTGGTCTTGTATTGTGTAGTTGAGTAGAGCTATCTCTACCTATTGCTTTAGTACAATTATGTTCTGTTGTGGTCCTGTGTTGTGTAGTTGAGTAGAGCTATCTCTACTTATATATGTAGGAGACTTTTAAGAAAAAGTAGAGGCATAACTGCATATAAGGAGCCATTTTTCTGAGGTTTTTTTGTGTGTTATAGATGGATCTGGACTTAAAGATATATTTAGACTGTTCTGCATTTACAAGTTTCTTAATAAAACAATTATATTGTGATAGATTAGATAGATTTCTACTTATGCATTTTCAGATCATGCACCTTTGTGTTCTTATGTTGTGTTATAGATTACTAGTAGCTTGAATATCAATTACGTTTGATCATAATATATTATGATGATATGCTGGTGTAGTTTATCTGTTATGTATAGAAAATATTGTCCTGCTGTAGCTCTATGTTGTACTGAGTAGACATGTTGTGCTACGCTATAATGTTGCCATAAATAAGGAACATTTGTGATTTCTGATGCTGTAAATGCACATGCACTTGTTAAGATTATTATTTACTGTGTTATTGTTTTCTGTTATGTATAATATGTTAACCTATTTTCATGCATGCTTAGTAAACTGAGAAAACATAATCTTTATGAGTATCTTTGTGACAGGTTGTAGATGTTTTATTGCTATTCAGTAAGACTATCATAAGTGCAGGTAAGTTACCAAGGCAATGTACCCGGTAACAAATGTTTTATCAGTCATAATGAAGATTATCCCTATCAGTCATTTGTGTTTAGATTTGTATAATATCATATTATATTATTATATAAATATATGTATTAGATTTGTACAAAGGTTTAGATTTGTATAATATCATATTATATTATTATATAAATATATGTGTTACTGGTAGATTTGTACAAATGTTCAGATTTGTTCAATATCATATTATATTATTATTATATAAATATATGTATTAGATTTGTACAAATGTTTAGATTTGTATAATATCATATATTATATAAATATATGTATTAGATTTGTACAAATGTTTAGATTTGTATAATATCATATTATATTATCATATAAATATATGTATTACCAGTAGATTTGTACAAATGTTTAGATTTGTATAATATCATATTATATTATTATATAAATATATGTATTAGATTTGTACAAATATTTAGATTTGTTTAATATCATATTGTATTATTATATAGATATATATATTTGAAGGAATATATTCTGCAATGTATGCCATCATGATGGCAAACAATACAAACAGCACTACTGCAGGTATGTATATTTCATCTTATGTGTTCAAGAGAGCCTCATGGGAGATAAGCAACAGTTTACATCCTCTTTGAAGGTGCTTGTTCGCAGATGTGAGGAAATTTGGAAGTTAAAAATCAATTTCTCTAAATCTGCACAACAGCTATACAAATAACAGTAAAATGATATCGCTTATAATTCTTTAAAATGTGAACAATGAACCAATATGTATTTTAATCCAAAAGCGTGAAACCGCTTTTGAGATCTACGGCATGAAAATTGTACATATTTAGATAAATTGATGCTTCCTGAATAAATAATCTTTTAAATAAATATGTTTAATTATATATCAAACAGCAGTACAAAAATTATTCTTTTAACAACATTTTATTTTAACATTCAAATTTCCTCCTTTTGTGAACAAGCACCTTCAAATAAAGTATATAATTATCACGATTATTGGTATAATACTGTATTCCAGATTATGATCCAGAGGACATTCCTACATATGAAGAGGTGGATCTATATCAGCCATTGACAGGTTTATTCCGTCCAGTAGTCATTATTGGTCAGTCATTAACCTTAACCCTTTCCCAAGCAACAAATTTTCGACTGTCCAAAATTGAAAGAGTTAGACGACTTTAGAAAACATTGTGGGAAAAGGAGAAATTGCTCGTTACGAGCAATTTCTCTTTTTTCCACCTAGGTTTTGTGCTCTTTCCGAAGAAAATTGTTCAATTTCATCACATTTTGAAATGTCGTCTGCAAACTCTTTCAATTTGGGACAGTCAAAAATTTGTTGTTTGGGAAAGGGTTAACCTGTATGTTGTTGCAGAGGTGGAATGTACACCTTGAATAGGAAAGATTGTGAATTTATGCCTTGGCTTGACTATACAGTACCTAAGACCAATATACTATAGTAGTTACAACCTACAAATGGAAAGTAATTTTCAAGTCATTAAGGTAAGCCTAATAACTATCAATCTATCTTCCCTTACGGGGACTTAGACATTTGTTGTTGGAGGCCTACCAGTACTAGGCTAGGATATGTGTTTCGCCCAAGGCTAGGATATGTGTTTCGCCCAAGGCTAGGATATGTGTTTCGCCCAAGAACACTCTACAGTGAAAAACATCGAACCCGCCCCACCCGGTCTCTAGTCCCGCCGCTATCCACTACACAACCGCAGATCAAGGATCCAAACAGGATTAGTGAGAAATTGCCAGACACAATATCTTCAAGTATCACACTAAAATCTTAAAAATGTCATAAATATTCAATTCATTTCAATGTGATGTAGCAGAAGATGATTCATAGACTTCAATAAAATCATCAAGTAATACACTTTGGTGTACTTTTCTTTATGGTTTAATCAGAGGTTCAGATAATTCATGTTTTAATTTATGTTTTATCCTTGCTAGCCTCTTTATTCATCTCTTAAACCTTTGTTGTTGGTACCAGTACTCATGAGAATTGCCTTGTAAGTATCTTATGTGCCAATGCTAAGCATACAATGCAGTGTTTAAGATTTTGAAGAACTATTTATTATCCCTTTCCCAAACAATAACGACTTTTGACCACTTTGTTGCAGACGACTTTAGAAAACATTGTGGGAAAAGGAGAAATTGTTCATGACATTTTGATATGTCGTCTGCAATTTTTTTTAATTTGGGACAGTCGAAAATTTGTTGTTTGGGAAAGGGTTAATGTACAATGACCTCAAGAAGTTGTAATTCAACAGTGCTGTCACCCCTAATGCACCTTTTAAGACCTCTGGTTTAAAGCTTAGAATGCTGGGTAATTTTCTAAGGATAGATTTTTGTGTCGTCTGCTTTCCAAAACCTTAAAAATCTATTTAATTTTGTTTGGGAAAGGTACTTTGAGTAGCAAACAGGTTTTAACTTAGGCCAGCCACCAATTGACTTGGCAGCTGGCCTGGATCTAACCTGTTCGCATAAGAATTAAGTTGGTCCCTGCACTATAAGGGTTAAGAACATTGTTTGTGAAGAGTTTACAAGTTGTTAATGTTTGTTTGTTTCAGGGCCTCCTGGCATTGGTAGAAATGAACTCAAACGACGAATCATCTCATTTGCTCCGGAGCGCTTTCAGGAAATTGTTCCTTGTTAGTAAGCAAGTCACTTTTTATCACATGTTGGCAAATTTAACTAGTAATGGATGAATGAAATGTATTTTCAGAAGACTACATTGTGACAAAATGGTATTTTTGATGGTTCAATGCAAGTCAAGTGTTGCTTTTTTTTTTGACCAGTCACAAAATGCTGTGTGATGAAATAGGTCTATTCATTAAGATTTTCCGCTTTGTTGAAGCAGATTTATGGAAATGATTAATTTTACTTATTTTTCTACCTAGATTTTACTCCTCTCCAAAGAATTATTGTTATCAAATTTCATTGGTACCTGAATTAAACTTGCTTACTTTTTTAGGTAAAGCTATTCAACTTTAGAAAAAAGAGTTATTTCAAGTTTGAAGAAAAGCTGAAATTATTTCATTTCAATATTCAATATGGTAAAAAACAATGTAAGAGGTAATCAGGAGTATATCCCTATTTCAGAATTATTAAAACATCTTTTCTTAAAGGCGCATGAAAGGAGATGAGTACAGATAAATTACTGAAAAAATATACCGGTATATTTTATTATGTTCATAAAAGTCATGAAAATTAGTTTATGAATGCTATAACACCCTATTTAATAAACTCCTTTAATTAACATAAGTTATTTTTGCTTTAAATAGAGTTGTTTCCAATTCAATCATGTTTATCAACAATCTGTTTGTTTACATATTCAAAATAACGAATTCTAACAAATTGGTTGGTTAAAAAATTTGTCTATCACGTGACTAGGTCAGAGGTAAAGAATCATGGCTTTTACATTTAAACTGTGCTGATGGGGTTTTTTGGTGATAACTATTTGAATCTGACCAAAAGTTTACCAAATAATACAGTCCTGCATTGAACCCCCAATATAGAGTGACTGAATGGTCTTTATTAAGCCTCCTTCACAATCAATATAAAACAAATCAAACAAAGAAACAAACAAGTAGCGAAAGAAAGATGCATTGAACCCCAATATGTATTATATAGAAGAAGAAAAGCTATTTTGTATTCTGTAGATACCAGCAGAAAACGTAAATCTCATGAACAGGACTCAAGGGACTATCATTTTGTACCCAGGGAAGAAATGGAGAGGGGCATTGTTAATCATAGGTAAGGAGTTGGGTTAAAACCATATTAACCCTTTACCAAATGACAAATTATCTATTGGGGGTTCTCCATGTCTGACATCTTTTAACCCATAACCAAACACCGAATTTTATACTGTCCCAAATGCAAAGAGTTTGCAGATGATATTTCAAAATGTGATGAAATTGAAAAATTAATTCTTCTTGTAGGGTAGAAAACATTGTGGGAAAAGAAGAAATTGCTTTTTCAGAGTAATTTCTCTTATTTCCACCATGGTTTCCAAAGTCATCTGCAACAAATTGGTCAAATGTTGTTATTGTTTGGTTGTGGGTTAAGGGATGTTATTCTAGCTACATGTTGTTAAAACTATATTCAGGGAAATAATTAATCATAGGTTAGGAAATTTGTTTTAAGCTTTATTCAAGGACATCACTTAAGCTTTGCTAAATTACAGAACATTTACTTGCCCAGTCTATATTTCTTAGATAAGCTGAATATTATGACTGAAATGTCCATTGAAACTGTTTACCAAACGCCAAATTTTCGAGTGTCCCAAATTGAAAGTTTGCAGACGACATTTCAAAATGTGATAAGATTTGAAAATTATCTTCTGAAAGGGCAGAAAACATTTTGGGAAAAGGTAAAATGCTGTGGGCAATTTTTATCTTTTCCTACGTTTTCCTGAGTCGTCAGCAAATGAGTGCTTAAATGTCGTTATTGTTTGGTAATGGGTTGAGAAGTTACAAAAATCAGTTAGAATGAATGCCATTTTCAATTCCATGGAATCAAAATTTTGTTAGGGTTTTTTCTAAATATTTGGTCTTTCACAAGAAGTAGTTTACTGACTGATTAGCCCTTTCCCAGCAACAAATTTTCGACTGTCCAAAATTGAAAGAGTTTGCAGACGACATTTCAAAATGTGATAAAATTGAAAAATATTCTTCAGATAGAGCTAAAAACTTTGTGAGAAAAGGAGAAATTGCCCTTAGTGAGCAATTTCTCCTTTTCCCACAATGTTTTTTCAGAGTCGTCTGCAACAAAGTCGTCAAATGTCGTTATTGTTTGGGAAAGGGTTAAGCTATTGCTAAATGATCACAATGGTTTCTCTTGTCATGTGACAAACTGCCAGATAAACTTGAAGTTATTGATATGTAGAAAAATAATGTGTCATCGATGTGCTTGTAAAGTATTTGAAACTCTTTGTGAAAATATTCAGTCATCTTAACCCTTTCCCAAACAACAAATTTTCGACTGTCCTAAATTGAAAGTTTGCAGACGACATTTCAAAATGTTATGAAATTGAAAAATATTCTTCAGGTAGAGCTGAAAACTTTGTGAGAAAAGGAGAAATTGCCCTTAGCGAGCAATTTCTCCTTTTCCCACAATGTTTTCCATAGTCGTCTGCAACAAAGTGGTTAAATGTCGTCATTGTTTGATAATGGGTTAAAGGCAAATGTCTTCATTGTTTGATAATGGGTTAAAGGCAAATGTCGTCACTGTTTGATAATGGGTTAAAGGCAAATGTCTTCATTGTTTGATAATGGGTTAAAGGCAAATGTCTTCATTGTTTGATAATGGGTTAAAGGCAAATGTCTTCATTGTTTGATAATGGGTTAAAGGCAAATGTCTTTATTGTTTGATAATGGGTTAAAGGCAAATGTCTTTATTGTTTGATAATGGGTTAAAGGCAAATGTCTTCATTGTTTGATAATGGGTTAAAGGCAAATGTCTTCATTGTTTGATAATGGGTTCAAGGCAAATGTCGTCATTGTTTGATAATGGGTTTAAGGCAAATGTCTTCATTGTGTGATAATGGGTTAAAGGCAAATGTCTTCATTGTTTGATTATGGGTTCAAGGCAAATGTCTTCATTGTTTGTTAATGGGTTAAAGGCTGTACATTTACTGTAAAACCCAAGCAGTAACCTTACAGGCTGGCACAACACCTATATATGCGAATAATTAGATAGAAGAATTAAATAAGAAGGTTAATGATCTTGAACAGATTAAACTTATACTCAACTAGCTATAACCGGAATATTATTTAGTGTGCATGTTTGAATTTTAGGATATAACTTTTGGCTCAAACTGAATCCAAATGAAATTTGATGACAACAGGTATCAAAGCATTTTTTTGCAATTTGATTCTTTTTCTCAATTTTGCTTGAATCTTTTCCAAAAAGTGCATATGTTTGTATTTAACTTATAAATGAAGAACAAAGTTTACAGAACTAATGATCATCATTTATTTTAGGTTTGTTGAGTTTGGAGAATTCAAAGGTAATCTGTATGGAACCAGTTATGCCTCAATACGAACTGTGATACACTCGGGGAAAATTTGTCTCCTAACACCTCATACACAGGTATGTAAATACAGGGGCGTGACCACTTCGATTGCTGGGTAATTTTCTAGAAATAGATTGTTGTGTTGTCTGCTTTCCAAAATCTTTAATATCTGCTTTATTTTGTTGAGAAAAGATACTCAGATAACAAACAGGTTAGATCATAGGCTAGCAGCCAATTTACTTGGCAGCTGACCTGGATCTAGTAAATTGGTGGCTGGCCTGTGATCTAACCAGTTTGCAGAAGCATAAAGTCTGTTTCAGCACTGGCAGGGTTAACACTGAAGATTGATAGATATTCTTCATGATTATCATATAGATATATGTCTTCACACACAAGTCTATACCCTTTCCTAAACAACCAATTTTCAACTGTCCCAAATTGAATGAGTTTGCAGACAACATTTCAAAATGTGATGAAATTGGAAAATAATCTTCTGATAGGGCAGAAAACATTGTGGGAAAAGGAAAAATTGCTAGTCATGAACAATTTCTCCTTTTCCCACAATGTTTTTTTTAAAGTCGTCTGCAACAAAATGGTCAAAGTCGTCTGCAACAAAATGGTCAAATGTTGTTACTGTTTGGGAAAGGGTTAAGTTGACACAGTACCAACATACAATTTTATTCACCGTTATGAACTTACACATGAACAATGGTCTTACATGTTCAATGAATACAGTATATGGTAGAAGGCCTGCAGAAGACTGCCACTTATTTTAGTACCTTTTGCTGTGTGGTGATTGTTAAAAGGCTTTATTACACTAAGCTGTTTTGAAGAAAAAGGTTTTTCCATGGGATTTTCTTTTGGCATTCACTGAAAATTTAGACATCACACTTCATTTTACTTCATTTTACTACAGTTATGTTGTTATCTCTAATCATGACCTGCAGGTACCCTTTTCTCTACTTTCTTAACCCATTACCAAACAATAACGATATTTGACCAGATTGTTGCAGGCAACTCTGGAAAACCTTGTGGGAAAAGGAGAAATTGCTTTTAACGAGCAATTTCCCCTTTTCCCACAATGTTTTCTGCCCTATTAGATGATTATTTTTCAATCTCATCTGATTCTTAAATGTTTTCTGCAAACTCTTTCAATTTGGGACAGTCGAAAAATTTGGCATTTTGGAAAGGGTTAATACCCAAAACACCATGGTGGGTTTTTTATTTCTATGATAATTATATTTTTCTTCATGAGTGTGAACATACATTAATGTTTGCAGATATTTGGAATGAATTTGAGATGATTTTTTCAATTCATTGTATGCTAAAGTATATAAAAAGATCATAATGATTTATAAGGTTAAGGTTTATAATGATAACAAAGAGATAGTGATTTACAAGTGTCTAATTTTGTCCTGTTTTCAGTCATTAAAGCTGCTTCGTTCTGCTGAAATCAAACCCTATATCATCTACATAAAACCTCCGCATCTGGAAGTTTTACGAATGACGAGAAAAATGTCTCAAGCAAGACGAACACTGGATAGCGGGGAGACAAGACTATTTACGGTAAAACATCATAACAAACTTCTCTATCCCTTTCATTACAGTACATTGTAATAATATACTTTATTTAGAGAGGCTTAACCCTTTCCCAAACAACAAATTTTGGACTGTCCCAAATTGAAAGAGTTTGCAGACGACATTCAATATGTGATGAAATTGGACAATAATCTTCTGATAGGGCAGAAAACATTGTTGGTAAAGGAGAAATTGCTCGTTATGAGCAATGTCTCCTTTTCCCACAATGTTTTCTAAAGTCGTCTGCAACAAAGTGGTCAAATGTTGTTATTGTTTGGGAAAGGGTTAAATTCATTTTGCTTTTACAGTAAGACTGCTGCTTATCTAAGATGAGGCCATCTGAAACATTCAAAATACATGTATGTGTTAAGCTTTATATATAGGTTATCTTTTATAGCTCATATCATTCTTAAATGATGAGGTTTTATTCCAAGCGGGGTAATCATGTAGTTTTGGCAAATGACAGTATAGCAATATTGGTTCTTTCTCTCAATTAGACTTTATTGCTTTAACCCTTTACCAAACACCAAATTTTTGACTGTCACAAATTGAATGAGTTTGCAGACGACATTTTAAAATGTGATGAAATTGAAAAATTATAGGGCAGAAAACATCGTGAAAAAAGGAGAAATTACTCGTTGCGAGCATTTTCTCCTTATCCCACAATATTTTCTAAAGTCGTCTGCAACAAAGTGGTCAAATGTTGTTATTGTTTGGGAAAGGGATAATTAGTAACCCCTACAGTGCTGGAATGGAGTTTATGCTTATGAAAACAGTTTAGATCCTGGCCAGCTGCCAAGTAAATTGGCAGCTGGCCTATTATCTAAACTATGCTACTCTGAGCATCCTTCCTCATTCAAGTTCAGCAGATATATAAGGTTTTGGAAAGCAGACAACACAAAAATCTATTTTAAGAAAATTACCAAGCATTCTAATGGTTAAATACCATTTGACCTAGTAGGCTCTTCAAAGTCTGCAGTGGTATGTACTTCATTGATATAAAGGCATTAACCCATTACCAAACAATAACGACATTTGACCAGTTTGTTGCAGACAACTTTAAAAAACATTGAGGTAAAAGGAGAAATTGCTCGTGACGAGCAATTTTTTCCTTTTCCCACAATGCTTTGTGACCTTTTAGAAGATTATTTTCAAATTTTATCACATATTTAAATGTCGTCTGGCAATAAATCTGCAAACTCTTTCAATTTGGGACAGTCGAAAATTTTGTATTTGGGCAAGGGTTAATCCATTCTAAGCTTTGATATTATGTTTTGTTTGCAGGAGGAGGATCTGACTGACATGATGAGTATAGGGGCGCGTATTGAACAAAAGTACTGGCATTACTTTGATGCCGTCATTGTCAATGATGATATCGTGAAGGCTTCCAAACAACTTTACTCTGTGATTTTAGAACTGGAATCAAAGCCACAGTGGGTACCAATAACATGGCTTCAATGATTGGTCGTTATACACTGCCCAACTCGAATAAACCCGCCTATGGGTATTGATCACATCGGTGCAATAAACTGTATTGCCTGACTTAAATCAAATTCCAATACAAGTGACTTTATCAAGTTTAGTAATTTGGTAAATCTATATTGCCTAACCGAAATAAAAGAATTGAATGGCAAGTTTTTTACAAACAAACCGTAATTCTTTGTAACATGGTATCATTGTCCAACTTGAGGATAACTGGAAGGTTCACAATGCAAGAAAATTGTTAATCATTCACTTTCGTGACTGAATCAATGATCTTTTTTTATAGCTGTGCTCTTCTCTTGACTCAAACAGATTGATATGCAAGCCTTACTAGGAAACTGATTGGCTAACTAAGTAAACAGGAAGCTTGACACGGTCACGAGTATCAGACAGAAGCTTCCCATAATTATATACTTTCAGAATTTTTATGACATTATTGTCATATGGTTCATATTCTCTTACCAATTGAGCTCATGTGGGAAAGTAGTAAGTTACTTGGTATGTATGTTGTGAAGAACAGGTGAGAATAGATCAGGGTACCGTTTTACTAAACAGTTTACGCTTAAGACTTGCGTAAGTCTTAAACAACAATTCCTCTTATTTCAATATTTGGCTACGCTTCCAATGGTGTGTCACATTGCAGTATTGTACTTTCATTGAAGATACTATCCATGTTTATCAGTTATGACTTGCACAAATATTTTCCTCAAGTTGTTTAGTAAAACGGTACCCTGCAGGAGCATATTTTCCTTAAGTTGTTTAGTAACACGGTACCCTGCAGGAGCATATTTTCCTTAAGTTGTTTAGTAAAACGGTACCCTGCAGGAGCATATTTTCCTTAAGTTGTTTAGTAAAACGGTACCCTGCAGGAGCATGAATATACATGCTCTTCTCATGATATGACAGTCAAGGGTTTAGTGCAACACTATAGTAAGAGCTTCATGTTAGTGAAGTACTCTCTATAGTCTTGCATTGGACCCTCAAAATGCTGTCAAAAACTTAATAGAATGTAATTCCAGCCCAATTCAAGTTCTGTGATTTTCATCTACTTTTATAACATCATGCAGGGTACCGTTTTACTTAACAACTTAAGGAGAATGTTTGCACAAGTCATAACTGATAACCATGAATAGTATCTTCAATGAAAGTACAATGTTGCAATGTGACACGTCGTTGGAAGCGTCTCGGAGAGAGGATTCCAAAGATGTGTTACTAGACAATATTGCTTCGCCCAATATTGAAATAAAAGTAATTGTTGTTTTAGGCTTACGCAAATCTTAAGCGTTAACTGTTAAGTTAAACGGTACCAAGAACCCTGGCTAGTTCCCCCAGTGGTGCATCATCCAATAAGTTACTTTGAAAAGTCATCACCAAGGTTGAGAGCATAATTATTGAGGGGAAGATGCAAGACTACACAGTCCTTAACCCTTAAAATGCTGGATAATTTTCTATAAATAGATTTTTGTGTACTCCACTTTCCAAAACCTTAAATATCTGCTTAATTTTGATGAGGAAAGATACTCAGAGTACCAAACAGGTTATATCACAGGCCAGCATGGATCTAACCTGTTTGCATAAGCATGAAGTCGGTTCCAGCACTGTAAGGATTAACCTTTGTGGAATTGTTGATATAGTATTGCATTGAACCCTCGTGTTGACATTTTTATTGTACTCAAGACAAATGCTAGCTGAAATTGAAGCATCAGTTGAACAAATCACAACAGAGAGTCTCTGGAGACAATGTTTATGGATTTGAATTCAATCATCTAGCAACTTTTAATTCATAAATAATCACTGCTAGTTAGGTTATGTAAAATGGTGGGAGTATTGAGAGTGGTAAAGTCAAGTTATAATAAATTAAACCAATCTTATCTTGTGTTCAAAGTGGTAGGTCACTCGTTCCCTGCTTTACATAATGCAACAAAGGTGTGTACTTAATAAGTACAATCAGGCAATGTAGTGGCACCACAAAATATCAGTGGTTTTAATTATCTTGATCAGCCCTTATGACAATATAACTGAAAACCATGTTAACCCATTATCAAACAATAATGACATTTGACCATTTTGTAGCAGACGACTCCGGAAAACATTGTCGGAAAAGGAGGAATTGCTCCCTAAGAGCAATTTGTCCTTTTCCCACAAGGTTTTCCAGAGTTGTCTGCAATAAACTGGTTAAATGTTATTTTTGTTTGGTAATCATTTCTGAATGATGTCGGGATGCTGGGTTTAAATATTGTCATGAGGCAGGTAACAAATATTGTTGAAGAAGACGAGATTGTAGTTAAAGAGCATTTTCTCTTTTTGCAACAATTTTGTTAAAAGCAGTTTGCAAGAGGCCAATACACAGTAATGTTTTTTATATCAGCATTATAAGTTTGCATGTTTCATTCAAGATTTAGCAATACATGTTTTTTGAAGTTGTTAAATGACGTTTTCATTCATGTTTAAAAATTAAAGATGAAAAAAAGGGATTCTGGTGTCAAATTTTTGTACAGACAGCATTACAAAAAATAAAATTGTATGAAAAAAATAATTTTCATGTTACTGTTTTTATTTTATTCCTTTTTTCTGTTCAACATGGTGATACTTGTATCATTCCAACACTTACAAAGAGGGTGCAGAAAATGAAATAAGCATAATATTTTTTTTTAACCCTTTCCCAAACAACAAATTTTCGACTGTCCCAAATTGAAAGAGTTTGCAGATGACATTTCAAAATGTGATAAAATTGAAAATTATTCTTCAGATAGAGCAGAAAACCTTGTTTTTCAAAGTTGTCTGCAACAAAGTGGTCAAATGTCGTCATTGTTTGGGAAAGGGTTAAATTTAACCATTTTCTATGTTACTGTGTTGTTATCAGGGTTCAGGAAATCGGTGAATCCCAATCGGTCCAAGAAACAGCCCAAAACTCTTCAATACCTCTTTACAAATATAAACAAGCTTATTATATAATTCAACATGGATTGATGTATTTTAGATTTGCAAATATAGCAAAAACCAAATCTGCAAAAAGGGCCTGAAAGCATTGGACAAATATGAGCAAGCTAATTGAATGACTCGACATGGATTGGTGCACTTTACTTAAGCATTGGCGTAGCTTCCTTTAGGCCTGTGCCTACACTTTTATTTCAGGAAGCAATAATAAACCTAAAAAAAAGCAACAATAACGACCCCTATTTCCTGCTTAAACAAAAAATCTATTTTGTGCTCTAAAATACATGCCCAGAACCCACCTGAGCATTTCTTTCCACGGGGAGCATGACATGCCTACACATTCATTTCAGTCGATCTACACCCATTAAGAATAGCAAAAACCAGTAATATGATGCATCTATTTATGAGGGTATTGAACAGTATATGTATACAATAACCTATTTGAAATGTTCTATGCATCATTAGCAGTTGTGTTTGTACTTGCATCAGTATTGTTAACAGTCGTCTGCTCATGTTGCTTTCACATAGAAAAGTCATAAAGTCTCATTTGGGGCAGCAAGTTTATGATTACTGAACTTCATTGTGTTTTCTTATTCGAGATAAAGTCATCATAAGTTTGTTGCGGAGTACTTTTTGAATAACTTTTTAACCCTTTCCTAAACAATAACAACATTTGACCTCTTTGTTGCAGGCGGCTTTATAAAACATTGTGGGTAAAGGAGAAACTGCACTTGACGAGCAATTTTTCCTTTTCCCACAATGTTTTCTGGCCTTTCAGAAGATTATTTTCCAATTTCATCATATTTTGAAATGTTGTCTGCAAACTTTTAATTTGGATGAAATTCAAATTAACTCGAAGCCATTGCTTGAATATTTATAATATAAAGAGCAATAAATGCATAAAAGCTCTATGCAGTCAATTCATTTGTAGATCTTCAAAAATGTCTGTCCATCATTATTTCTTTCAATTTGGTTCCCCAGTACTGTTCTTTATCTCTTTCTTAGTTCTGTTTGGTTCCCTGGTAATGATCACTGTTCCCCATATTTCCTTCATTCTGTCTTTTTCCCTGTTCTCTGTTCACTATCACTTTTCCTCTGATTCTCCAAGTTGTTTTCTATATTGTTCTAAGCTGGAACTCAGTGTTTGTTGATGTGAGTTGAGCAATGATAGAGTTCTGCCCCCAGCAGCCATGTTGAGTATACTAACAAGTTCACCCAAAGCCACCTCTAGAGGGGGTAATTTAGCCAAATCCTTCAACTGTTGCTGTGTCACCAGTTTCCCTCCTACATATCCACCTGTAACAAATAGTTTGTCTATTAATATGTGTTTTACACTGCATTTCAGTCTCTCATGAAAATCCAAATGTTGTCGCCTGTTGTCATATGTTCCTTCTTTTCTAACAATGTTCTCCAGAGTCGTCTGCAACAAACTGGTTAAATGTCGTTATTGTTTGGTAATGGGTTAAGGAATGACATAAAAAGGATGTTTCTTAACTCTTTCCTTCAAATAAACATGTTTAAAAAACCTTAAGCTGAGTTCTCAAAAGAACTTGCTTGTAATGTGAAAGTTCTCATTTAGTCATAACGTCTTCAGTAAACACCATATGAAAGCAAGGATGAACAACATTTCTTATTCTGAAAAAACGTAGTGCATGTTTGCATGTTTTCTCAATAACCGTTCAATATCAATCAAAATCCTCTCAAAGGAAGGAAAAGCAAGACAACAAATTGTTTTTATTTAAAAGTCATAAATGGATGTTTCTTTACGAGCAATTTCTTCTTTTCCCACAATGTTTTCTGCCCTGTCAAAAGATTATTTTTCAATTTCATCACATTTTGAAATGTCTTCTGCTAACTCTTTCAATTTGGTGCAGACGAACATTTTGTGTTTGGTAAAGGCTTAAAAAAACATGTTTAAAGCCTACCTAATACAACAACTTGTGGGTATCTTTTTAACGGTTTCAACAATTCAGCAACTTTTGGCTCTTTACACGTCATGAGAAGATTGTTTTCAATCAACAATGGTTCCAGATTTGCCAGTTTGGTGTCTTTAATTATGTCCCTGAAACAAAAGAAACAAACAATTTGTTAACATCTTTATCACATGTGGACAACATTTCGCCCTCCCTGAGAAACCCTCCTTTTTGTCAATTGTTTTTTTTTTCTCAAATTTTGTCAACTCAAGGGTTCAATGCAGGAATATAGTAAGTGCTTCATGTTTATGAGAAAACATAAAATTATTGTGGAAAAAAAAATTGATTGTTTGCTCAATAAATTTCATATAAACAATCATATCATACCTTTAAACTCCCTCAACAAAAGTCAATGTTCATTTAGAACTTTAAACAGGATAAACTTTGATAAGGATATGTCCAAATTGATTTGATTTTTAACTTACTTTAATACAAAAGCAGCATTTCATTTGTTTTGAATAGTGTTTAATGCCATGTAAACAACTTTCCAGTTATATTTCTGCATTCATGGGTTCACCAGGCTTGGACTGAAGTTTATGTGTGAATGGTTGGAATTCTACAACGGAGTTACAACTCTTTAACGCAGGTGTGGCAAAAATCAGATTTTGATCTACTTTTCGGTAATTGCCACCAGTCTGTGTAACAGTATTATAGCAAATTTAAAAAAAAAAATGCATGTTAAATTGATGGTTCAGTGCAATACTATAGTAACTGAAGCACTTGCTATAGTCTTGCGTTGTACCCTCGAAATAAAGCTTTTGGACTTGCTGGTCCATAAGGACAATAGGTCTTGCCACCCCTGTGGCATCAGACCTTCAATATCTCACCTCATATGTGTATTATTCAAAGGTTCGATCTTGATCTCATCTGGAAAGTAATCTTTCTTTAGCTCTGACAACAATAATCGGCTGACAGGGAGGATATGAGAGATAATGATCAATTCACTTGACCATATACGCTTATCTAACTGGCGAATGAGAAACTCTTCATAGGGGTTTGGCTGAAACAAGAAAGAGATAAAGTTAATTTCAAAAGCTTCTTCCTTAATTGGCCATTTTCCTTAACACTGTCATTAATATATACCCAACTCAAGGCATCTGTAGAAGCTCAAACACACTTATTGCAAAAAAAACCAATTAATCCTTTTGTCACAATGATTTTTCTCACAAAGGACTATGATTAATAAAAAATTGCTGCCTTGTGTTAGATTTCATTTCAACCAGTTACAAAATCTCAATAAAAAAATTGGTTGAACAGAAAAATAATCATAGTACCTAATTTGACATTGAGAGGACTTGCAGAAATTTAGCAACGCATAAAAAAATTCCGCATGAAAGTCTCATGTATTCAAGTATTGCTTGTTATGAGCAATTTCTCCTTTTCCCACAATGTTCTCTGAAGTTGTCTGCAACAAAGTGGTCAAATTTCGTTATTGTTTGAGAAATGGTTAAGCGATTCTGCTGGGCTTAGAATTTGTCCACAGCTCTTTAAATTTGTACACCAGGCAGTCTATTTGCTATTGACATTGTTTGATACATTTTATTTGGTTTAATAACAGTATTTTTTGTTTTTTAATTAAAAAATGAACCTAATAACATACATTTTTGAATGCATATTTAAAAAAAAATTAACAGCTGAAGGCAATACTTGCTATCATCCATACGATTCAAGCACGACAGCGCCTGAAAAAATTTCTTAGATAGACCCTGACACAGTATTATACATCTATACAACTGACATTTAAAACCATTGAGACATATTGACAAAGTTAAGGTAAGAAGTAATTACAATTTCGAAAACAACTAAAGCAGACCAATAAAATCTAGGACTCATTTAACCCTTTCCCAAACGCCAAATTTTCCACCACCCCAAAATTGAAAGAGTTTGCAGACGACATTTCAAAATGTGATGAAATTGCAAAAATAATCCTCAGATAGAGCAGAAAACCTTGTGGGAAAAGAAGAAATTGCTCTAAGTGAGCAATTTCTTCTTTTTCCACAATGTTTTCCAGAGTCATCTGCAACAAAGTGGTTAAATGTCGTCATTGTTTGGTAATGGGTTAACATTCATCTGCATTAGTAGATCCTAATGACTATGTAAACAAGTGTGACCAAAAGCACAGGCATTCTCCTTTTGCCATAAAAAAAATTCCTACCAATTTCACAAAGAAAGCACAATTTTATCCTACTTGATAATTGATGTCTTGCTGTTCCTTTCAATTTGAAACTGTAAAAAAATGAGATAAGAGGGAATGGGTTTGACTTTACCTCTTCCCCAGCATTCACATCTGGGTCGAGACATGACCCTCTTAAAAATGGACGAGGTTTCTCGGGATAAATGGGTTTGATTATTTCTTCAAACACCCTTCTAGGCATTGGTTTAGGTCGTGGATTTTTTGTTTTAAACTTGTGTGTCCTCAGCTGAATGAGTCGCAGGTTCCTCGGTTCTAACATACCTGAAATAACAGAATGAAGTTCTTAGAATGCGGGGTAATTTTCTAAAAATACATCTATGTGTCGTCTGCTTTCCAAAACCTTGAATGTATGATTAATTTTGCTGAGGAATGATAGCCAGAGTAGCAAACAGGTTATATCTCAGGCCAGCGGTCTATTCACTAGGCGGGTGGGCTGGATCTAAACTGTTTGCATAAGCATGAAGTCAGTTCCAGCACTACAAGGGTTAAAAAGTGCCAGACTGTGAGATATAAGTAAAAGTAACGATTTATGATTAAAGTATTTCCTACGCTTTTGTGAAGGGTATACCAAAGACTTCTACCTAGCCTATGACATATAAGGGATGGTAAAGTTGTCCAAAGAACTGCAAACTGGGTAAAATAAATTATATATTATGAAAAAACATGTTAGAATGAAGCAAAACTCCACATTATCATATCAAAATAACTTTGAAATTTCCATGTTAGATTGCCTTATCAGAAAATAAAAGGCAATCTTCACATCAAATTATTTTGACTAAGGCTAACTTAGTCCATCTTATGGACTATCAAAAAGACCTGCACTAGTCAAAATAATTCAACTTGAAGATTGCCTTTTATTTTTTGATGGGGTAATCTTAAGTCACAATTTCGAAGGATCAAAGTAGTGTTAGACTTTTCAAATTCTGATTTTCAGATTTAAAGCACAAAATGGCCAATCAAAGTCAATAGATAAGACAAGATATGCAAATAAACTTATATACCACCACATAATGACATCAATTGCCTTTAAACAATTAAAAAAACACTTAATAGGCTTTTCACATTCCAGTATCTATGCGCTGAGAAAATTTATCGAGAGCAAAAAACTTCCTGAACAATCGCACTCAGCATGTATCTGTCAAAGTCAACCTTTCAAGACAGGCGGATGTCACCAGCGGAATCCCCCAGGGCAGTGTTCTTGGCCCGATCCTGTTCGTTATTTTCATCAACGACTTGCCAAAGGCTGTAAGAAGTGTAGTGCGTATCTTTGCTGACGACACCAAAATGTACGGAAAAGCGACGACAACCGAGGACAGGGTAGAAATTCAGAAAGACATTTTGCAACTTATCGAGGTGGTCTGATGATTGGCAACTCAAGTTTAACACCGACAAGTGTGATGCACCTGGGCCATAACAATATAAGACATGTGTATCACATGTACTACAATGAGGGCATTCAAAGAGATCTGGTAGAATCGGTGATCGAGAAAGACCTTGGTGTTCAAGTGGACAACAAGCTTTCTTTTCACCAGCACATGATGAGTCGGTAAAGAAGGCAAATCGTACACTTGGACTAATTAGATGAACATTCATAAGCAGGGACAAAGCAATAATTGAAAAACTTTACATGACAATGGTTAGTCCAATCCTTGAGTACGGAAACTCAGCAAGGATACACCAGTATGCAGATGACATCGACCGGATAGAGAAGGTACAGCGCAGGGCTACAAAAATGTGTACATCACTCAGGGACTTGTCATATGAAAGTAGACTGAAGGAAATGAAGCTTCCCTCTGTTAATGCTAAGGACATAAATTACTTTAAGTGTAAACTTGATAAACATTGGAGTGGTAGGACCTATAACACAAGATCCACGCATGCGCCAGTTACAATCATAAGAAGACCATGCACAGAGGGGGAGTTACAACTTACAGGCTGTATAGCCTTTATCCTGAAGACCAAGGTATCAAGGTAGGTATCAAGTATCAAGGTATCATCTAGTGTTAATTAAACCTTTCTTACAAAGTTAATTTGCAGAATACAGACATGTTAAGTGCATGGAATTAATCCACAACTGTGAGTAAAATGATTTGTTAATTCACAATAACAATGGAAATATTGGTCTTCGAATGTTGCAACAAATATTTCGTCTACCATTAAAAGAACTGTTGAAAAGTTTGACATGACGGGAGATATTGCCTGATGCTAAATATTTTCTGATCGCTTCAAAATAGCTTGACTAGGAAATAAGGGTGTTCAAAGCTGATGAATATTGCGATGCAAAAATAACGTCGCAAGTGGCCACCATGAATGGTTTGAAAATTAAAAATTTCTCAATATTTTGATAAGTTTATTTTACATGCACATTGGAATGTGGAAAAAACTATTAACCTATTACCAGACAATGACGACATTGCAGACAACATTAGATAACATTGTGGGAAAAGGAGAAATTGCTCTTAAAGAGCAAATTATCCTTTTCCCCACAATGTTTTCTGCCCTATCAGATGGTTATTTTTCAATTACATCACATTTTTAAATGTCGTCTGCAAACTTTGAATTTTGGTCAGTCCAAATTGTGGCTTTTTGGAAAGGGATAAGGCCATAAAAAATAAATTGCTTGTTTAGAGTAACATTTTCGAAATCAGTAGGTAGGGTAGGTAGGGATTTATTTTTATTCATTATTTTTTTTTGAGCTTCAGTTTAAACTTTATTGTGCATATTTCTTGTTAAGGAAAATAATTAAACAGTATAGAACTATTTTCTGACACAGACCAGTATCCATCAAAATGCATTTTCATAAGTTGTCAAATTTAAGCGCCGATAGAAGACACAAATAAACATACGTTTGTCGGATGTTCTCAGTCTATTCAACTTGTAAACTGGTCTGTCAGAAATGCATGAGAAGTTTTAAATGGATATGTTAAAAATACAGCGCAATTTCTTTTCTTCAAATGGTCAAATAAAATCTTTAGGGTAGGCAGGTTTGGCTAGGGGTTACTGGTCAACTCGTACCCTTGTCAACTCGTACCCTTGTTAACTTGTACCCTTTTTGGTTAACTCTTATTTTCTGGGTCAACTCGTACCTATATATACATACTATGAGTTCCTATACTTATATTTACATATGTGATCAATTCACAGTACACAAGTACAAACGAAGAAAGTTTCATGGATACGTAATAATTTCCTCAAATGGTATACGTAAATGGCATAGCATTAACCGTTAATATATTGCTTTGCTTTATTGTTCATTTTCAATCCTATTTGTCAACTGTTTGTGAGGAGAGAAAAAAATGATGTAAGCGTGAAAACTTCAATGAAAGGGATCGCCCTTTATTAGTATAATCATCGTATAATTAAAGGCATGTAATTAAAGAAAGGTAATTAATGATATCACATTGATCAATGTCATTAAGGTAATACCATAATCTTAATGGCAGTATTTTGTGTGCGATTAATTGATTACTAAGCAGACTTTTATTAATCAAAACATCAAAAAGTAAATCCTTTTGATACGGATATTGAGTAGTGCAAATTAGATAATCAGTAAAAAACGATCTGAGAGCTCTTTTGAACGTGCCGCGCCTACAAAATATATATAATCAAGGTTTCATGAAGATAGCCAATACGGAAATATTCCTGTCTGTTTAAATGTTAATTTGCAAACGGATTATACATTTATAATAAGTAAAAAGCGTCAAGTTTGTCTGTGGTTTATTGTGTGGATAGCTTGAATCGTTTTGTGATTGTCTGCTGCTGAAATGTCCGAACACCCATGCATCTCATGTAGGAAAGGAGTGAGTATTTTTTTGATACACAAATGCCGGCATATTAACTTTTTGACATCATAGGTGTGAATAGCTAATTAGCGTTGCACGAGGCATTTGATAAGCTGATCACAGCTAATGGGATTAACGTATCTCGTATTCCGCATCTGTCCATTGTTTTATTTGGTTCCATATAATTGGACGACTTACTGCACATACATTGATCAACAAATTGATAGAAGTATGATACATTATATATGAGGTATGAGTTGACTACAGTACAAGTTGACCAGGGGAACGAGTTAACCAAAAAAGGTTTGAGTCAACCAGGGTACGAGTTGACAAGGGTACGAGTTAACTAGGTAGGGTCGGGTTACCCTAAACAAACAACTTTTTTAAGGCCTAAGCAACTTTTTAATTGTTAAACAGCAATTGATGCCATTATTTGTTGGTATATGGGTTTATTTTACATATCTTGTTTTATCAATTGACTTTGTGCTTTAAATCCTTTATTCGGAATTCAAATTGTCTGAGCCTATTTTGATCCTTCGAAATTTTTACCACAGCAGCAGGGTGGTGAACGCACTGACGCACCACTGTGGTACTGACGACGAAAAGGTTTAACAATAGATTGCCCCATCATGCAAATAAATATAAATCTTCACGTCCAGTTATTTTGACTATCTAAGATATGAGCGTTTTCTAAACCCAGATCATTTAGCTTTTAGATAACGTTGCACAGTTGCCACGCATATTCCACTCCCCAGCAGACGGAAGAAACTATTTCGAATTTCTGTTGATGTCTAAGATATATATCAAACAAATGACTTCATCAATCAACAAGTCAAATGAGAACTAATCCAAGAAAACAAATATATTTACATTTCCTCAGGTGGTGATTCAAGGACGTCGCCATTTTGATTTTTATTGGTTCCTGCGCTAGACATTTTGTGCGCTGGTGAAAAGGATATTATGAAAAGCGAGTACCAGAATCCCTCCAAACGTCTACTTAACTTGAAGATATACCGGACGATATAAATTTACGAAAAACAATAAAGCTTGTAAGTATTGAATCATGCGAATGGACAAGATTTTATCTTTCTAATTTTCCGTGAAGATCAAATTGAAAAAAAATTGCATTATTTCTTCTGATCTTATCCAGAGAATATTTCAAAGCGTATTTGTTTGACAAACATTTTGGCAATTATAAGCGTCCGGTCGACTCAGATCGAAGGTGTTGACAGTTTTTGGATGTTGACAGCTGCAGTTTCCAGTTAAATGTGTCAAACTCTTGTGTTTCTATTGATCGGCCTTCTTAAAACAGAAATATCAGCTGAAGGGAATTTGTTATAGGTATATGTATATTTTGTAGCTACCATCATGTACATAATAAGGTATATTTTATCATAATGACAAATAGATACTTGTACACAGCATCTCTTAACAACCTTTCTTCAATGTGGTCAGGTTTTCTTGGCCTGTTATCACTCTGGCTCCTGGCTTTACTCGACAATGTGTCACCAAGTCTGGTTGACCCCTGATACATATGGATATTGCACACTAGAACGAAAATTTCGCAATGCGGAAATTTGGTTTGAAAAATAAGAGACTATCTGACTGAAAGGAAATCTGTCCGACAACAGAAAATCTTGAATTCACATTGCTCTTATTTTGCTGGCTTAACTACAGATGAATTGCTTGCCTTATGAATGGCAATAGTTCATGATTATTTTTGCCATTCCCATATCAACTGTAATGGTAGTTTCGGTTTAGGTCTAACATATTTTGAAAAGTCTGATATTTATCAGATTACTAAGGAAATTAATGTTGTTCAAAGCAAGATTTACTGCACAGTGATGTTGCTAGTTATCAACAGTTGTGTATTGTTTTCACGGGTTAGGTAAAACAATTGATGTGGACGTAATCATTTAAAACAGTCAATAACTATTTAAAGTTATTTTGATAAGAGTGCTTATTGTCACTGAAACAACTAATGTAGAGAGACTGTACTTAGAAAACATGTTACTTGAAATATTTTGATAGATTATCTGCTTTGTTAGCACTTCTGTTCTGTTTTGATAATACGAAAACATGAGATTCATTAAGTGCTTTGAAAAATGTAACGGTGCATAAAATTTACTAGCAAACATACTAGTAAACATACTAGTATACATACGAGTTAACCAGAGCAAGCTAATTCCGTCAGAAATAACCCAGGGCCATGATAGACCACATTCAACTTATACACCAACCAAATTTCGACCAACCTCCTCCTTATTATATAGAAACATAGGTTTTTGTTAAGAACTTGTTTTTTTATTGACATTAGATGATTTCATTACAGTATTATATTTGTCTGGTTTTCTACTGTATCCAAAACAATTACTCTCATAAAAAACGTTTGAAGCATTTATCTATATTGTTTATACTCCTTCTCCTTAAAGCTGCTTGTTCACGGATTTGAGGAAACTTTGACATTAAAATGAATTTCATTAAAGCAATATAACCGCTCTACTGTTGTATATGACATATTTGAGAATAGCCATTGGAAATAAAATAAGTTGATAATTAAGTATTTAGAGCCTTTATGAGTAAAAATGTATGCAGGTCCAAAAACATTACAACGGTTTTAAAATCCATCACATAATGTCTATACATACTAAGACATATTTGCACATTCTGAATCAATTTTGCGTTCAGTTGCTATTTTTCAATAATTATTTTACCACAAATTAAAAATTGTATAGTTTCATCAACATTTTTAATTTTACTTGCAAATTGTCTCATGTGTGACCAAGCACCTTTAACCCTTTTCCAAACAACAAATTTTCGACTGTCCCAAATTAAAAGACATTGCAGACGACATTTCAAAATGTGATGAAATTTAAAAATATTCTTCAGAAAGAGCAGAAAACTTTGTGGGAAAAGGAAAAATTGCTCGTTACGAGCAATTTTTTCTTTTCCCACAAAGTTTTCTTAAGTCGTCTGCAACAAAGTGGTCAAATGTCGTTATTGTTGGGGAAAGGGTTAAGATTCTATGTTTAGGAGAACTGGGACTGGGTTTTATGTGATGTATAAGCCATTACTAGGGTCACAGAATGTAGCACTATCTTGATTGTATGAAAGTAATGATTAAGATATAATTGATAACTTTTAGTTACCTTTCATGATCATAATGGGCACGCCATTATCCTTGAATAAAAATCTTGATTCTATTTTTCAGAAGATGATACAGCTATAGATAAAAATGGTTCAAAAAGTTATCAGAGAGTGGCTTGCAGAGTACAAGGTGAGCAGTAAAAGATATTTGTACCTTTATTACCATGTCACAAATTTGTATGTTACATATTTTTAACATTTTTGGGATCCAATTCAGTCTGGAATTGGCTTCAAGGCAAAAACAAAGAGTACTAAATTTTACTACAGTTCACAAAAATCATGAAAATATCTTTATGCAATTTCCTCAAAAGATTTAAAAGTAAGTGAAAATATGCGCATTAAAGGGGGGAAAGAGAAATTTCTATCCTTAGGAAGTTACTCCAAAATGAAAGTTTAGCTCTATAATTCATGATACATAGAGAGAAAAACATTATTCCAACTCTCTTTTTCTCATCAGCATGTTATGTTCTTGTTTAAAGTTCAACATTTCTAGATTGAATTCAATAGCACTTCCAAGAGGGGAATTTTTCACATATTTGGGGGGAAAATGTGTACTCTAGAGATAATGGGGCCGAATAACGCCAAATATTTCATCAAAAAAAACAAACACTGCTATCCTTATAGCCCAGAGGTTTTAAGATTAAATATGTTATGTGAACCTATATCACAAATTTATATGTTACATATCTTAACGTTTTTGGGATCCAATACAGTATTTTCCTTTTCAACCTGGAGTTTGCTTCAAGGCAAAACCAGGAGTGCTACTATTTTACTACAGTTATCAAAAATCATGAAAACATCTAAACCCTTTACCAAATGCCAAGTTTTCAACTGTCCCAAATTAAAAGGGTTTGATAGGGCAGAAAACATAGTGGGAAAAGGAGAAATTGCTTGTTAAGAGCAATTTCTCCTTTTCCCACAATGTTTTCCAGGGCCGTCTTCAACAAACTGGTCAAATGTCGTTATTGTTTGGTAATGGGTTAATGCAGTTTCCTCGAAAGATTTAAAAGTAAGTTTTCTCACTCCCCCTACATGCTGTAATTGTAGCGATGGTTTGTGTATGAAATACAGGCAAACTACTCTTAATGCTGAATGTATCATTTAACAACCGGGCATGCATGGGCTCTTAAAATGGCTATAAAAATCAATTAGTTGATTATCATTCCTATTCCAAGAAGGCAATTTAAGACAAGTAAAAATTATAAAACAAGATGAATATTTCCATCTTATTTGATAGATGTAACTATTTTGAAAAATGGTAAATCATATATACAAAAAATTACTCCTTTTCCGACAATTATTACCTAATGACTCTGTCTTTATGATGTACAAAATATATATATATATTTTTTCAACATAAACATTTTTTTTTTACAGAAATATCTCCATAGACCGCCTCAGTCAAGTCACCCAATTAAGTTAGAATCCATAGCCTAGTCATATAGTTCTAAAATGCTGTACAGAGATATACGTCAATCTGGAGAAAAGGCATTAAACAATTTGGATCACAATTGTTAAAATCTGCAATAAGAAAGCATTTTGGTTACAAAAAAAATAAGCCTGGTCAATTATGCAAATTGATTTTTAGTATCTAGTGCAGCTACAGCGTAGCAAGAACCTTAACCCATTACCAAACAATAACAACATTTAATTACTTTGTTGCTGAGGACTCTGGCAAACATTGAGCAATGAGCAATTTCCCCTTTTCTCACAATGTTTTCTACCCTATCAGAAGATAATTTTTCCAATTTCATCACATTTTGAACTGTCGTCTGCAAACTTTTTCAATTTGGGACAGTAAAAAATTTGGCATTTGGTAAAGGGTTAAACAGGTGTGTTACCATATGGGCTTATCAGTTTATGTTATTTTACAGGTATTATCTAAAGAAGAGACCCACAGTTATGCAGCATCAGTGCGCCATAATAGTGAGCTTGTATCCAATCTTCTCTCCCTGTTCGATGAACAGCCGGACCCAGAGGTAAATACTGTCTCCAGAGCTCCTGTATAGAGGCATCAAGAGATTCTTGTTCATGAAGTTTTTAACCCATTACCAACCAATAATGACATTTAACCACTTTGTTGCTGAATACTCTGGGAAAAATTGTGGGAAAAGGAGAAATTGCTCATGACGAGCAATTGTGCCTTTTCCCACAATGTTTTCTGCCCCATCAGTTCTAAGATTATTTTTAGAGGTTTATTTATTGAAAAGTTCTTGTTCACAGATGAGAAAATGGAACAACAAAATAAGAGTGCCTTGAAACATTCACCTATGAAAGATGTCAGTTTTCTGAATCCCTGGTGACTAGTCTCTTTTTGTTAAAAGTTGTGGTTGAAGAAAACATATTTCTCTCTCTGTATGTCTGTTTTAATTTATAGTGAAGAACTTTTTTGTCATTCTGTTTGTCTGTCTGTGTTATTGCATAGGTGAACAAATAGTTACTGCCTTTTATCTGACTGGTCTTGTTTATTTTAGTGAGCATCCAAGAAACGGTATTAGTCTTATTTAGTCAATCTTGTTTTAAGCTACCTTAGTAAAAGGAGATAGTATTATTGTGAACAACACAACTAATGGCTAAATATGACACCAGTCATCATAAAGCTCCAATAGGAGCTTGTGTCCTGAATTAAGATGGCCTCAGACAAAATAACTTTTGACACACTGTATAAGGGTGGTTGCTTTTAACAATATTGACTGTAGTCTTTGAAATACTGCATATAAAATACCTGATATGAACCTATTGATAAGACCTCTGCTCATCTGATTGTTTTCTAGGTTTTAGATCCAGTCTGTCATCAGCTGTTTGAGTTTTACCGATCTAACGAGAAAGAGCTTCAGAGATTTGCCCTTGAATTGGTCCCCTCACTTATATGGCTGTATCTATCATTTGTCAGCAAGGGAGAGAAGTCTGTAAGTACTGTTCATCATTTTCTGTCAAGAGTTATTCACACATAGGGTGTTTTCTCAATTTTCTTGATATTTAGACAACTGTAGTCAAATCTTTCTTACGCAGGACACGAAAAAGTCTCATCATGAGCAAATTCACCTACTGTCTCATTGATTCTAATGTGTATGAAACACTTGCTTTCTGCTGTTGAAAACTTGAAAAAGTTATATCATTTAACCCTTTCCCAAACAACACATTTTCGACTGTCCCAAATTGAAAGAGTTTGCAGACGACATTTCAAAATGTGATGAATTTGAAAAATAATCTTCAGATAGAGCAGAAAACCTTGTGGGAAAAGGAAGAATTGCTTGTCACAAGCAACTTCTCCTTTTCCACAATGTTTTCTAAAGTTGTCTGCAACAAAGTTGTCAAATGTCATTATTGTTTGGGAAAGGGTTAAGAGATTTTGTTTTCAATATCCCAATATACTGAAGAAACATGCCCCATTTTTACTATCAAATAGGTATATTTTCATTCCAGCAACAACAACTTTCTCTTTTTCAAAGAATTGCTTTTCAACCGCCCGCTTAAGAATGTGTAACTGCTTCTTAGAACATACTGCCAACAGTTACATATGATTGCTATTTGAGATATGCCTGGTTGAAGTACTGGCAAGGAAGTTATTCATCCTGCTAGTGAAAATGTTTCATTTGCTCACCTTAATCCAAAGAGTATGGAACATTTTATTTTATTTTCCATCCAACTTTATCAAGCATGTGCACAGATATTTTTTTAAATTGTGAAATATGTCAAAATATGATGAAATTAGAAAGTAATCTACTGATAGGGCAGAAAATATTGTGGGAAAAGGAAAAATGACCCATCTCGAGCAATTTCTCCTTTTCCCACAATGTTTTCCAGAATCATTTGCAACAAAGTGGTTAGATGTCATTATTTTTTGGTAATGGGTTAAAGCATGTTACAAAATGTTATGCCATCCTGTTTTTATCCCTCCCCAGATATGTTTGTTTTCAACACTTCTGCAGTAGGCAATTTAGGAAAAACATTGTACCAAAAGGAGAAAATTCTTGTAAGAAGCATGTCTCTTTTTGTCACAAGGGTTTCTTCTCAATATCACAATATTATTTTAAATGGCTATTCTACAATTGCCATGAGTTTTAATTCAGACGGAACTCAGTTACTAGGGATGAATTAAAACTGGTTAGAATTCTGGAATGCCTCAATGTGATCCCAGATTGGAGTTGAATATTTCTTATTGGAATGAGCAAGAGAGCATTTCCTAGTCTATTGCCAGTAGATTTTGCAGGATGAATAAATAAATGAATTGATGAAGCAATGAAAATCTTAACCCTTTCCCAAACATTAACAACATTTGACCACTTTGTTGCAGACAACTTTAGAAAACATTGAGGGAAAAGGAGAAATTGCGCATGACGAGCAATTTTTCCTTTTCCCACAATGTTTTCTGGTCTATCAGAAGATTATTTTACAATTGCATCACATTTTGAAATGTCATCTGCAAACTCTTTCAATTTGGGACAGTCGAAAAAAATTTGTTTTGGAAAGGGTTATAATAATGATTTGTTAGCCTAGATCAGTATGAGTCGTCAATTTAAAACTGCAGTCTTTAAATTCAACAAAATTCTGTCTAAGGAATGGAGTTAAACTGTCAAAATCATCTTTTTATCCACCGCCCCTAGGGTGCTTTAAGATTTCCTCACAAAATTTGATCTTTTATTTCCCTTCAGCTTTCCCAGAATTCAATGTGATTTACAATCCTTATACCAATACATGCTGCAAAATGTGTCATTGACCCTGCGAAAGATTCAATAACTTATTCATGAACATTCATGAAGGTTAAGTGGCTATTCACAAACACAAATCTGTTCTGAACTTGTTCATGAATGTCAATACCATGTTCATGAACATCAAGAACAGGTTCATGAATGTTATCATGAACCTGTACTTGATGATCATGAACCTGTTCTTGAATTTCACAAAATAGTGCTGTGTTCATGAACAGCCATTAAGCATACATGAAGTTAATGAATAATTTCTTGAACCTTTCTGTAAATTTGAATAACTCACTTGATCTGCAGCAGTGACATGGTTAGCATCTTTGAATGGGAAAATCTCTTAAACCTCTCCCAAACAATGACAACATTTGACCACTTTGTTGATGACGACTTTAGAAAACATTGTGGGAAAAAGAGAAATTGCTCATAACCAGCAATTTATCCGTTTCCCACAATGTTTTCTGCCCTATCAGAAGATCATTTTCCAATTTCATCCCATTTTGAAATGTCGTCTGCAAACCCTTTCAATTTGGGACAGTCGAAAATGTGTTGTTTGGGAAAGGGTTAACTAGAGAATTTCAAGGGTTCTATGCAGGCCAGAGTATGTGCTTACTATAGACTTTCATCAAACCCACAATATCATCCTAGATGTACACTAATTATTTTTGAGTTTGTTGTCCTTTTGGCAAGAGATTATCTCTTAGTCTAGTACTGGTACACTACTCAGTAAGAATGAATGAGTGGACTGTTACAGCAATGTAACTGGGAGATTGTTGAAATCCCTATAAAAGCATAAACACATGAGACAACAAATCAATGTTTTAAAACTGAGTAAGACCTTCGGTTTTGTGAAATAATCCAAGATAAGTCACCACTTCAGACCATCAACACATCTGCATTCTATTACTCTTAGTTTAATTCATTTCAATTTTCATTGTAAGGAAGAAATCATTGTGACAAATGAAGAAATTACTGTTACAGGCAATTTCTTCGTAAGTCACAATAATGTTTTTAAGTCATTTGCTGTATAAATGCTTTGTGAGGAATCCCAAAAAAGGAGGATTTGGTGCAATATTGAAGTTAACTCTACCAAACAACACGTTTTCGACTGTCCCAAATTGAAGGAGTTTGCAGACGACTTTTCAAAATGTAATGAAATTGGAAAATGATATTCTGATAGGGCAGAAAACATTGTTGGAAAAAGAGAAATTGCTCGTTACGAGCAATTTCTCCTTTTCCCACAATGTTTTCTAAAGTCGTCTGCAACAAAGTGGTCAAATGTCGTTATTGTTTGGGAAGGGTTAAGGCTTCAAGTTTCTGAAGGACATAATGTAGTCTTGCATCGAACCCTCGATAAGGAAATGAAATAAAAGCTGAACTTTACTAGGGAAAATCTTAAAAAGGAGGTGTTTGGGGAAGGAATATCCCAAGACAATTCATGAAGTTGAGATGATATATCCATGTACTCATACTGAATTAAAACAAATGGATTCCCCGTGGCTCCATTATTCTTGTATTACAACAGTTGTGGTAGTGTGAGATACGTCATCCTGTTTGAAACCTCACACATACACATACTCTTGGGCATGTTGTCAAATCACTGATTAATCACCATTTATCTTGCCCCTTTAAACCTTAGAATGCTGGGTATTTTTCTGGAAATAGATTTTTGTGTTGCTGTTTTCAAAACGTTCAATCAAGGGTTCAATGCAAGACTATAGCAAGTGCTTCATAAACATGAAGCACTTGCTATAGTATTGCACTGAACCCTCGAAATATCTGCTTACTTTTGATGAGGAAGGATACCCAGGGTAGCAAACAGGTTAGATCACAGGCCAGCCGGCAATTTATTTGGCAGCTGGCATGGATCTAACCTGTTTGCATAAGCACAAACTCGGTTCCAGCACAATAAGGGTTATAGCTTTACAGTTCAAGCAATAAGAAGAGCTTTACTACTCACCTGGGAGTCTATCTTCCCATCGGGATTTACCTAGGTTAGGTTGTTGCTTGCAACTTGCAATACAAAGACAAGGAATGTTTTTCTATAATTTATCATTGTCACCTGTTGTTGATTGTTGATAAAATTTCCTGTTTTTGTCACAAGATTTACCTGAATTTTCGATTACACATCCATTTAAGTGCAGGGATAAAGTCATCCTTGGACAAATACCACCTAACTGTGTTCCTTTGTATGAATTGTTAACAGATCTCAGATATAGTTCACACATTCTGACTACATTCCTCATGAAGTGAATGGTATTACAATTTGCTAAAGTGATAATTTTAGAAACCCTTCTGGTAAACTGACTGTGATTCGGGTATTTTATATTGTCAATTAAAGGTGTTTGTTCTCAAATTAGACAATTTGAAAGTCAAAATACAGTGTCTTTGAAACAATACAGTTTTTGAATTGCAGAATAATATTTGATGAAAAATGGCTATTGAAGGCAAAATTGATTCAGAATGAGTAGATATATCCAAGTATGTACAGATGTTTTAAGATGGTTTTTGAAACCAATGCAATGCTTTTGGATGTGAATACATAATTTCTTCAATGTATACAGGCTCTTGATGTTTAACCCTTTACCAAACGCCAAATTTTTGACTGTCCCAAATTGAAAGAGTTTGCAGACGACATTTCAAAATGTGATGAAATTGGAAAGTAGTCTTCTGATAGAGTAGAAAACAATGTGGGAAAAGGAGAAATTGCTTGTCACAAGCAATTTCTCCTTTTCCCACAATGTTTTCCAGAATCGCCTGCAACAAACTGGTTGAATGTCGTCATTGTTTGGAAAAGGGTTAAAAACAAATTTATTTTACTTCAAATGACTTTTCTTCAGTGTGTCTCATACAACAGCACAGCTGCTATACAGTTTTAAAGAAAACAATTTGATATCCAAGTTTCCTTACATATATATGAACAAGACTTAAAGAACTTTGATTCTGTCTATTTATAAGTGTATGGAATGTTAACTGGCACAATTACAGTTACTTCTCCCATAATGAATTGATATACCTAAAACTGTCACCGTAACATCAGTCCCCTAGTGTTTTGAAATGTAAACTGACATTAATAATTCTACAATGAATTGAAATGAAATACATTTGTACATAGAACTGTCACCATAACATCACCAATAGTGTATAGAAATGTGAACACAAAATTATTCTGTAGCCTAGTACTGGTAAATAAATGAACAAGGCAGCATGGACGAAATGAATTTCTACCCTGACAATACAAAGAGTGAAATTGAAATTTTCTTTTAACTCTAATATAGAAAGAAAAGCATGCAAGTTCGCACATAATAATTAATCAAAAGTCTAAAAAAGCATCAATGTCACCATTACCCATTGTAAGGGGATCATTTTTGTGAAGGAATTTACCAGCCAGTATTTTTCATACCATATAAAGTAGTTATAATCCCAGGCAGGCATGAAGGGTCTGGGATTGGGAAGGGCAGAACCAATCTTCCTCAGAAGGATGTATGCATCCCTGAGTACTCACTAATTAACCCTTTCTACGCTCCATAGTGGTTTCTGCAGTCCGTAATTAAATACAATCGTCCAATTAACAAATGCTCCCCTCGGAGAATGAATGATGGATTTGTAGATGTAACTCACATTGAGACAATATGAGAATTTGCTCACAATCAGTAAATTCTCATATTGTCACAATGTTTTAAAATGGCATGTGCTTCATTGATATTTAAACTGTTTTGTAAGGGGAAAAGTGTTAACTTGGAAAGCAGCTTTTCTTCATTACTTTGCACTCACACACAAAGGCTGGGTCACGGAAAAAGTTTCCTTTCAGACATCTTTGTTAAGTGTGCTACATTACTGTAATTCACAATCTCCATGGTTGTGTAGTGGCTAGTGTCTGCTAATTCACAAGCTCCATGGTTGTGTAGTGGCTAGTGCCTGCTAATTCACAAGCTCCATGGTTGGGTAGTGGCTAGTGCCTGCTAATTCACAAGCTCCATGGTTGTGTAGTGGCTAGTGTCTGCCAATTTACACTATGTGTGTCCCAGGTTAACCTTTTACCAAACGCCAAATTTCCATCCGTCCGAAATTGAAAGAGTTTGCAGACGACATTTCAAAATGTGATGAAATTTGATAATAATCATCTGACAGGGCAGAAAACCTTGTGGGAAAATGGTCCCTCATCCAAGGTTTACTGTAGGATGAGGGTCATTATTAAAGTAAAGCCGGAGGCTGAGCATGTATGAATTAGCATATCGTCTTGACGTATATTTAACCGATCGCGCTTTAAAGAATCGAATAAAAACCGAGTGCGCCCTACCTATACCGGAAGTACTCTTTAACTAGGAGATCATAAGTTTAAAGTAAGGAATGTTTTGTTGCAAATCAACCATAGGGTTAACACATCAACTGATCTAAAGCAAAAGCAATAGACATGGGGGGGGTATATACATACATGCTCAGCCTCCGGCTTTACTTTAATAATGACCCTCATCCTACAGTAAACCTTGGATGAGGGACCATTTTTCTCTGTAAAGCCTCCGGCTTTCACATGTATGAATTAGCATCTTTAAAGGCAACAAAACATTAGCCTAGATGGAATTAATAAACACCAAAGAGCCATGAATTAATCAATTGAATTTTACCCCCATATCATGTACGAACATAAAGTCAACAGTCACAAATAACATTGAAAAACAAATATTTTAACTACTATCTGCATTATTGAACACAGCTTCTGTAAAAGTAATATCACTTTGAATGGATTGTCTGAAATAGAATTTCCTGAAACTTTTATCAGACGACCAATCTGCTGTATCCAGAACATATTTCAAAGAACATCCAGCATTGTAGGCAGCAGAAGCAGCAGCTCCTCTAAAGGAATGTGCTTTGAAAAGTTTCACATCTATCCCAGCTGTTTGTAAAACCACTTTCAACCATCTAGCAATAGTGCTGGAACAAACAGCTTTCAATGTAACATAAGATACAAACACCTGTGATGATTTCCTGATCTGTTGTGTCTTTTGTAAATAAAACAACATAGTATGCATAGCACAAAGACTTTCCTCTTTGTAATGTTCTAATTTTAATGAGTAGGCGTGACCAACTCTTGAAGTCTTAAGCAATGTCTGAAAAGTAAACACAATAGCCTTATCTTGGCTAATATAGTTATTCACATCCATGGACACTAATGTTTGAGATCTGGGAGCCGTAGCCAGGGCAACAAGAGCAACAGTCTTAAATGTTAACATTTTTAGAGAGAGCTTATTAAGAGGATACAAAGATTTTAAGTACTTTAACACTGAAGTCACATCCCAAGTGAACTTATACCTTGGAACTGCTGGTCTTGATTGCCAAACACCTTTCATATACCTTTTAATCAAATCAGTATTTGAACACCATATATTACCAAAAAGAGGAAGAGTTATCAAAAGCATAGCTTTGTATGTACTTAACACGGAATATGATTTTCCTTGTGAATGTAAACTATCCAGAAATCTAAGGACTATAACTTCAGATGTAACAAACGGATCAACTTCCCTGACTGAACACCAAATGTACCATTTTCTCCAGGCCAAATCGTATTGCTTCCTAGTCCCTGCTCTCCATGAGTCGAGGATAATGTCGGCAGTGCGTCTTGGAATACCTTGACCTTCAAGGGCTGTCCTGATACAACTGCTGCGACCATGTTTAGCTGCTTTGCTAACGGATGCTCCCGTCCATCGTGAGGAAGTACCAACAAATCCTTGTGACGAGGTAACCTGACAGGTAAATCACAAAGCATTTCCATTAGTAAAGGAAACCATGTCTGCGATTTCCAAAATGGAAAAATCAAAATTGCCTTTTCAACTTTGTCTCTTTCAATTTTATTAAGGACTCTTCCAATCAAACTAAAAGGAGGGAAGATATAAGGAGATAAATCCATCCAGGACTTACTGAATGCATTTACATAGTATGATCCAGGTTCCGGAAACCAGGAAACAAACTGTTCCAATTGGGCATTTAATCTTGAGGCAAAAAGATCTGTGTCAGGTTTGAAAAATTGTAAACAAATTCTATCAAACACAACTCTCTTCATCATCCATTCTGTGGAATCAGAGAAGTTACGCGAATAGAAATCAGCCACATCATTTTCAATACCTGGATCATGTGCTGACGAAATAAGAATTTTTCTTTTTAAACACCAATACCATATATTCCTAGCAATGGAATCCATCATAGTAGAGGTCATGCCTCCCATGTCATTGATGTAAGCTACAGCAGAAACATTATCAGATTCAATTTGTATATGAACATCTTTGAAATGACTATAAAAGGATTGTAAAGCATATTGAATAGCAAGTAATTCCAACACATTAATGGAATTAACAGATTCCTCCTTATTCCATCTTCCATTGGCCTTTTCATTTGTACCTAAATCAACAGCACCCCATCCTAATAAAGATGCATCTGATCTACAATGAATAACTATAGGAGGTGGTCGAATGTCTTTTCCATTTTTAATTACAATGTTCTCTAACCACCATTTTAGATCCGAACAACTTGAATCAGACAAAATAACCTTATTGTCATAGTTCATGTCACTACCTAATCCTTGTACCTTATCCCTTTCCAATGACCTATAATATAAAGGTGCTTCTAGGACTGCATGGAATGTACTTACAAGCAATCCAATCACTGAAGCTAGGTCTCTTACTATGACAAATTTTGTATCAAGCAGAAACTTACATTTTAATATCACTTTTTGTACTTTTTCCTCAGTAAGAAAAATTTTGAACTCAACAGAATCTATTATAAACCCAAAGAATGTAATTTTCTGTGAAGGTACAAGAGCGGATTTCTTTTTATTTATTGTAAATCCTAATGACTGCAAGGTACTGGTTATTACTTCGGTATTGTTTTGACAAACAACCTTGTCGGAATTCATATTTAGTGAATCATCAATGTAGTAAGAGCAACGAATACCTTGCTGCCTAAACCAAGTGAACACAGGCTTCAGAACTTTAGTAAAAACAAATGGTGCTGACTTTAATCCAAAACAGAGACAAGTGAATTTGTACAGAATCCCATTCCAAGAAAATTTTAGGTACTTTTGGTAAAGTTCATGAATTGGAATCGAGAAATAAGCCTGTTCCATATCTACAGAGGTCATGTAGTCATATTTTTGCAATAATTCAAGAACTACTTTGAATGTCTCTTGTTTGAAATGGTCATAATGAACAAACTCATTCAAGTATCTCAAATTTATAACTGGCCTGAACTTTCCATTGGGTTTTGGCACTATAAATATTGTTGAGATGTATTCGTCTCTTTCATGGGTACTTTCAACAATAGCCCCAATCTTAAGTAGACTTTGTACTTCATTATCAACTATTTCTTTTTGTTCTATGGAAAAGGGGATTTCTTTTGGAATACTTGACTGAAAAGGTTGGTTGTCAAAATCGATGCAATATCCACATATTGCATTAAGTACCCATTCATCATTTGTTAATTTTTGCCATTCAGGTAAACAAATTTTTACCTTACCTACCACAGAGCTATTATCTACTTGTCGTTTGGGGAGTCCTGACTGAATCCTCCCCTTCCTCGATAGTTTTTTGACCTATTATTGGATCTTGAATAGCCCCCTGAGCCTCTCTGTTGAGAATATGGTTGATATCTGTTACCATAACCATTGTTGTTTTGTTGGTAAGAATTCCCATTACCTCTGCGGTTCTGTCTGTAACTGCCACGGCCACGAAAACCAGATCGGCTCTGACCATATGTCTCTCTTGCCACATTTGTTACTGCGTCACATGACTTGATCTCTTTAGAGATATCATCACCGAAAAGTTGCGTAGTGAGTGGCATAGAAATATTGCACAGACTGTGATACTTCTTCTTAAGGTGTGGTCTTATGCTATATCTTCTTCTGATCGAAAGATTGTACTGAACCTGTCCAACAAGGGTAAGAATGTCAGAGACAAGTGTCTTTGCTTCTGGACTCATGTTTTTCTTAAAAGTTCCTGCCAACTTTATCACTGGGACCATTGCAGTAGCTACTATGTTCTGAACATCGGACATATACTTGTCTTGTGAGTGAACTTTCCTGTCAAGAATCTTCCATATCTCTCCATTAACGAGAGGCGGTCCAGCTTTATCTACATTTTCTGGAATCTTGTGTCTGGCCATAATGTTCTCCAAATCACATTGCGAAGTACAAGCAACATTCACTAAGTTGGCTAGAGAGCTGGCTATTGGCTTGTCTTTCTGATTGACCTTCAACTGTGGAGGTCTCCAATCGTCAGTGTCTGACTCTGAGTCAGTCCCAAATAACTCCTTGTGAATTTCATTTGACACATTCTTAGATGAACATGGTTGTTCCTCATCAGAAATATCCTCTCTGTCAATCTTGACATGAATGTAAGGGGAGTTTCTCCATGATACATTTCTATCCTCATCATCTGAGAGACCGTCTGGTTGAATGTTTTCTTTACCAACCAGGCCAAGCTTTTTTCTAAGAGCACAAATGTCTTTCTCTGAAAGATTGTTCAAATCAATGGAGGACTTTTTGTTCTTGGCTTTAGAGGTCGCCACTTTGGACTTTGGGGCAGATTTTTTCACAAGTTTTTTGCCTTTCAAGGGACTCTTTCCTCTACGACGAATTGGGGAGTCTGCATCCTCCTTTCGCTTACGACGTTTCGGGGATTCTACCTCCTCCGTAACCACATCCACATGTTTTGCAACTGGTGGAACATCCGTCTCTTCGAAACCAGAGAAGTCCGACGGTGAAACACTGAGGACATCGTCCTCGTGAGAACTCATTTCTTTGTTTTAATTCTCGATAAATAATAAAGAGAAAATACGAAAACAATATCCTGGACAGCGTCCTAGGATTGAGTTACCGTTGAGGGTGACCACTTACTTGTTAATGTTGTAAAACCAGTTTTTCTGTACGCTTCCTGACTTGCAATGCGTGCTGCGCGACGTGTCGCCAAAACAATTATGATCTCCTAGTTAAAGAGTACTTCCGGTATAGGTAGGGCGCACTCGGTTTTTATTCGATTCTTTAAAGCTCGATCGGTTAAATATACGTCAAGACGATATGCTAATTCATACATGTGAAAGCCGGAGGCTTTACGGAGAATAAGGAGAAATTGCTTGATTCGAGCAATTTCTCCTTTTTCCACAATGTCTTCCAGAGTCGTCTGAAACAAACTGGTCAAATGTTGTTATTTTTCGGAAATGGGTTAAATCAAAATTATTTCTTTTCTTAAAAAGATTGGATCATACAACTACTGTTTTCTTACTAATTTAAAATTACCATCCTCGTCTTTACAAATTTTATAATAATGATTATTATCCTTTGAAATCATTGCATATCTCTTTAGTATCAAACATTCACTCATAATACATTATTATTTTAGTATAATTCACCCATTACAAGCTCTTTCTTTATTTTAATTTATTTATAACAAATTCTTATTTCTTATATCATGTATATAAAATAAGTTACTTGTAAATAATTCAATACACTTTTATCTACATCATCGCAATGCATGCAAAATTAACCTAAGCAGTTGTTATGCCTTAACCCATTACCATTCAATAACAACATTTAACCAGTTTGTTGAAGACTAATCTGAAAAAAATATTGTGGGAAAAGGATAAATTGCTCTTAACAAGATTAGAAGTATAGGCCTTTTCAGAAACTGTTGCTATCTTTTCTTGAATACTCTTAATCGGAGATACGAAATTTTCGGTAGCTTCCGGTTTAAGACTTCCGGGTATTAAATAATAACAGCTGACATTGAGAAACATGGATAAACTGCTGAGGGTATTTTAACAATGCCGTCAAAAGTCGTGTTTGTAAAAGCTACATTGGAAAGATTGTTGAGGAGGGGAAATAGCAAACTATATCCTTACTTTGTGTTTACTCTCTAGCGGACAATTTACCCCGTTGCCCGAGATAAAACACTGTATACCAACGCGGTTACAATGTTCCGATTCATTTTTAGTGAGAAGAGTTGATCCTCTGCTAAAACATTAATTCAAGTATAGAATACGATGATGTAGATCTGTTTGATTATTGCCTTAACTTATGATAACATTATTTAAAATCCATTTTGCAATCTAACATTTTCAAATGATATTGTACCATGTAAAAGCAAACACAATGAACAGATGATATGATGCAAGCTGATCAAACCTACTTAATAAATGTTCCACTTATTTATGGGACATTCGATCAAATTATGTACAATAAGAGTGACAAATAAAAGTTAACTTATAAGAGATTATGGAATTGATTTTATTCATGTTTAATGATCGGACTTCAACAATAATTACACCTACCGAGTCAACATTAGATTCCTCTGATTTAAAACATGTCCATACCATTTACTCTACTTAGAATTACTGTTTCCAAGACCCTTCAAGCAGAACGATTTACCCTAATCTGACTTTGCAACGCCAATCAAAATATTATTCCGTCATTATATAGCAACCAATGGCATGCCTCGAAGCCATAAAACACACTTATGTGTCAACGAAACATGATGTGATGCGCGCCTGTGTATTTCGGCAAGCTTCAAAAGATACATATCTTTCACGTCGAGGGTTTTATTGCTTCTTTTATTGGTCAACTGCATAACGTAGGAAATAACATATACGATCTTTTTTATACCCTCTATATTCGACCAAATACACATCAACCCTTTATGAGTTAATTCCCTATGTTACTGAGTGTCAGGTCGTTTTGTTATGTACAAGGTTTATTCCCATTTTGTCCAAAGTCTATTTTACCAATTTTCACACCATTTCAGACAGAAGTTCCATCTCACCTACACGTGAAAATTGGGTTGTTTTTGACACCAATTGAGTAGAAAATCAATCCAACCTATAATCACTTTTTTATGGAGGGTTGGTGGGAAAGAAAAATATGTATAAAGTGTAGATCCAGAAAAGAATATTTTTCTTATGTTGGTCTACACTATTTCTCGTAATATGCTTCTAACAAATTATGCAGATCCAGAATTATCTAAATCTTAGAAGATATTTTAATCAATGAAATAAAACTCTTTCTTTAAACTGTAGATATTTGGGCAATTAAATCTGTAGACAACGTGGGAATTGAAACCTTTATGGGACGAGACTAAATGGGAAGTCCTTATGTAGAAAATTCATTTGCCCATGTCCTATGTTTCATATTTGTTGAACCCGTATGTCTTGATCTGCCGACATGTATGTTTAGTTTGTTCTGTTTTACCCCAAATAGTTATGACTTTATGGTTTATGCGATGTAATACAGAATTACATTATGTAAAATGAGGCTTCTTTTAAGCAACGAAAAAAATAAAATAAAAATTTAGACCACCCCTGGTCTTTGAAGTAAACTTTTAAACAGACTTAAGTCAGATTCGGCAATAAGGGTTTATTTGGAACATTTCACTTACTTTGTTGATGACTTTTTGCCTTGTAATTATATTGATAAATAGTTAAAAGATTTGCTAGAAAATATTGTTTCTCTTACTTTGAACTTTTAATTAATTGCGTAGTAATCTTTTGATTAAATGTCTCTTTTAATTGTTCTTTAACAAGAACGATTGTGTTTTTGTTTGAGTTTGTTTTGTAATTATATATCATTAAGATTAATCTACATATTTGTAATCTCTTTTCAATTCAATGGATTGTTGCCAGTTTTCCTTCTTAATTACATTCAAAGGGTCAATTAACAAACTTTGGCTATCACAAGGATTAAGAGTCTTGATGCAAATTAACACCAATCTGCCATGTTTGCACCATATGTTCTAGTCACACCCTTTATTGTTTAGCCGATCGAGAAATTGTGTAATTAACCATCGGCAATCTGAGGTCCTTTAAACATATGAAAGATCTCCACAATCCTGTGTCCCTCGTTATTTAGTGAGCGTTATTTGAATGTAGTTTCAACAGGTGGAAAAATGGACTAGGACTGTTTTCATAGCCCTTAATATTTGGATACGATATATCATCAAAAGGTAGTAGGCTGACAGAGAACCTCATATAACAACTAATTCTCTATTTTAGGTACTTTATTTATACGACAAATTTTAATTCTAAGAAAAGAGAATATATACTTATTGGGGAAACATAACCTCATTATTGACAAAAGTGCTGATGTTTGGTCTATCTTATTTAAAATCCGTAAATCGAATTTAATGCAAATTTGTAATAACATTCTAGAAGTATGTGTTCCATTCATTCTTTCCTTCAATCAACCAGCCGATTAACACATTTTTAATCTGCCAAAGCAGTTAATTCAGACAAAAACATATACTTATTTGCCTTTTTTTCACACGGAATGTCATGTTTTAATTGAACTGCGGTGCGCTATTAGGGTCTCATTAAATTCAATTTAATCTAATTTCCTTTTATAATGAGGCTTGGCAACAGCCAACAACAAATCATTCTGTTGATGTTTTCGTATGTAAATCTTTAATTTTGGTACATGAAGCTTATAAATTTCAAAATCCGATCGATAGCGATCGTTTTCTTTGCCTTTGCCCACATTCTTCTTTCGAAAGTAATACCCGGAAGTGGAGGTATTCCGAATGTGGCCCGATTTTTCAAAGGGAGACAAACGTTTCTGAAAAGGCCTATGGGCCTAATAGACAATGATACAGGTGGTAAGTCAACAATTGGCCACAATTGGTCCCCAATATCACTGACAGGATTACCTATCAACTCATTATGATGTTGGGTGATGCTAAATAGTGACATCCAAAGTTGTGAAATCTAAGGGTTGTAACTCTTTGGCATCAATATTTTTGTCATTGGTTCAGAGGTCAAGGGGTAAGGGATTAGGTGCAAAACTATATTAACCCTTAACCAAACGCCTTCAAAAGAGTTTTCAGACGACATTTCAAAATGTGATGAAATTGGAAAATAGTCTTCTGATAGGGCAGAAAACATTGTGGGAAAAGGTTTCCCAGATCCGTCTGCAACAAACTGGTCAAATGTCGTTATTGTTTGGTAATGGGTTAAATTCCTCCGCTTTTATAGGGTCAAAAACTGGGTCAAATAACCAGAATTAGAATGGAAAATTCTCAAAATTGATACACAAATTATTTTGAAACATTTTATTGCCCATCACCCCCTGCAGTTCAAGGGTTCAATACAAATATACAGAAAGATCTTTACATCCATGAAGTATTAACTTTAGAATTGCACTCACCCTTGGAAATGTGAAGCTCTTACTATAGAATTGCGCTCACCCTTGCAAATGTGAAGCTCTTACTATAGAATTGCACTCACACTTGCAAATGTGAAGCTCTTACTATAGAATTGCACTCACACTTGCAAATGTGAAGCTCTTACTATAGAATTGCACTCACACTTGCAAATGTGAAGCTCTTAATTACTACAGAATTGCGCTCACCCTTGCAAATGTGAAGCTCTTACTACAGAATGGTGCTCACCCTTGCAAATGTGAAGCTCTTACTATAGAATTGCGCTCACCCTTGCAAATGTGAAGCTCTTGCAATAGAATTGCGCTCACCCTTGCAAATGTGAAGCTCTTGCAATAGAATTGCACTCACCCTTGCAAATGTGAAGCTCTTACTATAGAATTGCGCTCACCCTTGCAAATGTGAAGCTCTTGCAATAGAATTGCACTCACCCTTGCAAATGTGAAGCTCTTACAATAGAATTGCTCTCACCCTTGCAAATGTGAAGCTCTTACTACAGAATGGTGCTCACACTTGCAAATTTAAAGCTCTAACTACAGAATGGTGCTCACCCTTGCAAATTTGAAGCTCTTACAATAGAATTGCTCTCACCCTTGCAAATGTGAAGCTCTTACTATAGAATGGTGCTCACCCTTGCAAATGTGAAGCTCTTTCTACAGAATGGCACTCACCCTTGCAAATGTAATGTATTGTCTGTTGACCTGCCTGATTAGCATAAATAACACGATATGCTGAGTATCTCAAAATAACTTTGGAGCCATCCGTTATGTTGGATGTTAATAAGGTTGACAGGACAGTGGTCCAGGGGTAGAGCATCGGCTCCTGGATATGAGGGGCGTGGGTTGGAATCCCGTGAGTGGCTGGATCTGCCTTGGGAACTTTCATTAATTTACATTTGGCACGAGTACTGGTTATGTATCCAGGAAGCAGAATCGAGAGTGATTAATCTAAGTTGTAAGAACTTGTTTCACAATCGATGTAAAACAAATAAGTTTAAACTAAAATAAGGTTGACACTGTTACCATGAGAGCAAGGACGTGTTATACAACTGGTTGAGTATAAGCGTTATTTTGATGTTATATGGTTACAATGTATGTTACATTGCCCATACCTCAATTCAATCTGTTGAAAATTATGAAAATCATTAAAGTAGGGAACAACAGTACATCAATATAACTTTATTTCGATTGGGTAATTTTGCAATTTCAATTATTCATCATTTTCATGAAAATTTGTGTTTGGATAAAAATTTTAAATGTCAATTCCTGTAGATTTTCTGGGGACAGTGTAATGATACATGCTAGTTTTATAACCGAATCAGCTTCCTTTTTAATAGGCAGACAACTTCTCATGACTTTGAAGTAGATAATTTGAAACTATTTTGAGAAAATGGGAATTTGTTCAGTATGGTTGTAAGGTGTGAGGGGTTAATCCTGTAATTAGTGGTTTATACAAAGAGGGTTGTAGGATATTGTGAGAAGATGTTTTCCCTTTTACTGATGATATTAACCCTTAAAGTGATGGAACCGACTTCTTGCTAATGCAAACAGGTTGGATCCAGGCCAGCCACCAAGTAAATTGGTGGCTGGCCTGTGATCTAACCTGTTTGCTACTCAGAGAATCTTTACTCATCAGAATTAAGCAGATATTTAACCCTTTCCCAAACAATAACGACATTTGACCATTTGGTTGCAGATGACTTTAGAAAACATTGTGGGAAAAGGCCAAATTGCTTGTGACGAGCAATTTTTCCTTTTACCACAATGTTTTCTGCCCTATCAGAGGATTGTTATCCAATTTCCATCACATTTTGAAATGTCGTCTGCAAATTCTTTCAATTTCGTTCAATCAAAAGTTTTGTGTTTGGGAAAGGGATAATCAGGCACTTTCTGCTTTTATCACAATTACTAATTGAATTGACAAGACTATATGCATAGAAAATAAAGAATAGAAGGTGGAAAGAGTTTATAGATGTATCAGCAAATAAATGGAAAAAGTTTTCACCATGAATTATTCCTCTGTTTTTTGTTTCAAAAAACAAATCATAATTTGTTTTGTTTTCAGTATTTATAGCCCTATTTCATTGCTTTTTTGCTACTTTGTTTGTTTCTCTGACAACCACATGACTGTGACAAAACAAATGAATAGAATACCCCTTTATCTCATAGGAAATTGTGTCCCATAAAAAAGCTAAAACCAAAAAATTACTCATCATGAGTCCTGTTTGTCATTATTGTTTCTGTAAACTTTCACCTAGTTTTGTGTTATAGAAAGTATATATGAGTAAATCAAGGCAGTACTATTTGAAATCTACAGCTGTACATAAACCTTCATTACAGAGTACATTCGGCTGACAAAATAATTCAAATCATTATCACTTTTTTTTTGTGTGTGTGGGGGGGGTCTGGAGGGGAACATCATTTATAACTCCTGAAAATCAGACGAATATGAGTATTCATGACTATTGTAAAATTGTGACAAAAGGAGAATTTTGAATCTTTTCATGGTTAATTCTCTCTCATCACAGTGATCAAATTGGTCTATAACAAAACATTTCAATTTGTCTTTAATGCATTACCACGTAACAGCACATTATTGCGTCTTGCAGCAGACGACTTCCAAAAAAGCATTGTGGCAAAAGGAGAAATTGCTTGTCACAAGCAGTCTTTTGCCATAATGCTTTTTCAATTTATTCAAATATCACAACAGTAGAACTGAAAGGGTTTGCACATGTTTATAAAACTTTTCTAAAGTCGTCTACTTCAAGTTAAAAAAAAATTGTTGTCTGCAGGTGGTAAAGAGTTAATTTTGATTAGTATTATGAGGCAAAATTTAATTGGATTCCTTTATATAATAGGGAAAAGGGGTAAAAGGGCAGAAAGAATTGATTCAAATTCTCACAGTGTTTTCAAAGGTCTATGTAATCCATCACTTTTTGAAAAAAAAAAGGGTTGAAATAATCAATTTCCTACAAAATGGTTGCCATGGTAACTGGTAGCAGTATCCAGGTGCATGTGACCATAAATCACCTGCGTTTTCTCCATATGGGGAAATTAGTGTAACCAAACCTGTCTGACTGCGTAACTCACAGATTCGGCTCAAGACTACAGTAAGTGCTTCACAAACATAAAGCACTAACTACAGTCTTGTGCTGAACCCTTGATTTGCTGTTTTATAAGGACCTTAGTGATTGGTGTTGATAAGTCTGTATTGCTCCAATCAGAGGTCCAGATACAGTTGTACCTTTTTCTCTAGATTCTATGGTGTTGGTACTCGTTGCTATTGTGTTTTTAATGGGAATGAATTTCTGCAAAAGAAATAGGAACTATTTTGTATGCTATAGAACACTAGACCCACAAGACTCTAAACTGCCTCTTACAAACAGCTCTGCATCCTAATTCATGAACAGTTCGATAAACATTTTATTCAATGTAAAATAAACAACAATTAAAACAGCATTTTACAATCTGAACACATCGGGTTTATCCAATAGAAAACACCTCTGAAATAATAGGGATGATGCCATATTGTTTCCCGCGAGAATGACGTCACTTTCTTTCGTTTCTAAAAATAGATCTTGAATGTAAAATAAAAAAAGTCGTTAAATTTGATTGAGGAAACAAGTATACATGTCACAACAACAAGTTCGCCATTTGGTATGAGTTACTGATCAAAAGTGATTAAAAAGGATGTCCAACACTTCCATACACATTGAACTACTTAACGTGCACGCTTAGAAAATGGGTTAATTGGCGGATGCTGATTTACCCGAAAAATTGTAACCCTACACTTATATCCGAGGTGTATTTCACAGCTCACGGAAATACCCGAGTAGTTCCGATTGAGCATTTTATTCAACTTGAGGTACATTTCAGAGAGGGATAATGATTTTCCAAACACATTAAGGAAAATAATTATGTGCTAAGTCAAAATAGATATGGCCGGCTATTTTCGGGTATCTTAACTCTTAGAGTGCTTGGTAATTTTCTAAAAATAAATTTTTGTGTCATCTGCTTTTGAAAACTGTAAATATTTGCTTTAAAATTTTGTTGAGGAAAGACACCCAGAGTAGCAAACAGGTTAGATCACATGCCATCTGCCTAATTTACTTGGCAGCTGGCCTGGATCTAACCAGTTTGCATAAGCATGAAATTAATTGGTTTCAGCACTATATAAGGGTTAAAAAAAATATTTGCTGGTCAAAATAGATATGCATGGATCTTGCATGGATGCGTGAATATTCACTGCAATACTATATAATAGTATGTACTCCATGTGGAAGACTTGCTATAAGTCTTGCACTGAACCCTAGATAAAATTTTTTAATGTGACATGGCATTGGATACAACTAAGAGAGACTTGCAAATATTGTTTTTTTCACTGTACTCAATTAAAAAGCTCTAATACATCTTCTATTGAAATAGAAATCAGTGTTGTTTTGAACTTATGCAAGTTGTTAGCACTTTAAATGTCAAACATTGTTGCACAGTTCCCTAACCCCTGTGGTCCATTCATGTGAAGTACAATGAGTGGAGAATCATTAATACCACTGAAATAGTTAAAGGAAGTCTATCATCGTTAATTTGTTTCCAGGGAGATTTGGAATTAAAAAGGAAATGAAAAAGCTTTGTTATTACTAATAACCGCTGTTCATTTCCAACGGTTGTTTTACATTCTGTAGCCCTTGACCTAAAATAAAGCAACATTTATAGCCAGTATGTCACCATAAAAACTGCAAAACTGGGTAATTGAGGTCAAAAATATGAAACAGTGTGTTAAAACATAGTAAAACACCAAATTATGTTGACAATTTAATGTCTGGACTATTTATTAGCGATGTTTCAAAGCGCTTTTTCACAAATTGTGTAGCACACAATTTCACTTCATGTGACAATGTGAACTATGTCTAAAAAAGCGATGAGCCCTTGGAAAGACAGGTGGTGAGCAACTGGTAAGTTTCCGTCATTTAACAAGCAACAAAACAACAACCTGAATAATCAAAATGGAGAATTTCATTCAATTTCATCAGTCCCGGACATTTTATGAAATTTATCCCGGCAATTCTAGTCTGAGCTCTTTTTATCGCAATTTGTAACTAAACCCTATAGTCTTATTCTGTTAAAAACATCATAGAAACATGTCACCTTCTCATTTACTTTTTAAAAGATCTTTACCCATACAATGCTGGATATTTTTTTAAAATTTGATTCTTGTGTCGTCTGCTTTTCAAAAGCTTAAACATCTGTTTAATTTCGTTGACGAGAGATACTCAGAGTAGCAAATAGGTTAGATCATAGGCCAGCCGCCAATTTACTTGGTGGCTAGCCTGGATCTAGCCTGTTTGCATATGCATGAAGTTGGTTCCAGAAGTATAAGGGTTAATTGTCAACTATTCTGGAAGTAACACAGTTTTACTGTAAATGATCGTGATGACAAAAGCATGAGCGAATGTTCCATCAGTCCTGGTAATGTTGATGTTTATTCACCAATAATGCTGCTTACCAAGCAAAGTATTAATGCAAACCAAATCTAACATTTCAAAGGTTTAGTGCAAGACTGTAGTAAGTGCTTCATAACATGAAGTACCTACTATAGTGTTGCATTGAACCCTCATATAGGAAAAAACAATATTTCAGAAATATAGCCTTATTGAACTTAATGCTGAAAAAACTAAAATCAGTTAATTAGCAAGGAAAATGGTAAAACAATTAAATGTCAATTTATACAAATAGAACTTCTCTGACAATTTTCTGGGTCTGTACATAACGGCTATGTAGTTGTAATATCAGACGTTTTATGTTTGGATGGCAGGAAATTGGAGAAACTTGAGACGACTAGCTTGGTCTCATGTATGTTACTTTGCACAAGATAAAATGGCTCCGCATCAGTTGGCAATTGTTGGCATAGGAGATCTTGAAAATTTTGAAAATAATGTGTGTAAATAATAGTTTACATGTTAGAAAAATTAATTTTCAACCTTTCGTTTATGTTATTCTAATTTCAATGTAAAAATTGATGATTAAGGAGAGGTAATTTCTATGGATTTAATAACAAAATTCATTGATATTCATTTTGTAAATATAAATTCAAAATCCGGCAAATTCGGAAAAGTAGCTTTGTGAATGCAATTGAAATGATAAATACAGTACAGTGTATCATGATTTGCATTTCAATTTATTCTTTAACCAAAGCAAAATTTTATACAAGTTTTCAACCAGGGTGGACTACCTTGACCCTTTCCCAAACAATAACGATATTTGACCACTTTGTCGCAGACGACTTTAGAAAACATGGTGGGAAAAGTAGAAATTGCTTTTCCCACAATGTTTTCTGCCCCATCAGAAGATTATTTTCCAATTTCATCACATTTTGTAATGTCGTCTGCAAACCCTTTAAATTTGGGACAGTCGAAAATTTGTTGTTTGGAAAGGTTAATACAAGTTTTCAACCAGGGTGGACTACCTTTACAATAGAAATCTATTTTCAAGTGATAGCATATCCATAAACATTTATCTAAGAAAGACTTAGACAAAGACTGCTAAGCACGAAGTTGAATGTAATTGGGGAGGAGGACAACACGTTTTCTAATGCTTGTGGTCTTTGCTAAACCCCATATTGTTGGAACTAGATAAAACATATTGGACCATAAATTGTCCTTGTGCATAGTTAACCCTTTACCAAACAGCAAATTTTTGACTGTCCAAAATTGAAAAAGTTTGCAGACAACATTTCAAAATGTGACGAAATTGAAAAATTATCTTCAGATAGGGCAGAAAATATTGTGGGAAAAGGAAAAATTGCTTGTTACAAGCAATTTCTCCTTTTCCCACGATGTATTCTAAAGTCGTCTGCAACGAAGTTGCGATGTCGTTATTGTTTGGGAAAGGGTTAAAACATGATAAAATCCTTCATTTCTCGTTTTACTACTTGGATGTTTTGCTTAGAACGCCTCTGAAAGAATTTTCAGGAAACGATACTTAAATGGTTTGGATAGATAACAATAATAATACACAGAACAAAGAAATTAGCAGTCAATCAACTAGCATTCAAATAAAGATAAACAAAATCTTTTATATGAACAATTATTTCAAACATTGAATGGTACATAGGTAATTCATTTCAACTTGTTTGTACACGAGAGTTATTGAGTCGTATATTACCCAGACCCAGTGGTTAAGTTGGTTGTCTTGGTATTTCCAGGTTTGAGCCCGACTGGTACCTCTGGTGTCATGGGAGTGTCCTTTGGCAAGGTACTTCAGAGCCCTAGCCTAGTACTAATGATTTCAGGAAAGCTTTAACATAAATGAAAAGTTGTTGACCTGGCGTTAAGCCCATTAAACAAGAGAATTGATAAACAATGCAATCTGAAAGAGGGGTGCAGTTTCATTCTTGGTTTTCCTTACTTTATTTTGTGACTTTATTGTTCATTTTTCTACAATTATTTTTGTGAGTTTGCCTAATGAGCATTGAACAGTTTTGATTGGCTACAACATTTGTTCATAGCTCTACAAACAAATAAATCATTGCGGCAGAACAATATGGATATTGCGCTGATATGGTTATTTTGATTCATTCCCATTAGTTGGTGATGTTGTATCAGAAATGAACTTTAATGTTTTCATGGAGGTGTATGAAACAAACCATTTACTACTGTATGTGTCACTTGTTCATACAGTCTGATCACTGACACTTGTAATCACATCACATCACTGAAAGCATGTAAACGCTCTTCATTTCTTAAAGAAACAAACACAAACATAATTATACACTTTTATGCCTCTTAACCCTTTACCAAATGCCAAATTTTTGACTGTCCTAACTTGAACAAGTTTGCAGACAACATTGCAAAATTTTTACGAAATTGAAAAACAATCTCCTGATTGTGGGAAAAGAAGAAATTGCTCGTTAAGAGCAATTTCCCCTTTTCCCACAATTTTTCCAGAGTTGTGTGCAACAAACTGGTCAAATATTGTTATTGTTTGGGAATGGGTTAAAGAAACAAACAGAAACTTGTTAGGGGGTGATACGCTTTTCAAGCTCAACCCACCTTAATTATTATTAAGGAATATTTTTGTTTGTCAGGTGATTGTATTTCATCCAATCAGAACAAAGGAGGTGATAAGGTGTGAAGTAATCTTAGATGTTAACAACTTTCAGAAAGACATTAAGTCTGAGAAATACTAATGAGTGATAAAAAACCATAAACCAATCCTTTACACATGGCGTCTTCCATCAACATACAAAACTCATTATATATGAAAAATAATACAGGAAAAAATATGTTTTTTGTAATGTATTTTGACCCTTTTTGTTCATTTATTAATAAATTGCTTAAGAATAATACCTTATATGGCCAATTTTTAAGTTTATTTGGTGTTAGATTGAATAGTTTGAGAAAAGGGGTTTTGTCATCATTCCAATGATTAACTAGACAGAAAACCAATCTCAAAAATATGTTTCCAGACGAAACTCTAAATTGGGCATATTTTATTCACGTTTCCCAAACGACAAATTTTCAACTGTCCCAAATTTAAAGAGTTTGCAGACGACATTTCAAAATGTGATGAAATTGAACAATTTTCTTCAGAAAGAGCAGACAACCTTGTGGGAAAAGGAACAATTGCTTGTTACGAGCAATTTCTCCTTTTCCCACAAGGTTGTCTACAGTTGTCTGCAACAAAGTTGTCAAATGTCATTATTGTTTGGGAAAGGGTTAACCCTTAAAATGTTGGGTAATATTCAAAAATAGATTATTGTGTCGTCTGCTTTCCAAAACCGTAAATATCTGCTTTTAACTTTGTTGAGGAAAGATGCCCAGAGAAATTAACAAACAGGTTAGATCACATGCCAGCCAGTCAATTTACTTGTAGGCTGTTCGGGATCTAACCTTTTTACATAAGCATGAAGTCAGTTCCAGCCCTATCAGGGTTAACTGGTACCTATGCCAGTTAAACCATACAGATATGTTAAATTATCTCCCATTATGGGACGTTGTGCCTGGTCTAAAATGAAAGCAACAGCAGACAACCAAATATAGTGTGAAGAATAATTATACATTGGAACACTTATTTTATTTTAAGAGGACTTCATAGGCCTAGTTAAATTGCATACTTCTTTGACAGAATACAATGCAAAACTATAGTAAGTTCTTCTACTGTCTTGCAATTAACCCTTGACAGGGCTAGGGAAATCTGGTTTTAATTTACTTGTCTGTAAATGCAAAATCTTTATCTGCACATGTCCATATAATGGTATTTAGTAAAATTAAGTAAAAGTCCACTTGTCCGTTAACCCTTTACCAAATGCCAAATTTTTTACTGTCCCATATTGAAAAAGTTTGCAGACGACATTTCAAAATGTGATGAAATTGAAAAACAATCTTCTGATAAAGAAGAAAACATTGTGAGAAAAGGTGAAATTGCTTCCACAATGTTTTCCAGTGTTGTCGTTATTGTTTTGTAATGGGATATATAAGGCTATGTAATCATCAAGATATTCTGCGACATTTCCAAGTTAGGAATTATGGAGTATTAGAAACACAATTTTCTTTGTAAATTATTGTGTATAAGAAACACAATTTTCTTTGTAAATTATTGTGTATTAAAAACACAATTTTCTTTGTAAATTATGGAGTATTAGAAACAAAATTCTCTCTGTAAATTATTGTGTATTAGAATAAGAATTTTCTTTGAGATTTTTGTTATAGATGATCATGACTACCAGTGGTGGTCTTAACCCTTTACCAAACAATAACGACATTTAACCACTTTGTTGCAGACAACTAAAGAAAACATTGTGGGAAAAGGAGAAATTGCTCGTAACTAAAGAAAACATTGTGGGAAAAGGAGAAATTGCTCGTAACAAGCAATCTTTCCTTTTCCCACAATGTTTTCTGCCCTATCAGAATATTATTATCCAATTTCATTACATTTTGAAATGTCGTCTGCAAACTCTTTGAATTTGGGACAGTCGAAAATTAGTTGTTTGGGAAAGGGTTAAGGTGATGTGAAGTAGTACACCAGCACAATTCAGATTTCCAGCCATCGATTATCAAGGAATTGTTAATTGAAAGCTTTTTGTATCATCAAAGGTGTTTTGACTCTTCCCTCATCAACTATTACAGTTACACTGTTACAAGGAAACAGAATGAGATGTAATCAATTTAAGTTATTTAAAAAAAGCATTATTATTCAACAACTTAGAAATCATTTTGATAAGAAGAGAATTTTCTCTAAATGAACTCATTATCCTTTTGCCACTATGATTTAAACATTGTCTTTCTTAAGACATTATCATTTCTTTAGGCATTTTAAGCCGTTAACTTTCTAGAAAGGATGAAAAAGACTTTTCTTCAACGCAATAAGAAAACACATATAAATGTTGTTTTTATATTGCATCTTAACAGATTATTAAAGACATTGCTTTAAGTGGAATATGTTCATTTTGATACTTCTTGTAATTTGAGACGATGATTTTAAAGCTATACCAAATGCATCAACTTGGAGACTTTTCACCTGTTTTATAAGAAGGGATTAATTAGAAGGAGTGTGTTTAAAATGTTTGCAAGTTTTAACGCTAATGAAGGGGTTTGGTTGACGGGAGATAAAATATGCATGTACTACAGTCCTGAAACTTTCCAACATAACATCTTATTAACTCTTTACCCATTCCCAAATACTGGATTTTGTGCCTATTCAAAATTGAAAGGATGTTAACTCTTTAACACATGCATACAACATTTTTAACTTGAAACAGAAGACTTTGTCAAAGCTTTGTAAACATGTGAAAAATCTTTCAGCTCTGCTGTTGGGATATGTGAATAGATTGAGAATAGCTGTTAATGAACACAAAGCTGTTCTTGTTCATTACCTGCAAGAGCATGTTTATGAACATGTTCTTGAATCTCATGAACATGCTCTGCATTCATTAACGGCCATTTGTAATAATGAAAATTCATGAAGTTTTATGAACATGTTCTTGAATCCTAAGCAATGGATCAAAACGCACCTCGCCTGATGAAGTTTGAAGGTTTGTGAATGTGAGGAGACACTCAGAAAACAAACCAAAATATATTCAAATTGCAGTAATCGCTTGCTTTAATCCTTAGAATGCTGGGTAATTTTATAAAAACAGATTATTGTGTCATCTGTTTTCCAAAACCTTCAGGTATTGAAAAATATTTTTAGAGCCACTCGCCCTATAGGGCAAGTGGTTCATGGAATTCACTCGCCCTGCAACCATAGCCACTTGCCCTGCATTTTCAGGAGAAAAAAAAAACCCGGATGACTCTGCTGACCTTGCCTGTTTTATTGAATGTGAATAAAATTGTGGAAATAAAATTAAAAAATTGTTTAGTCAACTTTATCATTTATTGAAATTTCTTCTCATCTTTTGATGAACTTGTCTTACTACCATTTACTGTGAACAGAACATTTTTGAATGACTATAAATTTATTTGAAATTGAAAATTTTAGTACCGATCCTTCCATTTTTGCAGACGAAAATATAAGGGCTGCTTGTTTGGTAACCAAGGTTTACTTACCATGAATCAGAGCGATCATAAATTTCACCATTTCGCCATGCAAACAATGAAAGGTGTTTTTTGAGAGTAAACACGAAATATATAAAGTTTAATTTCGAAATAATTGTGTGCGTAGGTTTCACTTAAAACTACCGACTTCGCTATAAAATGCGGTATTGATCGATCGTTTTGAATTGTATTATATTCTCCGTGTTTCACAAATCGAATGCATCCGAGTAAACACAGTGCCCGTGACGTCATCAGTTGTTTACCTCAGCGATGCCGTTTTATATATTGACAGATTTCTTATGATTGTCTGTTAAATTTTAAGCGCTTTCTTTGGTATCATAAGTTCACTTCTCAGTATCAGCTCTTGATTTCTATCCCCGAACTGGAAAAAAGCACTCGCCCTGCAGGGCTTGCGTTGTCCAATTTCCGCTCGTCCGACCTCGAAGTTCACTCGCAAATGCGAGCGGGCGAGTGGAATTTTCAACCTCTGACCTTAAATATCTGCTTAATTTTGATGAGGGAAAGATACTCAGAATAGCAAACAGGTCATATCACAGGCCAGCCTCCAATTTACTTGGCTGGTGGCCTGGATCTCTCCTGTTTTCATAAGCATAAAGTCTGTTCCAGCACTAAATTGGTTAAATGTGCTTGTTCAAAGAAGAGTAAATTGAAAGACATAATTAAAATGTAATTGAAAAGATTTAAAAGTAGCTATTGAAAGCATTATCAATTTAGGAAGTATCAATTTATCTAAGTATGTACAGTCTGTATGCGTTATATAAGTTTTCCAAAGATGACAAATTTCAATTCAGAATGGTTTTGAAAAAAATAGCTTTTTATATTTGGAAAATTGATAAGCTGCTCATAATGGTAATTTCTCCTTTTTCCTGTATAAGACTGTGCAGGAGGTGGGAGAAGCCATTTAGTTTTGCAGAGGTTGAGTTACTTTGTGTCTTCTGCTGTTGCTTTCAATATGAATCTTTTTGTCTTCTTTTGTTGTTTTCAATTCACTTTTTCTTCTTCTGCTGTTGCTTTCAACTTGAAATGTCTTCTGCTGTTGCTTTCAATGTGAAACTTGTTGTATTTTGTTGTTGTTTCCAATTCATTTTTTCTTTCTTCTGCTGTTGCTTTCAACTTGAAATGTCTTCTGTTGTTGCTTTCAATTTGAACCTTTTTGTCTTCTGCTGCTGCTTTCAACTTGAAATGTCTTCTGCTGTTGCTTTCAATATGAATCTTTTTGTCTTCTTTTGTTGTTTTCAATTCACTTATTTTTTCTTCTGCTGTTGCTTTCAACTTGAAATGTTTTCTGCTGTTGCTTTCAATGTGAAACTTGTTGTATTTTGTTGTTGTTTTCAATTCATTTTTTTTCTTCTGCTGTTGCTTTCAACTTGAAATGTCTTCTGCTGTTGCTTTCAATTTGGAATTTTCTGTCTTCTGCTGTTGCTTTCAATATGAACCTTTTTGTCCTCTGCTGTTGCTTTCAATATGAACCTTTTTCTCCTCTGCTGCTGCTTTCAACTTGAAATGTCTTCTGACGTTGCTTTCAATTTGGAATTTTTTGTCTTCTGCTGTTGCTTTCAATTTGGATTTTTTTGTTCTCTGCTATTGTCTTCTGCTGTTGCCTTCAATATGAACCTTTTTGTCCTCTGCTGTTGCTTTCAATATGAACTTTTTTGTCTTCTGCTATTGTCTTCTGCTGTTGCTTTTACTTTGAACAAGTCTTATTTTCATGTGAGGTAAAGGGTTTTCATGACTTAATGAAATCTCTTTGATCTTTGTCTAACAAAGGGAAATGATGATATGATTTACATCATTGTAATTAAGATCTTCTTTCTTCCATCCTTGATGTTTAATCCATACCCTCTTTGGAAATATGAGACGAGTCCTACTTGAAAGCAACTCAAGGGTTCAGTGCAATACTATAGTAAATGCATCACGTTTGTGAAGCGCTTGCTATAGCCTTGCGTTGAACCCTTAAACTGCCTACAAAAGACACCATGTAAAGAATTATTTTGCTGTTGATATCTGAGATTGAAGTTTTAAATTGAGGGTGATGGCATGAGTAGGCCTGGTCTAATGTCCTCCCATCTCTACCATGCTAAATACCCTCATTTTGAGCAGTCACACAGAAATACTGCTTGCATACCTTACCTTCTTGTGTTCGTTTTGTCTTTTAACCGTTCCATTTAGAAGGTTAAAAGTGCCTCGATCATGACCGATCTGTCTTATCGGTATCGGTCAATTTCCAAAGAAGAGGCGGTCCATTCCACTGGCAGAGGTCACGCCCAGACTGTTGACAAGCATATTTCCTTCAAAGTGTATGGAGATGTATAGTCCTGTTAAATACAATCAGAACATATTTAAAACATGCAAGAGAAGACAAAACATTCACACAGTATCAATATATATACACTAAATGTAACACTTTCCTGTGGTATTGTTCACCAACATTCACCGTCTCATGCCCTCTATGCATGAATAATTATGACGCAGTATATACAATACTCAACAGTCTTCCCAACACAGTCTATAAACAATAGAGCTATATACATTATATCACCAAGTAAGCTTAGAAGCATTTATCAAATAACATGCTTACAGTTTCCGCCTTATAAACCACATGATCTAACATTACGGATGGCCTCGAGGATATTTTTAGATACTCAGTATAGCGTGTAATTCGTGCAAATCAGGCAGGTCAACAGACGGTGAATGTTGGTGAACGATAACAGCTTGGAAGTGAAACTTTTAATATTGCACAAAATTACTTTCTAGGCTTTACCCACCAAGAAGTGCTTCCACAACGGGAAAACATCTCAACAACGAATGAAAAATATGATTTTGTCCAAAACAAAACAGAAACCACTGTGCCCAAATGAGAAATTTTCTGTCATGTGTATTTTCACCATTGGCACAACTGTTTCCTGTGAGTTACCTGTATTAGGTTACCATTTTACTAAACAACTTGTGGAAAGTATATGCGTAAAATATTGCAATGTGACATGTCATAGAAGCGTCTCTTAGATGCGATTCCAATGATGTGTTTCTTTGCAATATTGCTTAACCTAATAGTCAAATGAGAGGGAATGTTGCTTTGAAATTACACACATTTTAAGCATAAATGTTTAGTAAAACGGTACCCTGAGGTGCTTTAACCCTTTACCAAGCACTAAATTTTTGACTTTCCTAAAATGAAAGAGTTTGCATGACATTTCAAAATGTAATGAAATTGAAAAACAACCTTCTAATAGGGCAGAAAATATTGTAGGAAACGGAGAATTGCTCTTTAGGAGCAATTTCTCCTTTTCCACAATGTTTTCCTGGGTTGTCTGCAACAAACTGGTCAAAAGTCGTTACTGTTTGGTCACGGGTTCAAACAAATCTTTGTTAAAAAAATAGTTAAAGTACGTGATTTCATTTTAAAATAAAACTGATTTTATTTTGTATTTTCAGAAATGTGGTGGACTAGAAGCCTTTTTACTGTCAGTCTACAATCTGGTAAGATTTTTAGATTTTATTCATTCAAAACCACTAGACTCTACATGTAAAAGCATTGCTTTTTAGTCCGTATAGGTCTATTTTATTAGACTATTTCTTCATGATATAATTATGAATGACACATTTGAATGCACCTACACCTTAGATTCAAGGGACCATTAAGAAAATGATAATTAATAGCAATTGCTTGGGAGAAGTAGTATCTCCTTTAGTCATGACGATTCCTTGACCCTAAACTTAAAAGCCAAATTTACACTGTCCCAAATTGAAAGAGTTGTCAAACTATGTTTCAAACAGTGATGAAATTAAAACATAATCTTCTGATAGGGCAGAAAACATAGTGGGAAAAGGAGAAATTGCTCGTCATGAGCGATTTCTCCTTTTCCCACAATGTTTTACAGAGTTGTCTGCAATAAACTGGTCAAATGTCTTTATAGTTTGGTAAAGGGTTAACACATAACCACCGAACGCCACATTTTTGCATGTTGCAGCTAACAACTATCAAAAAGCATATTTCTCCTTTTGCCAAGTTTTCTCAATCTATTCAATATATCACAACAGCAAAAATGAAACGTTTTTTTTCACAATTTTACAAAGCTTTTCAAAAGTCGTCTGCTTCAATTAGAAAATGTCAACTGCAGCTGGTAAAGAGTTAAGTCTTTTGCCTCAGGTGTCTCATAACCTGGTTTAACCCATTACCAAACAATATAACAACATTTGATGAGATTGGTGCAGAGGACCCTGGAAAATATTGTTGGAAAAGGAGAAATTGCTCATAACTAGCAATTTCTCCTTTTCCCACAATGTTTTCTGCCCTACCAGATTTATTTCTCATTTCATCACAGTTTGAAATGTTGTCTGCAAACTCTTCCAATTTGGGACATTCGAAAATTTGGCGTTTGGTAAAGAGTAAAGAGTAAGAATTCAAATTTCAATGTGGGACAATCTGGAATAAACCAATAAAACAACTCCCTGTACAATCTCTAATACTGCTGTTCCAGGAAGAAAATGGGGTAATTTCTTGGTAATTTTTGAAAGCAATTAATGCAGACAACAAAATTGATGCTGATTGCATTGCACTTGGGCCGCAATTAAAGCAAAAGTGACATCTGCCTTTTAGTGAAGTCTGGAATCAGCCCTTCTAGTCATTGAAGACTGATCTTTTTATTTTAAGCCGCACCTTCGGTATTTAAATGGTAATATGTGTGTAAAATATCTGTATATTATAGATCATATACCTTTAATGGGAAAAAATTCTGATATGTTTGATGTCTTTGTTGAAGAGGTTATTTGTAAACATAAACAATTATATACATTCATAATCCTTCGTTGATTATAAATATGAAATAGTATGATATAGAAATTTTTAACCATCATTTTAACAAATAAATGAATTTACTGACAAGCTTTTCATTTAAAAGTCTCATTCAATTCCTGTTTTGTAGAACATAGTATGTTTATTTTGACAGATGGATTATGTTTCTTTTCTGAAAGATTTGATAGTAGACTATTGAATGGATGCATGTTTGGCCATGTGTGATAGTACTTCCATATGTATTTTTTATCTCAAAATAGAACATTTTGAACAAAAAGATATAAAGTGTAATTCATTTTCTATTTATCTGGAATGGAACTTTCTGCATATTCTCATATTTCTGTTTTATCATTGTAAACAGTAAGGCAATCTGAGAGTTTGTCACATTGATTTAACTGTTAATTAATCAGATCTATGTGAATAATTATGTTCTTGAATCAGCATTTTTTTTTTAAATTTTGGGGAACAGGTCCGGTACCGGACAAATATGGAAATATCACAGCATTTTTCTCTGAAATTGGGTTTTTTCATGAATTACTCGATTCAAACATATATTGGGAATTTGGGAAAATAGTCAATGAATTTGATTGGGAATGGGTCCGTTTTACGGTACCAAACATATAAGGAAAAAAAATCGCTGAATGTATTTTGTCACTGTGTCAGGTAATTTCAGTTTCAACTGTTCCAAATTAATTGGAACATGGAAAAAGTTAAACAGGAAGGATGCTTCCTTTATTTGTTATAATTGTTATAAATGTTATAATTTGTTATAATTGGAAGATTCAGTGCAAGACTATAGTAAGTCCTTCATAAATGTGAAGGACTTACTATAGTATTGCAATGAACCTACTATAGCACCTTTCATTTCAATTGTTCTGTTTTAAGTTTGTGCTTGTCTTATCTGGCAGTCTTATCAAATGATAATTGCCAATTACGTTAAGTTGTCAGCACTGGAAATAGCATATTTATGTAAATATAATAAAGACAATTGTAACAGAGAGATATTTCTCATAAAAAGCAGGACCCTTCCTATGTCACAATGCTAGGGTTCAGCGCAAGACTATAGTAAGTGCTTCATAAACATATTTGTAAAAGACTTGCATAGTTTGCTTTAAACTCTGCTCTGAAATGTTATGTGAAAAACATATTACCTTGCCTATTCTTCATTTTGAAATTTGAAACTTGTTCAAATTGAAAGCAACTGCAAATAAAAAAAAAGCATGGAATAGGTTTCTCTATGATTATTGTTAGAAATCATTGTGATTAAAGATTAAACTGCTCATACGGAGCAATTGGTTCTTATGTAAGATTGGTCTTAAATCTTCTTCAACAGATTCATCAAATTGATATATAACATAGGACATGGTTTAACCCTTTCCCAAACAACACATTTTCAGTTTGCAGACGACATTTCAAAATGTGATGCAATTGAACAATATTCTTCAGAAAGAGCAGAAAACCTTGTGGGAAAAGGAAAAGTTGCTCGTTACGAGCAATTTCTCCTTTTCCCACAATGTTTTTTAAAGTCGTCTGCAACATAGTGGTCAAATGTTGTTATTGTTCGGGAAAGGGATATAGAGGAATAATGAAAGCCTAAAGAATGTAAAGCTGAGGAATTGTGGGTTTTTCTCCGTGCCGAATGTCGGAGCCATTACTATATCATTGCCAGTGATTTTCTCAGAGATTTTTCGACAGCTAAAACGATCATTGGGAACTCCTTTTGAGAGAAAGCACATTGATTTTATGGCCCTTGATTCCTTACTAGACATTCCATTTAGATTGAAACAGACGAAAATTTAAACTATCAAAATAAACTGTGAACGGAATCTTTGTGAAATTCAGGTTTAATATTTAAATGTAAACATGTTTCATCATCTTTAACTGGCAATTTGAGTGTTTTTGCTTTAAAATTGAATTAGCAATTGTTGCCAAATGTCATGGAGCTAATGCTTATCTTGATATGTTGTAGATTTCTAGTTTGTAGCAAAGAGCTTATCCTTTCTCAATGTCCCGAAGAACTCCTCTATGAAAGTCAAAGGTACATTGTCAAACCCACAACTCTCTCTTTGAAAACTAGTCTAATGGTTTAATTGAAATAGATCAAATGAAAATAGAACTAATTGAGATTTTGGGTAAAATGACTATCTTTGTTTGTCAAAATTGTTTTTAAAGGAATCCAAATTGATTTTAATCCTGTGCTGTATTAGGTAAAGGTTGGAGTAATTATTGGTTTCCATCTGTAAAGGTTACATAAATTGTTCAGTCATTTGTGGTGTTTATTTTCAAGCTAAAATTTAGATTATGAGGAAATTCAACATTTCCCTTTTCTAGAGAATGTTTGGTGGTGTTTTATAGCATCAAGAGTGTGGCTTTCTGATACAAGGCAATCTGAACTAATCGGGTTTATCCAATGAAAAACACCTCTGAAATAATAGGGATGACGCCATATTGGTTCCCGCCGAATGAGGTCACTTTTTTTTCGTTTTCAAAAATAGATCTTAAATGAGAAATATAGAAAGTCGTTTAATTTGGTTAAGGAAACAACTATATATGTCACAACTTATAATTCCTCTATTTTGTATGAGTTACCGATAAAAAGAATTATTTAAAAGGATGTCCAATACTTCCATATACATGTATATTGAACTACTTAACATGATATAATTAGAAAAGGTGTTATACGCCGGGGCCAAGTTACTCGAATTATTGTTACCCTACACTTAAGGTGTATTTCACAGCTCAAGGAAATACCCGAGAAGTTCCGATTGGACACAAGATTCAAACTGACAGTGACACAGATTTTGTTGGAAGATCCTTCTACTACTTGTGTGGTACTCGGACCACTGTATAAATGTATGGTACAGGTTTCACTGAATAAAGGTTGTACTTTGATGTGAGCTAGTGACCTTCACCTTGTCAAGTTGTAGTATAATCAGTCCGAAAACTAGGTTACTTTGTTTAATGATTAAAAAAGACGCAACATTTGGAAAATTTTATACTCGTAAGAATTAAAGAATGAGCCAAGAGGAACTGTTTTGGACCATCATCATCTTTCTTTTTAACCCTTCACCCTTTTCCAAACAATAACGACATTTAACCACTTTGTTGCTGAAGACTTAAGAAAACATTGTGGGAAAAGGAGAAATTGCTCATGACGAGTAATTTTCCCTTTCCCACAATGTTTTCTGCCCTATCGGAAGATTATTTTCCAATATCATCTTATTTTGAAATGTCGTCTGCAAGCTCTTCCAATTTGGGACAGTCGAAAATTGGTTGTTTGGGAAAGGGTTATAGTACTGAACTTCATGCTTATGCAAACAGATTAGTAAATTGTTGGCTGGCCTGTTATCTTTCCTGTTTGCTACTCTAGGTATCCTTTCTGCACAGAATTAAGCAGATATTTAAGGGTTTGGAAAGAAGATGACAGAAAATATATTTTCAGAAACTTACCCAGCATTTTGAGGGTTAAGATGTTCTTGAACTTGCCAAACAGCATCGGAATTATTACGCATAAAGATTTGAATACCACCATTATAAAACATTAATGTTTGTCTTCATGTTATACAATAGAATATCCACTGGGTAAGAATTGGTACTTCTCTAACCAATTAAGACATTTTTTGGGGAAGAAACAAGTTCATTAAACACCGTTCTTACAAAATAATACACCTTTTATTGAATTATTTTACTTCAATTCTTGAGCAATGATCAGCGTTGCTATAGCAACCAAGTCAGTCACATGACAAGGTAATTTGTTAAACATGATGTTTTGAGTTTAATCTCTTTCAGAAAGTCAATTGTACCAAACGTCTTGTAATGGAGTATATTAGAGTCTTTTTTTTAAAAGTTTTTTTTTAAATCCAAAATTGTTGGTAGTTATTAGATTATCTCAATGAGATGCTTCCAATGCTTCTAATACAGAAATTAGTAAAACAATATGCCTCATATTTGTTGAATCCCCTGTAAAAGATTCACCAACTTTTTCATGAACTTCATGAACGTTCATGAACTTTAAATGTTCATTCATGAACACAAAGCTTTTAATAACTTGTTCATGATTTTTAAAAGTGTGTTCATGAACATCATGAACAGGGTCATGAATGTGTTCATGAACATGCACTTCATGATCATGAACACGTTCTTGAAATTCATGAAAAAGTTTCGTATTCATAAACAGCCATTTAAAGTTCATGAACATTCATGAAGTTCATGGTTAAGTTCTTTAAAGTTTCACAGGCGATAGAATGCAGAAAATTTTGTAGACTGGTCCTGAGTTTTATTAGTCAGATCCCTTTCTTAAGCCGATTAAGATAATAAAAGTGAACATGGTCTGTATTGATTCCCGTAAAGTTACTTATTTGAGAGTTTAGTGGAAGAGTGCCGTTATTTCCTGTTGTTATGGACTTGCGGTACTGTTTACCAAACACCAAATGTTTGACTGTTCCACATTGAAAGAGTTTGCAGATGATATTTCAAAATGTGATGAAATTGGAAAATAATCTTCTCATAGGGTAGTAAACATTGTGGGAAAAGGAAAAATTGCTCATTATGAGCAATTTCTCCTTTTCCCACAATGTTTTCCAAACTCGTCTGCAACAAAGTGGTTAAATGTCGTTGTTTGGTAATGGGTTAAATTGCATGGAATATTCTACCTTACCGCTCAGTTTGTTAAAAAAATTATTTTAATTTATTTCTGTTCCTTGAACATATATGTGATTGTTTTCAGGATTTCTTTCATAAGTTTTTCAATTTGCCTATGAGGCAGATAATTTTAAACATTTGTAGAAAAGGAATACATGCTGATATGTATAGTATCTGCTTGTTATCGTCATTACTTAACCCATTACCAAACAATAACGGCATTTGACCAGTTTGTTGTAGATGACTCTGGAAAACATTGCTCCTCGAGCAATTTCTCCTTTTCCTTCAATGTTTTCTGCCCTATCAGAAGATAAACCAAAATAAAGCAAACAGAATCAAAAACGACCCATAGCAGCTACTCAAGCAAATGTCAATTTATTAATCATTGCTACTCTTTCTTATCCAAAAACTGCTTTCCCACATGAAAACAATAACTGCCGTTCTCTGGAACATAACAAGATTTTAAACTGGAGATATCTGTATTCAAAGTTTGACATGCTACAGACTTATTAAGAAGTTTAGTTATCAAGCCTGAATGTTTTAAACCATATACTCATATGCCACATAAACATTTCCCACACAGTAACAAAGTAATCTCCTGCAAATTTAATATCAATAAGTATTTTATTGTTTCCTCTTATCTTGACAAAATTAAGCATATTTTCCAACATCTTTTTTTTTTGAAATATAGTAAAGGAGTATTTGCTTATACTTGGGAAAATTCTCCATGATTTCTAACAGTTTCAACTTAAATTAGTCAATCCTATACCATTGAGAGGGGTCTTTTATCATATTACTAATTGATTTTTAAATGCTCAGCTCTAGATTTCAGAAAGACTGGAGTTAATCCTTTACACAGTGAATGATTATTTATCTCTTTCAGAAATTGAAGACTTCTCTGGTTTCCATAGTAACCATTTCACAGAATAATAAATGACAAAATTGGTTGCATCATCAGGTTTCATTATCAATTATCAAATGTTAACTATACCGACCATATACAATGAATTACCATTCTCTCCATAGGTTTGTGCTACATATGCATCAAGCTTTGCGAAATATTACATTTAGAAAACTCTCATTCAATGGTCCCATTCTTCACCCATTACCAAACAAAAACGACATTTAAACACTTTGTTGCAGACGACTCTGGAAAACTTTGTGAGAAAAGGAGAAATTGGAGAAAAGGAGAAATTGCTCGTGACAAACAATTTTTTTTTCCCACAATGTTTTATGCTCTATCAGAATTTTGAGTAATTTTCTAAAAATAGGTTATGTGTAGGGATGGGAACGAATATTCGAATATTTGAATAGCGGGTCAAATATTCGAATAGCAAAATAGTATTCGAATATTCGATTTTAATGAACCCATATTACTGTATGTTTACCATAAATTTTATTCAAAAATAATGTTGTTTTATTTTCATTTTCTTCCTCTAAACCGATCCCAAATATCGAAGAACGTGCCTAGCTCCCAGGTGCAGTTACGATGTTTTTACAACGTATGTCACACAGTAAAACACCTGTGACAAATTACCACATCTATATTCGAATAGTTCTAGTCGAATATTCGAATAGTGATTTCACTATTCGTTCCCATCCCTAGTTATGTGTCATCTGCTTCCCAAAACCTTTAATATTTGTTTAATTTTGATGAGGCAAGATACTCGGAGTAGCCAACAGGTTAGATCACAGGCCAGCTGCCAATTTATTTTGCGGCTGGCCTAGATCTTACCTGTTTGCATAAGCATGAAGCAGATTTATATAATGTTGCACAGAATTAAGCCGGGGTTTTGAACATGGGATCATTTTTATTCCTAATCAGACTCGCTACAGACTTAGCTATTGAGGCTCTGTATGAAAAAGTTTATTGTATACATGTAATAAGGCATATAATTGGTAGTTTCAGTTTTCCATTGTTTGTGTGAAAAAGGAATTATTTTTCCATTGATTTTCGCCTGTCTGTGAAGTATATATACTGCAACCTTTACAGCATGTTGAGACATTTTGTATGACTTGCAGCAGAAGACTAACACACCACTGTGATATTGGTATAATGGCTTATAGATGCTTTCTACAGTTTTATGAGAAAATAATCCTTTCATAGAATTTTCTTAATTTTTGATATGTTATTAAGCATTTTATTGTGAATTCAAGAAATGGAAAAAATAATTGCAGGTCGAAGAGCGAGTCTTATTGTAAAATGACAGTTTCCATGGAAAACGTATTTAAAAAAACATTCATAATGATGACTTGAACAACTTTTAACTTAATAAATAGAAGCTAGGGGCTTAATATGCATGATGAATATAAAATAATGTTTATAACCTTTTATGATTTTATGGATAATATGATTTTTCTTTAAAAGGCTTTTCATACAGTAGTATTTCATCTGAATAGAAATGCTTATCTGACTTCTACACAAGTACCTCTTTAGTAAGAGATTTGTTATCTCCCTTGGATGCGCATATGAAGTGCGTAGAAAAAACTACCGAGAATGTCCTTAAATTGAACAAATCTTCATTTTGTCTTAATGGTTTCGATTTTGTTTTCCTCTTCATTCTTGTAAATGGTTGTCAACTGTTGCTTTGAATTTGAAACCATCTTTTGGTACCATATGGATGATTGTTAGTTGACCTTTAGAATACTGGATAGTTTTCTAAAAATAGGTTTTTGTGTTGTTTGCTTTCCAAAACCTTAAATATCATTTTGATGAGGAAAGATACTCAGAGTAGCCAACATAATAGATCACAGACCAGCTGCCAATTTACTTGGCTGCTGGCCTGGATCTAACCTTTTGGCATAAGCATGAAGTTGGTTCCAGCACTGTAAAGGTTAAACTTCCCCGTATTTACTGTTGAAATTTGTATCTTGTGGCTTAACTGAAGACTTACCAACCTCTTCATTTTATTCCTTTCCGAAACAACAAATTTTCGACTATCCCAAATTGAAAGAGTTTGCAGACAACATTTCAAAATGGGATGAAATTGAACAATATTCTTCAGAAAGAGCAGAAAACCTTGTGGGAACAGGAAAACTTGCTTGTTACGAGCAATTTCTCCTTTTTCTACAATGTTTTCTAAAGTCGTCTGCATCAAATTCGTCAAATGTCATTGTTTGGGAAAGGGTAAAATCAATAATCAAAATGGATAAACATATCTCTTAACAGAGGCAATTGATTGAAAGTTAAAGACAATTGTAACAACAGAAGTGTTGTTTCTTTCATAATGTTTACAATTTACAATGGCTACTGCTTTAGAGTTTTGAACACCATATTTGTGTCTTCTGCAAATGGAAAAAAATCAGATACATGTACATCATTAGGTATGGATCAACATTTTTATGTGTTTGTTGATTAACCATTTCTTAAATAAAACAATTAAAATAAAACTATTTAATATCATGGCATTCAAAACAGTATGACAGGGAACAGTCTCTCATGCCATCAAGCCTTTTGGGTTTATAAGTCACTTTCTATCAATAAAAAATAAAGCATATAATTGAGATTACTATAACGAAATTTATTTCTTAGAATTTATAAAAAACAAACATACACAGGTCTTTATTGATTAAATCTAGGTTGACATTTGATAGAATAAATTGCTGTCTTGGCAGAAAAGCATGCAATCTGGAACATGGTAATATCACTCAAACTTATAAATGTTTGCAGGAGGAAATGAAATTAAGACAAAAAATAAGAAGCAGCATTATATAGGGATAAGCTGTTGAGCTTTGCAAAGTTGGGAGTTTAATGCAAGATTATAGTAAGTCCATCACAAACATAAAGCACTTCGCCCCTGTGAATGATTCAAGAACTTATTCATAAACTTCATGGTAGCCCCAAACAGCTGCATTGTAATTTAGTATTAAACCCACTATCAGTGTTGGTGACTATCAACCCCAATTAGCATAGTACTATTAACTGTTTACCTCAACAAACATATTGTGATCAGCCCAAATTGAATACAATGGCGGTCAACAATAATAGAGTAAAAGAAGGAAACAGCACTAACATTTACTCTGTAATATTGCCACCATGAAACCAATGTGTCACAAAGAGATATAACCCATTTAAAGCAATTCATTCCCTTATCTTGTTAGTTTCTTAAAAAATTTATCCATAACAGGTGCATGAGAATATGTATGTGAAATAAAAGGGTTAAATGTGTGATATATAGTGATAATGACAGATAAAATCACGTTCACTGGCATTGATATGTTAGCAGCAGGGTAACTTTGAAAGGAAAGCCGTATTGATTGTTATTTATTGGGTTTGAACATTGTGTCAACAGCATAACACTCATTTTGCATATCAGTTTAATCATCCAATTTTCTGACAAATTGAGAGTGTTTGATGAATATGATTTCTCTTTTTTCTCTCTTTTCATCACATTGGTTTGTATAAGATTTCTGACAAGGTGCTTAATAAATAATGAGTTTGTTTAATCCTTTAATCGATACCCTCACATTGATGCAGAAGACTTTAGAACAGAAAGAGACTTAACAATTTCCCAAACAATAACGACATTTGACCACTTTGTTGTAGACGACTTTAGAAAACATTGTTGGCAAAAGGAAAAATTGCTCGTAACAAGCAATTTTTCCTTTTCCCACAATGTTTTCTGCCCTAGCAGAAGATTATTTTCCAATTTCATAACATTTTGAAATGTCGTCTGCAAACCCTTTCAATTTGATACAGTCGAAAACTTGTTGTTTGGGAAAGGGTCAAGGGTCCTGCGTGGCCCATTGATTAAGGTAGAACTCAGGGAGGTAGAACTCGGGGGTTCTAAGTTTGAGTCCCACCAACAACTCTGGTTTCGTGGGAGTTTCCTTTTGCAAGTCACTTCAGAGCTCTAGCTTAGTATTGATGGATCAAGGAAAGCTGTTACATAACTGAAAAATTGTTGACATGGGGTTAAACACCTTACAAAAAAGTGAATGAGACTAAAGAAAAGAACAATTTATTATTTTTATCACAAAGTCACAGAGAATACAAAAACTGTACTGTTCCAACAACATTTTTATGATCTTAAATTTCAAATTTTCCCTTCTGTGTACAATTAAGCACCTTTATTGTATAATTCTTAAGATACATTCTGTCTTTGAGAAACACCATCAATTCAATATCAACAATTAGAAACTGTAATCATCATATAAAAGGTAGTTAATTTATTAGTGGGATGGTCAGGGCTAATTATGTTAATTGCAATTTCTTAATGTAAGTTGGTCTAGTTTGTCAGGCCAGATGTTCCATCAGATTTTTTACCTTTTATGTACGTCTGACTCTGTTTGTGTTAACCCTTTTCCAAACGCTAACTTTTTTAATGTCCCAAATAAAAAGAGTTTGCAGACAACATTTCAAAATGTGATGAAATGGAAAAATGATCTTCTGATAGGACAGAAGACATTGTGGGAAAAGGAGAAATTGCTTGTTAAGAGCAATTTCTCCTTTTCCCACAATGTTTTCCAGAGTCGTTTGCAACAGACTGGTCAAATGTCCTTATTGTTTGGTAATGGGTTAAAGATAAACTTTCGCATGTCAAAACCAGATGTCACTACAAGGGTTCAATGCAAGACTATAGTAAGTGCTTCATGTTTGTGTTTGTGAAGCACTTACTATATAGTCTTGGATTGAAACCATGACTTGCGGCTATATGAGAATCAATATGCTAAGATCAATAGCGCCTTTTCTCACATTGTTTTATTTTATCTATACATGTATATCTTTTATAAGATATTTCAATTTTCTTTGGCATTCCCTTGTTCAGACATTTCAAAGACCTCTCAGCTATCGTTCTTCTGTGGTGGCTACATTTTATGTACATCAGTCATCTTTTTTCTCGAAATCTTTCTTTTATCATACATCATAGCTTACTAATGTAGAAATTGCAAATTTTCATTGCCGGCTTCTTATTCTTGATAAAAAAATGTTGAAATGGGCTGAGGAAAAAAATTTGTTTTTTCTACTATAGATAATTTTTGTCTATGAGTTTTCCAATGAGGTTGCAGATTTAATAGCAGTTTTTACATTAATCTGCATACATGTTTGAAGGAAGAAGCTGTGTGCTTAAACAAATTTTTTTTTGCATTTTTTTTTTCAAATTTCATCTGAGATTGACTGATGAGCCTCAAAGCATCAAAGATCAAGGGCTGCCTTGGTTTAGTTCATTACACACTATCCATGGAAAGGATTTAAGAATTGTATTCATAAACTGCATGTACAGACATGAATGAATAATGACCATTCATGAACAAAAAGTTGTTCTTGAATATGTTCATGAACACCAATAACATGTTCATGAATGTATTCATGGACAAGAATATGTCTAGAACATGTGCATGAACATCTTGATGTTCATGAATATGTGTGAAAGTAGAAATTGCTTAGTTCATATAACTCTTCCTTTTGTCATTCTTCTATATCTTCACCTTCAGGTGCATGCATCAATTAGAGATATATCTTCACCTTCAGGTGCATGCATCAATTAGAGATATATCTTCACCTTCAGGTGCATGCATCAATTAGAGATATATCTTCACCTTCAGGTGCATGCATCAATTAGGGATATATCTTCACCTTCAGGTGCATGCATCGATTAGGGATATATCTTCACCTTCAGGTGCATGCATCAATTAGAGATATATCTTCACCTTCAGGTGCATGCATCAATTAGGGATATATCTTCACCTTCAGGTGCATGTATCAATTAGAGATTAAAAGAAATCATTTTGTCAGGGAGAGGTATGTCTCAATTCAAACAATTGTTTTTCATAATGGCAGTCTCTTTGACTTTCTGTAGCAGATGATAAATGCATATTTATGTATGTATGGAAGTCAGCATTCTTTTTCTTACTAAGAATTAATTGCAGACTGCTATTGGTTTAAATTTGAACCAGCCACAAAATTCCTTAAGGGGGGATGGGTTGAAGGATTTGCATGTCAGAGAAAATGAAAATGGATTGCAAGTGGGCCGGTAATCACTGCCATTTCTTAATTAACCCTGTGTAATTTGCAGCCAAATACATTAACACATTTCCACATGGGATATCTTGGGACTGATCCACATTGTGAACAAACACAGAGAACAAAAACCTTTTCTTCATGATTTTGGGTAGAAACCATTGTGACAAAAGGAAAATTTGCTCAAAATTAGCGAGTTATCCTTATGTTACAATGGTTTCTTTTTTAAGTCCTCTGCAGCAAAGTAAGGAAAAGTGAAGTATAGAGAATAGATGGTTGGTGTCTTGATTCCAAATGTTATCGGGTAAGAACCCTCGATTTATACTAGTGAAGTATAGAGAATAGATGGTTGGTGTCTTGATTCCCAAATGTTATCGGGTAAGAACCCTCGATTTATACTAGTGAAGTATAGAGAATAGATGGTTGGTGTCTTGATTCCCAAATGTTATCGGGTAAGAACCCTCGATTTATACTAGTGAAGTATAGAGAATAGATGGTTGGTGTCTTGATTCCCAAATGTTATCGGGTAAGAACCCTCGATTTATACTAGTGAAGTATAGAGAATAGATGGTTGGTGTCTTGATTCCCAAATGTTATCGGGTAAGAACCCTCGATTTATACTAGTGAAGTATAGAGAATAGATGGTTGGTGTCTTGATTCCCAAATGTTATCGGGTAAGAACCCTCGATTTATACTAGTGAAGTATAGAGAATAGATGGTTGGTGTCTTGATTCCCAAATGTTATCGGGTAAGAACCCTCGATTTATACTAGTGAAGTATAGAGAATAGATGGTTGGTGTCTTGATTCCCAAATGTTATCGGGTAAGAACCCTCGATTTATACTAGTGAAGTATAGAGAATAGATGGTTGGTATCTTGATTCCCCCAAAATGTTGTCGGGTAAGAACCCTCTCGATTTATACTAGTGAAGTATAGAATGAATGGTTGGTGTCTTGATTCCCAAATGTTGTCGAATTTAAGAGCCCTCGATTTATACTAGTGAAGTATAGAGAATAGATGGTTGGTGTCTTGATTCCCAAATGTTATCGGGTAAGAACCCTCGATTTATACTAGTGAAGTATAGAGAATAGATGGTTGGTGTCTTGATTCCCAAATGTTATTGGGTAAGAACCCTCGATTTATACTAGTGAAGTATAGAGAATAGATGGTTGGTGTCTTGATTCCCAAATGTTATCGGGTAAGAACCCTCGATTTATACTAGTGAAGTATAGAGAATAGATGGTTGGTGTCTTGATTCCCAAATGTTATTGGGTAAGAACCCTCGATTTATACTAGTGAAGTATAGAGAATAGATGGTTGGTGTCTTGATTCCCAAATGTTATCGGGTAAGAACCCTCGATTTATACTAGTGAAGTATAGAGAATAGATGGTTGGTATCTTGATTCCCAAATGTTATCGGGTAAGAACCCTCGATTTATACTAGTGAAGTATAGAGAATAGATGGTTGGTGTCTTGATTCCCAAATGTTATCGGGTAAGAACCCTCGATTTATACTAGTGAAGTATAGCGAATAGATGGTTGGTGTCTTGATTCCCAAATGTTATCGGGTAAGAACCCTCGATTTATACTAGTGAAGTATAGAGAATAGATGGTTGGTGTCTTGATTCCCAAATGTTATTGGGTAAGAACCCTCGATTTATACTAGTGAAGTATAGAGAATAGATGGTTGGTGTCTTGATTCCCAAATGTTATCGGGTAAGAACCCTCGATTTATACTAGTGAAGTATAGAGAATAGATGGTTGGTGTCTTGATTCCCAAATGTTATGGGTAAGAACCCTCGATTTATACTAGTAAGCATAGAGAATAGATGGTTGGTGTCTTGATTCCTCAAATGTTATCGGTAAGAACCCTCGATTTATACTAGTGAAGTATAGAGAATAGATGGTTGGTGTCTTGATTCCCAAATGTTATCGGGTAAGAACCCTCGATTTATACTAGTGAAGTATAGAGAATAGATGGTTGGTGTCTTGATTCCCAAATGTTATCGGGTAAGAACCCTCGATTTATACTAGTGAAGTATAGAGAATAGATGGTTGGTGTCTTGATTCCCAAATGTTATCGGGTAAGAACCCTCGATTTATACTAGTGAAGTATAGAAAATAGATTGTTGGTGTCTTGATTCCCAAATGTTATCGGGTAAGAACCCTCGATTTATACTAGTGAAGTATAGAGAATAGATGGTTGGTGTCTTGATTCCCAAATGTTATCGGGTAAGAACCCTCGATTTATACTAGTGAAGTATAGAGAATAGATGGTTGGTGTCTTGATTCCCAAATGTTATCGGGTAAGAACCCTCGATTTATACTAGTGAAGTATAGAGAATAGATGGTTGGTGTCTTGATTCCCAAATGTTATCGGGTAAGAACCCTCGATTTATACTAGTGAAGTATAGAGAATAGATGGTTGGTGTCTTGATTCCCAAATGTTATCGGGTAAGAACCCTCGATTTATACATGCATTATAATGCTCATTCAACCACCCTATTAAGCAGCCAACCTGCCTTAAACAAACACTACAGAAAGTCCCATTGTTAGCTTTATAGTGTACATCAATTTGTATTAAGCAGCCAACCTGTCTTAAACAGCCAATTTACTCTGTCCCATAGGCTGGCCTCTTAACACAATTTTGACTGTAGTTGTTTCCTTAATCAAATTAAACTACTTTTAAGATTTCACATTTAAGATCTATTTTTGAAAACAAAAGTGAAGTGATGTCATTCCGCAGGAACCAATATGGCGGTCATCCCTATTATTTCAGAGGTGTTTTCATTGGATAAACCTGATGTGTTCAGATTGGGGTCTCTTGGTACATATTATTGTGACTTACCACTGGACTTACCACCTTTGACCAAAGTTGTTTTACAAATTATTGAGACTTTTCACATGATACCAGTGACTCTCTGTACGTACAATAGTGATAATGATGGTGAGCAGTTTCCTTTTACAGAATTCTTGAACTCTTCTTAATAAGGCGTTACAGAATATTGTGACTTACCAGCTATTATAATTTATTGCCTCGTTGAGAACATTGAAATGAGTTAAAAAAGCTTGGTTTTGATACATTAAAAAATGATGTTACATTTCATGATTAAAGAGATACAAACATGATAATAATTTTATAGAAGAATGAAGGTATTTTGTAAAGTTGTTGAAACACAGAAAATTGGAGGACTTATTGCCAGAGGTAGATCCCACAGGTTCCATTCCCTTAACCCTTTACCAAACACGAAATTGTCGACTGTCCCAAATTGAAAGGGTTTGCAGACGGCATTTCAAAATGTGATGAAATTGGAAAATAATCTTCTGATTGGGCAGAAAACATTGTGTGGAAAAGGAAGAATTTCTCATTATGAGCATTATTTCTCCTATTCCCACAATGTTTACAAGTTATCTGCAACAAAGTGGTTAAATGTCGTTATTGTTTGGGAAAGGGTTAAGCATTGGGGTCTGCCTTGTCATATATAGACAGCATTGAAATTTTTGGACAAAATTATGTAAATATTTGTATCAGCAATTCTTCTTTAAGTATTTCACATTACTTTTCAACATCTTTGGGGAAAAAACTTCACAAACCAATCTGAGCCCTTTATCCTTTTATCACGGTCTCTATCGAAATTTATAAAGGAAATGGGCTTTTTCATGCTTCTTTTTTTTTGGCAGTTAAAGCATTGAATTTGGACCAATCACAAATTGGCATGAAAGGGAATGAGTTTTACCCTTTCCCAAACAACAAATTGTCGACTGTCCCAAATTGGAAGGGTTTGCAGACAACATGCCAAAATGTGATGAAATTGGAAAATAATCTTCTGATAGGGCAGAAAGCATTGTGGGAAAAGGAAAAATTGCTTGTTATGAGCAATTACTCCTTTTCCTACAATGTTTTTTAAAGTCGTCTGCAACAAAGTGGTCAAATGCCGTTATTGTTTGGAAAAGGGTTAAGGAAATGCATAAGAATCTGAAATCTTTCTTTCATGAGAATGTCATCCCAATTTCATCAAAACATCAAACTTTTTTTCTTGGAACTCCTTCCATTTTGGATGCCAAAGTAATTGTTATTCCGTGAAGAGCTAAGTGGATTAAGTGCAATGCAGGTATGTACTTGCTTTCTCTTGAATAGTATTGAACAATAATGATGACATCAGAGGAGTTCCTGATATCAGTTTATTTCTGTTTCCATGGTAACGGTTTGTGATGGTGAGTAATTAAAGTGAGGCGGCTTCAAAAGTTCTTCATTCTTGGAGGGCAACTTGACGGAGAAGGCTGTTGGAGTTTCCGCGTGGATGGGTGTCGGCTTTCGGCTTTTTTTGTTTAACCTGAAAAATATTATTTAAAACTAATGCTGAACAATAATCTGAGTTTTCTTTAAAAAGTATTCAATGCAATATTTCTCTCTGAGTTTTGTTTGTTGGAATCATTTTTAGAAATTTCTATTGTGGAGAATTTTCTCAAGGTTAAGGCGTCTCTTATTTATAGAACGTTTGGCTTTTTGGTTTTTCTTTAAATGTCAATATGATTTAATTGAGAAGAACAGTCTAGATGAATTTTAAGCGATTATGCTAAGACTAAGCTGAAGAGACTCCTGGTAGAATAAGAAAGGAAAAGATCCTCGGAAACAATTGGTGGGCAAACAACAAGGCGGTGATTAAAGGTGAGTAAATATATTTTAACATTTCCTGCATATACTCTTATTCAATCATTTCTATAGTAGGAGATTTATGAACAAATGTAGCCAATAGGAAAAGTGCTTGTATACAAGCAATTGTTCATTTTGTGATTGTGGGTTCACTCTGAATGACAGTAATGGAGAATCGAGAGTGATTCTAAGTTGTAAGAACTTGTTTCACAAGCGATGTAAAATAGATAAGTTTAAACTAATTACAATAAAAAAGTTGGGATACTGTATTAAATGTTGTCTGCTCTTCCTCTCAATTGTCGAGCCACAAAATCTTACATGGGAGAAGGATTATCTTTGTGACAAAATGAAAAGTTTTTACCCTTAGAATGCTGGGTAATTATCTAAAAATAGATTTTTGTGTTGTCTGTTTTCAAAAACCTTAAATATCTGCTCAATTTTGATGATTTTATATCACAGGTCAGCCGCTAATTTACTTGGCGGCTGGCCTGGATCTAACCTATTTGCACAAGCATGAAGTTGGTTCTAGCACTACAAGGGTTAAATTTGAAAAGTTTGCAGGAGACGATTTCGATTGTTTTGAAAATAAAAAGATACTATGTAAACAATACATCTGTTTCTGACAATTCTAAAAATTATTTGCTACATATATGTTTAATAAGCGAAAATATTTGATTAAAGTTTATTCTCAAAATGTTTGAATTGAATTTATAACATCCATTGCAACATTTAGAAAAAAAAACCAATGTGGTGCTTTTGATTGTAAGTTATTGTAATATTTGTTGAGGCAATTGTGTTCAAATCAGGGAAAAAAATCAAACAAAGAAAAAACATCAGCAAACACAAATTGACCATCCTGATGAAATAATTTATAATCTGAAATAATAAAATAAAAAAAGGATTTTCTCCTTTCATTGCTTGCTTAAGACCTACAGACCTTGCATCAAACTGTTTAACTTTTTTCAAACTAGAATCTACATTAATCTCACCTGATGCAGTAGTGTTTTATGGACAAGTCACAAAAATCCATGATTTTATAAATAAAGATCTTTTATTTGGGAAAATACTCTGCAGTTTCCTTTATCGTGGTTAACCTTTATAGTCCTGGAAAAGTCTTCATTCTTAAGCAAACAGGTTATATCACAGGCCAGCCGCCATGTAAATTATAGTGGCTGACATGTGATCTAACCTGTTTGCTTCTCTGAGTATCTTTCCTCATCATAATTTAGCAGATATTTAAGGTTTTAGAAAGCAGACGACAGAAAAATCTATTTTTGGAAAATTACCCAGCATTCTATTTGGGTTATACATGTATAATATTACAATTACAAATTCAAAGGGATATGAAATACAAGGGTTGAACATTTATATCAAGCTTTGGAACAACATTGGGACTTCCTTTAAGACTTAACTCTATGACAAAAAGATCTGAACTCCCCAAAACTGTATTACATGTATCTTGAAATACCAGATTTAGATGAATTGGTTCTACAAGGGATAGCTTTACACTATCATCTGTTTCACTACCTTCTCAATGCTTTAGTGTTGCTGTTGAAACTATTGTGACGGATTATAGGATTGCTTTCAGTTTAAACAATTCTCAAAATTGTAAAAGCAAAATACCATGATTTTGATTGGATTTGGTCATCTTTTTAGCACTACAAAAGGATTTATTTGTTTTATTTAACAAATGAATATTTAAATAGAATTATAGAACTTGCCTTTGATAAAGAAAAAAAGATCTCATGATGTTGTCTGTCTGATATGAATTGAAAATGAATACAAGATAATGAGTATCATTACAAAGGGGGAAATTGCCCATGTTGGTTAGATACATGTAAAGATATCATTTTACGCCTTTCAGTATTATTAACAACTTTAAACAAATGGGACCATATGAAAATAGGACAAAAGGAGGATTTAATTTACTCATTATTGTTGACTTCATTTCTTGTTTGTAAGTACAAATCAGTGGAACAGTTCTCAAGAGAATATTGAGGGTTCAATGCAAGACTATAGCAAGTGCTTCATAAAGATGAGGCACTTGCTATATTATTGCACTGAACCCTTGATATGGGAAAGGAAGGGTTTGAGATAACCAATAGGACTTCATCCCTTGTGAATAAATGATGAGAGGCAGTCAATCCTTGAACAATTAACACCACATTAAATATTGATTCTTCCTTTTTGAAAGCTTAATCTTAGAGGGCCCCCAGGCCTAAAAAGTGGGCATCAGGGGTAATTATCCCTCCTCCTCACTGAAATTATCTCATAAACTTTTATTCCTCGCCCAAAATATCACCCTGCCCCCCAAACATCGTCCCATGTGATTGTTACTGTCCAAACCTAGAGCAATGGAAGATGGCATTACTGTGGGTTTATGAGAAGACAACTTTGTGAAGCCAACCTGATAATTAACATCTTTCACTGGCTATAACCTTGAATAGAAACTTGAATTGATACAAGACTTTTTTTTTTAGATAAGATTTCCTTTTCTTTCTAAAATAAAGCAAGCATAGCATTTTCTTTGCATATTGTTTGGAAGCTAGGTATTTATTTTACAATGCATTTTAACGTCTTATCCTATAGTTGTCAGCTTGAACAGATTGTCTCTCTAGAATGGCTGTGTTTTCTTTTTTCCATACAAAACATCTCAAGGATGAATTTGAAAATGAAGATAAAATATTTAGAAAAAAAACATTTTTAGAATAAAGATTAGGTGGCAGAATAGAGAGTGAATACCATAAGCTTTAACAATCTATCTCAATACATAAATATATCAAATTTAACAATTTTAACTGAAGATTAAATCGGAAAAATTGTGTCACTAGTTATTATCCCTTTGTCTTAATGGGTTCTCAAACAATGTGCATAGTCAAATAGATAATCCATTTAAACAATTTGGTTTGTGTTTAATTGTTTAGTAACAATGACCTTATATTCATTCTAGGGATATTATAATAAAGGTCGGGTAAAAAGGATGTGTAATCCTTGAAACAAAGTTATCAATGTTGCCTTAGACAACTATTACTACAAAGAACCATTTGGTGAAACTCATGTTCTGATATTCCTCTGAATGGATTCTCAGTTGCCGTTGATGTTGATAGAATATTTGTTTGATTTTGCAAAGATAAGATATCATATAGCATTTGTGTAGCAAATGACTTTTCAGGGTATTGCATCAAACTTTTGCATATATTTAAATACCATAAAGTGCCCATTTATGGTTTAAAGTCAGAAATGTGCCAATTCGAAATTTATAATGAAACCATCTTTCACAAGACTAATGTTATTTGTAGGACTATTTTTCATGATACTTGGATGTTATCATATAGGAGTGGTTCTGGTATATATCAAAAAACATTATTTTCTTGAGCAGAATCTGAACTTCTTTCATTCCAATGAATCTTAAGCTACAAAGCATTGTAAGAAAAAGAAACATTTCTATGTACAAGGAACTCTTCCTTTTTATAAGAATGTTTCCAAACTATACAGACATGTTATTTAAGGTAGTTAATATTTGCCCAGACCAGTCTCCTGTACTACTGGTAGGTTTAAATAATTAATGTTGATTGGCGGACTGATTGGTCCGGCCTGCTGGTTTATTTATCCCATGTGCCAGGTTTAATGACTATCTGTATTAGGAATTGATCACTCCGCTGCTGTAGGTAATTGATCATACCGGTGTGGTGAACATATATCTCCGGAAGTGTTTGGATGATTTAAGGTTCGTTTGGATGATTTAAGGTTTGTGTTTGGATGATTTAAGGTTCGTGTTTGGATGATTTAAGGTTCATGTTTGGATGATTTAAGGTTCATGTTTGGATGATTTAAGGTTCGTTTGAATGATTTAAGGTTTGTGTTTGGATGATTTAAGGTTCATGTTTGGATGATTTAAGGTTCATGTTTGGATGATTTAAGGTTCGTTTGGATGATTTAAGGTTTGTGTTTGGATGATTTAAGGCTCGTGTTTGGATGATTTAAGGTTCGTTTGAATGATTTAAGGTTCGTGTGGGGATGATTTAAGGTTCATGTTTGGATGATTTAAGGTTCGTTTGAATGATTTAAGGTTCATGTTTGGATGATTTAAGGATCGTTCCTCATTAATTTTGTCTTTCTGATTACTATGCGACCTATTGGTAAACCTGATAAGTTATGGTCAAGTTATGGACTTATATGTTATGCTGATGAATAAATGACTTATTTGGAATAGGATAAACTAAGGGACTTTTTGCATTTAAGAGGATGACTAATTATGTTATAGTTACATAAAAAATATCACTTGAGATGATAATTAAATACTATCAAGGTATGTAAATACATGTACAGGGTATTTGAGTTAAAATAATCGTGATGTTGGTTGACTTCCTTAAGGTAGTATTCCAATAATCTGCCATTTTGAATTTCATTCTCCAGTCAGATTACTCCGGTTGACTGGTATACATCAGTCTTGTCCGGAACTATTGGCAATAAACACAATGGTTGTGGCCCCGACCAATGTAAACCGAAGATGTCTGAAGTTATCCGACGAAAGAACAAGTTTCAAAATGGTGAATTATGTGTATTCTACCTTTAAATACCTAACATAATG